>SJYO01037955.1:26706352-27116454 GCA_006410555.1 Capra ibex
ATCTTTCACTAGATCAAAGTAAGAAAATGTTCACCAACTGGTCAAAAGGGTCGTGGTGAACAATTTCTCTAACAGAAATGAGGTAACATATAAGAACGGAGGAAACAGTTTCTATTCCACAGGTATACACACACCTAAATAGAGACCCGAAAGATAAAACAAGGTAACTAGATATACAGACAGAAACACGGTCATGGTATGACAGAACTACTGACACCGAAACATCATCTCGGACTTCAGTCCGTTCAACTAAGGAGGTCAAGGTAAGAAGAAGGAGTTCTAACGAAACAGATAAGCTCCAAAAAACATAAAGGTATGTTTAGAACTTTAATAAACAAGATCAAGACACTTTTTACACCGACCATCGAACTATCCCTAACGTAACTGAAAGTTAAGACCAAAGGAGCCACATATACGGGTCGTCACCCTAACGACCCAGTATTCCGTCAAGATAAAGGTCAAAAATTCCTTAGAGGTGTCACAAGAGGTATCACCGACAAAATCTTAAAAGGTGTCAACTAACACTAGGTGTATCAGTTTCCGAATCCGTATTAGTTACTTCGTCTTTATCTACAAAAAGACCTTGAGAGAACGAGAAAACTACTAGGTCTCCTACAACCGTTAAACTAGAGACCAAGGGGACGGAAAAGATTTTTGACGAACTTGTTAACCTCTAAGTGCCAAGTGTATAACGACTTCGGACCGAACCTCTTAAAAGTCGTAATGAAATGATCGTACACTCTACTTACGTTAACACGTCCTCAAACTCGTAAAAAACCGTAACGGAAAGAAACCCTAATCTTACTTTTGACTGGAAAAGGTCAGGACACCGGAGACAACTCAAAAGGTTTAAACGACCGTATAACTCACGTCGTGAAAGTGTCGTAGTAGAAAGTCCTGACCTTTATCGAGTTGACCTCAAGGTAGTGGAGGTGATCGAAACAAGTGTCACCACGAAAGATTCCGGGTGAACTGAAGTGTAAGGTTCTACAGACCGAGATCCACTAACTAGTATGGTAGCACTAATAGAACCAGTACTTCTAGAAAAAACATGTCAAGAAGGTACATAAGAACGGTGGAGAAGAATTATAGAAGACGAAGACAATCCAGGGATGGTAAAGACGGGAAATAGCTCGGGTAGAAACGTACTTTACAAGGGAACCATAGAGATTAAAAGAATTTCTCTAGAGATCAGAAAGGGTGAGACAACAAAAGGAAATAAAATAAACGTAACTAGTGACTCCTTCCGAAAGAATAGAGAAGAACGACAAGAAACCTTGAGATGTAAGTCCACGAATATAGAAAGGAAAAGAGGAAACGAAAAGTGAAGAGAAGAAAAGGGTCGATAAACATTCCGGAGGGGTCTGTCGGTAAAACGAAAAAACGTAAAGAAAAGGTATCCCTACCAGAACTAGGGACAGAGGACATGTTACAGTGCTTGGAGTCAGGTATCAAGTAGTCCGTGAGATAGATAGTTTAGATCAGGGAATTTAGATAAAGAGTGAAGATGACATATTAGTATTCCCTAAACTAAATCCAGTATGGACTTACCAGCTCACCAAAAGGGATGAAAGAAGTTAAATTCAGTTAAATTCCTCGAATACTAGACTCGGTGTCAGTCGAGGACCAGAACAAAACGACTGATATATCTCGAAGAGGTAGAAACCGACGTTTCTTATATTAGTTAGACTAAAGCCACAACTGGTAGACCACTACAGGTACACATCTCAGAAGAGAACGTGTTAATCCGTGATTTATTTAAAATACACATATACATTTAGTACTTTAGCAGTTGTCATATAAAAAATTTAAATTCTATAAAATCATAAATAGACAGTTTATAAGTAAGTCACAGAACTTTATCAACAAAATAAAACAAGATTATAGTCCAAGTTTATAAAGGTAAAGTAAACTGTGAAGTAGACGTCGATATTCGTTTCAAAACGGTATACTTCAGTCAAGTCGAGAAATTTCCATGACCATTCTATACGTTCTACTACATTGGAACGAATTCCTCATTAATGAGTTTCTTAATGAAATAGTCTTTGTTTGTTTGTTTTCTGTGATAAGAGGACAGAGTAAACTCTATGAACTCAGTCATGGCACGGGTATTCGTAAATAGTTTAATCGTGTCTTTCCCTTTAAAGACCTTAAATAACTGTTATATTATTGTTTTTTCACTTTTTAGTTGTTAAATTCTAACATGGATTATTTAGTTATTAAATATATCTTAATAGGGTATGACAAAACTTTCTGTGTTCGTAGAAAACACACACACACACACACATATATATATATATATATATATTTCTACAAAATAATTTGTCAAACGAAATAATTTGACAAGTCACTTACTGCTTTTCCATTCTCTGTTAAAGTACGAGACTTACAAAATAAAGTTTTACCGTAACATTGACGTCCCCGACATTATTATAAATTGTTAAAGTCTTGTCTTTTATGTGATACCTAAATCCCTTAAGAATAATGATTTTCCACTTAGGGTTACTTAATGACCGTAAACGAAAGAATAGTAGGTCTTTAAAAGACATTCTTAAACAACTGTGTAAAAGAAGAGCTTTGTCGTATCATAACATCAATTCTCTTTCATGAAGTCCCTCAGTTTAGGTGGGAAGAGTAAGGTTTGGACCAAGTGATAGACACACCGAAATACACTAACAAATTGGATTAACATGGAGTCAAAGGAAAGGACATTTCATCTCTTTTACTATCATAGGTGGACATCTTAAGAAAATTCTTAATGAACTTTAATTAGTATATGTCCTTGTAGGAACTGTAAATATCCTAGATCTTGTTCTTATGTTTCCTTCCGAGTTATAGTGTTTAGATTTATAAATTTTCAATGATTTGTACTATTATTTGATCATTTATTTTATACGAGAGAGAAAAACGTTTACATGGAAGTATTCCTACACCTACTACACAGACTTGAATCTCAAGACCTGAGGAATTTCAGGACGAGACCGGGTACCACCGTACTCTTGCTCGGGGTTCAGACGTCAGACTGGAGGAGGGGGAAGGTATTAACCGAGTAAGGTGTGGGACTCCCCGAAAAACACCAACACACACCAGTGGAGCTGACGTACGGTTTCGAGGTAATTGTAGGTCATCATCAGTGGGGACCCGGGGAGCAGACGTGATATGATGTGGTCGAGATGTCCTGTGGTTGTCACATCTTGGTGAAGTCTTCCTACCTAGGTCCATTCTAGTGGTCCGTCCGACCTTACGCGAACGTCCGTCCCTCAAGACCCTTCGTCCTATGGATTTCCAGTCAGACTTTCCCTCAACACCCGAAGGTGAGTCGACACCTGAGTAAACGAGATGCCTCTCCCTACGTCGGTATCTTCCTTTTTTTTTTTTTTTTGGGCCCTGGGTGTCGACTGTTGGGATAACGGGTCTAGATTTCCGTCGTATCTTGTAAATTTTTTTTTTTTTTTTTTTCTCGAGATAATGTAAGAAAAGACAAAAGTGATAATACGAGAAAAGACAAAAGTTCGATAGATGGTGATTAACACTTTAATACAATATGGGAGAGTATGAAATAAGTCAGATTAGTAAGAGTAGTGTTGGTAGTAGTTTACGATAAAAATTAAAAGACGAATATTAGTCTTCAGATAAAGTCCAAAGTTTCTATTAATAAAATAGAGGATGTTTTTAGTGACTATTTTCAATCTGGCTTTTTTTCTTTGGTGACTTTTACAGGTCATTGTGACAGATTGTATTTTATCAGTTTACAATTTTTTATTTTTTTCTTCTTGTTTTTTCTTTTCCCTCGTAGATTTGAAATGGATTTAAGTTTTCTTCGATATCATAATGTAATGTAGACGAGATCCGTAATATATAAGTGAACAATGTCACGTTGATACTAATTTCTCCGACTCCCGGACGTAAGTCGACGACACAGACGTGGATCGGACCCTGATTTTTGTTGTTAGACTGAGTTTATAGAGTGTCCCGACGTACCCAGTTTGTGTACTTATTTGTAGGTATTATTTTTGTTTCTGTCTCGTTTTAGTTTTAACTATATCTTGTTCTGTGGAAACTAGTTTATATAAAAATATTCATGAATTTACGAGTTGTCGTCAGTGTCCTCGAAACAAGAGTCGAATTGTGTGCTGTCTACTCAATTGGGTCGTCGTGGAGAACTATGGTGAATCAGAGGTTATAGGTTTTAAAGAATAATGTACGTAAAAAACCATTATTTTTTGTAAAGGGCAAAATGATAGTTTCATCTGTCCGGGTCCTCGTGACTGACATAAGGTGCTTCGTACGTACACGAGTGTAGAACGGGACCATGGACAGTTCCAAGAAACAACAACAAGTCGGAGAGTCAGTACAGGCTGAGAAACGTTGAGGTACGGAACGTCGTGTGGTCAGAAGGGACAGGAAGTGGTTGAGGGCCTCGAACGAGTTTGAGTACAGGTAACTCAGTCACTACAGTAGGTTCGTAGAACAGGAGACAGTGAGGGAAGAGGAGAATGGAAGTTAGAAAGGGTCGTAGTCCCAGAATGGATTATTCAGTCAAAATACGTAGTCCACGGGTTTCATAACCTCGAAGTCGAAATTGTAGTCAGGAAGGTTCCTTATAACTCCTGACTAAAATAAATCCTAACTGACCAACCTAGAGGAACTTCAGGTTCCCTAAGAGTTCCCATAAAAGGTTGTGGTGTTAAGCTTTCGTAGTTAAGAAACCGTGAATCGGAAGAAGTACCAGATTGAGAGTGTAGGTATGTACTGATGACCTTTTTGGTATCGAAACTGATATACCTGGAAACAGTCGTTTGACTACAGAGATGAGAAATTATACGACAGACCCAAAAAGTGTCGTGACAGTACCGTTCCGTCACCGAATCATACTGGTCGTCTCCGGAGGGCTCTTCGGTCCGTCGTGAGACTGTACATCTCATTCCATGTCATCAGAAACACTATTCTGTCAAACCACGAAGGCATAAGTCACTACCGAGTTAGAGTCCCTAACAGGTCAAATGGGGTCCACGAATTTTAAGTACTATCTCTATCCTTATAGTTGGACTAGAATAATGTCGTTCTACAAAACTTGGAAAGACGAGAATTGGAACAAGGATCGAACATCACTACTTCCATTGATAAATAAGGTGACTAAACGTATAATTAATGTCAAAAATTTACAACTTAATAATAAAAACTAACGTAAATCTAATTACGAACCTCTTACACGAATCTTAGAGGTTACTTAAGAAACCAAAGTGACTTGTCAAAATTTTGGATTCGAGAGTGGAGAGGTATGACAGTGGTCCGACCGACATTTGGTCTGTGGGAACGAATTCTTAGACCGAACTTTTATTTCACATTTGATGAATTTCCTTTAACCAAAAATTATGTCTTGATGACATAGATTAAGATATAAAGATGATAGGAAACGTTATTTGAGAGAAGAGGAGAATCGTCTGGAGAACATTACCTGAGTAGAAGGGGTGAGAAACGAATCCTGTAAGACGGAACTAATAAGAGTCGTAATCAACTTACTTGTATCCTTGAGTTCATATTCTCTTCAAAGATTGTACTGACTCCGTTTTCTGTAAGTACGAGAACCTTTCCTAATGATCCAGTTATGTCTATCTCTGTGGTGACGGACTCTACTAGACTAAACCAGTCTAATCTCTGCTGTCTTTCGATCGGAGACACACTACCACCTTCAGGAACTTGCGAACATAAGAGGAATCACAATTGACTCCCTCCTTTCCTTACTTTTTGTTACGTTAAATATGACTCCCGTTCCACCAGTAAACTAAGATGAATACTTAATAAATAATTTAAAACAAGAAGTGACGTCAATTTAACCACTCTGACCGTTCGCAGTAACCAACCCCTGTCAGACAATCAGAATGGATCTCGTAAGTTGAGGCATTGACAAGGAATTTTTCCAAAAAAACGGTAAAACAAGGTATTATTCGATAAGAGTTTGAGACCATTAGTGGTAGTTGTCTTGTGACTATTAAAGATAAAACTATTAAGATACTTTACTTACATCTACACAACTCTTTTTGTTTTGATAATGGAGACACGTAGATATTAAGTTAACTGGTGTAGAATGACAAAGACTATTTTTAAAATCATCTAGAACAGTAAAAGAAAGGACGACACCCTTTTTAAGTATTTGTACAGGACAAGTTAGTTCTTTTAGATATCGTTAATTACTCTTATACTCAGGAGACTCTTAGATTTAAGTCGATATTATATTACACTATTTATAGTTGGGTAGAGTATAATAATGACCCTCCTAAGGGATTTTATTCCGTATACATCACATAGATCACTACCAAGTTAAAAAATCTTAATACGAATAAAAATAAGATCGTTCAAGTAATTTTGAACGAAGTTCAGAAGTTAGGACAAATTTAATATATCATATTTAATTATTTATGAGTTTTGTTTTATTGATATTATAAATTCTCAACTATGTACTTAAGGAGAATTTTTTCTTTGATAAGAACTACTTGAGGACTAATATCCTCTATTCTGGACCCCTGAGTACACCGGGGGAATTGAATAAGTAACAACGTAAGCAACTTACGAATGATAATCCGTAACTTCAATATCGTTGTCGGTTTTGTCTATTTCGGTAACAAGAGTGTTTCAATTACAGGATGATCCCCTTCTCTGTGTGTGTGTGTACGGATTGAAGTTCCTCGTTAAACACGGTACTTCGTTTATCCCGTTATTGTGTCTTTTATTGATTTATCCACTGTCCCGAATCCTACCCATCCTACCAGTGTTTTCCGTAGAAACTTCTCCATTGTCAACTTAGTTCTAGGTTTACTCCACTGTATTGTCCATTTATTTATCTCGACCTTCATCTCGTTTCCTGTTTAAGTTTCCTAGACCAAACTCTTACCTACGTCGTTCAACAACTCCGTGGTCCTTCCGGTCCCACCGGTCTTGAATCCCACATTTCTTGAAACCTAAAATAAGATTCCCGTCGAAAAAAAGAGAATTGTTATATCCTCACTGAGGATATACCAATAAAACTTACTCTATTGTTTTACTAAATAAACTTACTTAGGCACCTTATAAGTAGCCTTCCTGACTACGACTTCGACTTCGAGGTTATTAAACTGGTGGACTACTCTTGACTGAGTAACCTTTTCTGGGACTACGGTCTAATTTCCACCTCTTCTTCCCCTGTTGTCTCCTACTCTACCAACCTACCGTAGTGACTGAGTTACCTGTACTCAAACTCGTTCGAGACCCTCAACCACTACCTGTCTCTTCGGACCGTACGACGTCAGGTCCCCCAGTGTTTCTCAACCTGTACTGACTCGCTGACTTGACTGACTACACGATAATTAAAATTTATTAAATAAATTTAACTTAATTTAATTTGTTATGACGTTATAATTTTACTTTCTTATCAGTAAGGGTGATTGGGTCATAGAGAAGGACTTTCTTTGACTATAATAGTAAACCACATAAGAAGATCAAGTTTTATATCAATAGATGGAGGTTTTTATCTTTGTATAGTATCTGTAGTAAAACGTAGGACTAAAAAAATGAAGTATTATAGAGAATCTGTAAAAAGGAGAGTTCCTACACGAACAAAAGTAATAAAAATTTACTGACGACATACCTACAAATTTAGTAAATTTAGTGTAACACACGTAATAGAATCAGTTAAATTAACCCAACATTATATCCTTCGAAATAAAAATTATTTCGACAAACACACACGTAAAAGTCAACACAGACTGAGAAACACTGGGGTACCTGACTCGGGTGGTCCGAGGAGACAGGTAGACTAAGAGGTTCATTCTTATGGCCTTACCCAACGGTAAACAAGGAGGTCCCCTAAAAGGACTGGGTCCCTACCTTGGGTGCAGAGGACGTAGAGGACGTAACCGTCCGTCTAATAAATGGTGACTTGGTGAACTCTTCGGGTAATGTTTGTTATGACAATAAATTTAGAACCCTACATATATATTTAATTACTTAAATAAAGTTTCGTGTGAAGATGTCCCTGACTTCCTGACTACCTTTAAGGATAGTTCTTTCTACCGATTTCCCTAGTCCCACCAGAATATGATTTACAGCTCAGTAATAAGAACGTCGTCACATTTACGAAACGGGAGAATTAGAAGAGGTAGGGTCATAAGGTTTTTCAAGAGATGTAAGTACTCACAAAGTAAACGTGTCCGATGTAAAAACAAAATACCTATTTCTTATCGAGTCTCGTATTTAAATTTTACTATACCACCTATATTTTCTGTCCTTTGTATCTTTAAATCTGTCTCTGACCTGCTTCTCATTGGTAATTATTGAATTCGATGGACCTAAAATGACTGTAAACTTTTCACAAAGGAGGAAGGTGTTCCACCCACAGTTCTAAGTTCCGTTAGAATAGATCTAGAGTACCTTCTGTTCCACCGGGGTCGACTGTAGACCCAATGTATAAATTACGGGTTTGTAGGTTCCTCCTCCCTTAGTTAGTTTGATTGAGAAAACTAAAGTGCATTTGTTTTATTGTTTGACTACCTGACTAACGAAGTGAACAAAACCTAAATATATATGTGTTGATGTATCGTCACTACTTTTTATTTTGTAGTAGAAGTTTGAGTCTTGTTATCTGTTCTGACATAAGATAACAAGTATCGTTAGTTACAATATTTCTTATTACATAGATGATTTCCATAAGAAGTGTCAAACGTTCCATGGTTTTTCTTGTAATTAATATCCGTTTATTAGTAGTGAATAGGTCTTGTGTTTATCGAAGTAAGTATTAACACCGGAGAAACGAAAAGAAGGAAGTCAGATATCACACCATGAATTAACAAACAAGAATAGAGGTGTTATCTCATTCGACTGTTTCTCCTTATCTTTGGGTATAGTTGTAAAAGTAGACGGGTTGATTTACAAATTCCCGTTATGGTTATAAAGATAATGTATTTAATTCCTAAAGGTACACAAAATCAGTCCAAAATTAAATTAAATCAGACTAAATTAAAGAATATTCGTTTACAACAAAGTCGGTAGTTTTTACTCGGTTAATAATTTAAAAGGGATATATTTAATCTTTCTATAAGTTATCGTAGACGAACAGAGACGAATATTTTTAGAAATGTGTAAGTGACACCTTTTATATTTATATATGTTGTTATGGAACTATAAAAGACGAATAAACATCACAGATATAAAGACATGATAAAACTTTTTATGTGAGACTTACTTAGTGTACGTATAATTCGATTTTACACCTAATGGTTTAACGATATTTTATATGAGGACATTTACGGTAGACTATTAATATTTATATCTTAATATATTGATATGAGGGTAGGTTTTAGTCTTTTTTTTTCTGATTAGAAGGAAAGTCGGAAAAGATTAAGGATACCGAAGTTAATAGTAGATAAGTTTTGTATATAGACTATATCTAAGGAGAAGACCTAACATCTAGATGGATAGGTTGACAGACGATCTTTATAGACAAATCTAAAGAGTTCATGTGGAGTTTCAGTTGTTCAACTTTGGTGGTATTCTTTCGATAAAGTGGACTTTTGTAAAGAAAGGAAGTTATAAAGAGTAACAGCAATTCCCACTATGGTAGATACATAGGTTAACTAGTTCGGTCAATAGAAGAAAGGTAAAGAAAGTGAGAAATATAGGTTAGTGATTCAGAATAAATTAAACGGAGGATTTATAAGAAAACAAAGTAATGTGAAAAAAGGTAGGAGTGACGAAGATGGGATTCGAGTGATGAAGTAAGTGGACCCACTGTGTCAGGTACACTTACCCGATGACTTCAATATCGCATCCGTTGTAAAACTCCGGAAGATCGGAGTCGAACATAGTAGAAGGAGAGTTTAAGATGAGCGATCATATAATTTGTAGAAAATCGAGGAATTATAAAGTATAAGAGAATAGAACCTCAATGGTCTGATAGACATGAGACGGATCACATGTATCGTGTCTATTTCTTATATGCATCGTATATATATGTAATGTCGT
Source organism: Capra ibex (assembly GCA_006410555.1). Classification (NCBI taxonomy): domain Eukaryota; kingdom Metazoa; phylum Chordata; class Mammalia; order Artiodactyla; family Bovidae; genus Capra; species Capra ibex. The sequence continues at coordinate 26,716,349 of SJYO01037955.1, forward strand.
ATTTAATAATGTGTACGATATATATGTACTTGTGTGTGTGTGTCTATATATACACACACAAATATATATATATATACATATATACGGTACTTTCATTTTCACAATCAACGAGTCAACACAGGTTGAAGAACATTGGGGTACCTGACATCGGGTGGTCAGAGGAGACAGGTACCTTAAGAGGTCCGTTCTTATGACCTCACCTATCGATAAGGGAAGAGGTTTCCTACAAGGGTTGGGTCTCTAGCTTGGACCCAGAGACCGTGACGTCCGTCTAAGAAATGGCATACTCGGTGGTCCCTTATGTGTAGCAAAAGAGACTCTATAATGAATAATAGTAGTGGAGAGAATAGTGGTAGTACCGACTCAACTCAAAAGGTGACTATATTAGGGTTTTGTAGACAATGAAAGATTAGTCTTTTACATAATGAAAATAATAATGAGTAAACGGACTAATACGGGAGGTCAACGTAGTTTCTACACATAAAAAAAATAATGATACCGAGATGGTTATAGATCGTGATGGTTATAAGGTTGATGGTCTCATCCGTCTTCTTTATAAATGGTTCCCGTTATTAATTACTTAGTTATTCATATACGATTACAAAGTCCGTTTTTATACTGTTACGTTCCCAGTACTGATAAGTTTAGTTCTTAACACTAATTCATCCTCTATAAACATTCACGGTTTCTTAACTACGAAAACTTGACACTACCACCTCTTCTGAGAACTCTCAGGGAACCTGACATTCCTCTAGGTTGGTCAGGTAAGATTTCCTCTAGTCGGGACCCTAAAGAAACCTCCCTTACTACGACTTCGTCATGAAACCGGTGGAGTACACTTCTCAACTGAGTAACCTTTTCTGAGACTACGACCCTCCCTAACCCCGTCCTCCTCTTCCCCTGTTGTCTCCTACTCTACCGTAGGGACTGAGCTACCTACACTCAGACTCACTTGAGGTCCTCAACCATTACCTGTCCCTCCGGACCGCACGACGCTAAGTACCCCAGAGTTTCTCAGTCTGTGTTGACTCACTGACTTGACTTGACTTGACTCCTCTATAAACATCTATCTCAATTACAGTAATAATAACAAGGTGGACATTCCATTTTACATCACGAATAAGAAATAGAGGTTTTCGACTTAATAATTGTGACGAAGACATTCATCTTTCCGAATTCCTTTCTGACCCTAGGTACTAGATACCACACACAATACCGGTAAAACCTGGACTATCGAGTTGAAATTGACTTGTGTCGGACTGTTGAGGGTTTCGATTTTAGAATTCAACGGTCTTTTAACAAAAGGTTTTCTTATTAATAATGACGTCGTTTTAGTATATTTATTTTTTACCTTTCGATACTGTCCTATAGATTAGAGAGGACACTCTTATGAGAGTCTACAACCGGAGTTACTAGAAGTCCCACTCAAAATTCATGTTGGTCATTACATTTAGGACGGAAATGGGAACCCTCCGACAACACGTTTGGTTTTCAAAAATAACGAAGATGAACCTACTTATAAAATATTAAACAGAAAAAGAACCACACAAGTAAAATCAGATCGAGAGACCACGGAGATAGAAAAATCCAAAGTATTTATTTTTATTCACCACTCTGTTAGAATCTCGTCATCAAAAGTAAGTTGATTCTTTGGTCAACGTTCGTCGTTTTCGTGGGAAAGGTAAATTTCCATATGGATTACACTGTTATAAAAAAAAGGATAAGATCCAAATCATACAAAAATAAAGTAAGATAACTACAAATTTTCAACTTTCCCCACTTATTCAGTCTTAAATAGTGAGGTTATCCAATTTGGAATATTTCTTGTCTTTACTATACTTGGATTGTCTTCGTCTTCTATAATCCTTCTCCACTGTTCTTATGTCTTATGTGTCTTCTTGACATATTTTCTCTAGAAGTACTGGGTCTATTGGTGTTACTACACTAGTGAGTGGACCTCCGTCCGTAGGACCTTACGCTTCAGTTCGCCCGGAATCCTTCGTAGCGATGCTTGTTTCGATCATTTCCACTACCTTAAAGTCAACTCGACAAAGTTTAGGATTTTCTGCTACGACACTTTCACGATGTGAGTTATACGGTCGTTTAAACCTTTTGAGTCGTTACCAGTTTCGTGACCTTTTCCAGTCAAAAGTAAGGTTAGGGTTTCTTTCCGTTACGGTTTCTTACGAGTTTGATGGTGTGTTAACATAAGTAGAGTGTGGGATCGTTTCATTGCGAATTTTAAGAGGTTCGGTCCGAAGACGTCATGTACTTCGTACTTGAAGGTCTACAAGTTCGACCTAAATCTTTTCCGTCGTCTTGGTCTCTGGTTTAACTGTTGTAGACAACCTAGTAGTTTTTTCGTTCTCTCAAGGTCTTTGTGTAGATGGAGACGAAATAACTGATACGGTTTCGGAAACTGACACACCTAGTGTTGTTTGAGACCTTTTAAGAATTTCTCTTCCCTTATGGTCTGATGGACTGGACGGAGGACTCTTTAGAAATACGTCCAGTTCTTCGTTGTGAATCTTGACATGTACCTTGTTGTCTTACCAATGTTTAGTCCTTTCTTCATACAGTTCCGACATATAACAGTGGGACGAATAAATTGAATATTCGTCTCCTGTAGTACGTTTTACGTCCCGATCTACTTCGTGTTCGACCTTAGTTCTAACGTTCCTCTTTATAATTATTGGAGTGTATACGTCTGTTGTGGTGGGAATACCGTCTTTCACCTCTTGATTCGTCGGAGAACTACTTTCACTTTCTCCTCTCACTTTTTCAACCGAATTTTGAACTATAAGTACGTAACTTGGACCTGACCACTAGATAAAGTATATACCATTGTATGTACAAAGTTACTATAAGACAGTTTAGTAGGGTGACAGTGGAAGAGGGTGTCTTAGGTTTTCAGACAAGAAATGTAGACACAGAGAAAACGACAGAGTGTATATCCTAGTAGTAATGTTAGAAAGAGTCAAGGTGTATATACACAATAATATGATATGACCACAAAAAGAAAGACTGAATGCAGTGAGACATTTTATCCGAGGTCAAAGGAGGTGGAGTAATCTTGACTAAGTTTACGTGAGAAAAATTATCGACTCATGATAAGGTAACACATATACATGGTGTCGAAAGAATAGGTAAGTAGATGATTACCTGTAGATCCAACGAAGGTACAGGACCGATAACATTTGTCACGACACTAGTTGTAACCCCATGTACACGGGGAAAGTTAAGACCAAAGGAACCACACATACGGGTCGTCAACCTAACGACCCAGTATACCCCGTGAATCCCGGTCACGTGACCCTTTAGGACTTCGTACCCTACCCCTCTCTCCACCCTCCCCCCAAGTCCTACCCCCTGTGTACATGTGGGTACCGACTAAGTACACTTACCATACTGTTTTTGGTGATGTTATAATATTTCATTAATCGGAAGTTAATTTTATTTAATTAATTAAATGTTTTTTTTTTTGGGTGGAGTATAAGTCTTTTGTTTCTAGTACCGTATGCCAGGGTAGTGAAGTACTGTTTATCTACCTCTTTGTTACCTTTGTCACTGTCTCAAATAAAAAATAAAAAACCGAGGTTTTAGTGAAGTCTACCACCGATGTCGGTTCTTTAATTTTCTGTGAACGAGAAACTTTCTTTTTGATACTGGTTGAATCTGTTGTATAATTTTTCGTCTCTGTAATGAGACGACCGTTTCCAGGTAGACCAGTTTCGATACCAAAAAGGTTATCAGTATATATCTACACTCTCAACTTGATATTTCTTTCGACTTGTGACTTCTTAACTACGAAAATTTGATACCACAACCTCTTCTGAGAACTCTCAGAGGACCTGACGTTCCTCTGGGTTGGTCAGTTAAGATTTCTTTTAGTCAGAACTTATAAGAAATCTTTCTGACTACGACTTCGACTTTGAGGTTATGAAACCGGTGGACTACACTTCTTAACTGAGTAAACTTTTCTGGGACTACGACCCTTGCTAACTTCCACCCTCCTCTTCCCCTACTGTCTCCTACTCTACCAACCTGTCGTAGAGACTGAGTCACCTGTACTCAAACTCATTCGAGACCCTGAACCATTACCTGACCCTTCGGACCGCACGACGTCAGGTACCCCGACGTTTATCAACCTGTGTTGACTCGCTGACTTGACTTGACTTGACTTTGAAGTTCTCTGAGAAATCCAAGTAAACGACATTACTTTTCTTAAAATTACTTTATAACAAATTAATTTGTTACAAAGACGACCTAGACCTTTTAGACCCCTAATATATCTTACGATACTTGGAATAAAAACGGATAAACGAGTTGTAAAATTAGAATAAAAGGAACTATTAGAACGGCCATAGAAGAGTTATGTAATAGGAATGTAGATTAATTTAGTTAAAAATCAAGTTACCTATTCCGTTATGACCGAAAAAGTAGACGTTGTAAAAGGTTTGTAATCAGAAGACACATGGTTGATGGACTTATACACGTGTAAAATATGATGAAATAAAGAAGAACTCTATTACCATGAACAAACGTAAGTTTGTATAAATTCATCATAAATGCAGTAAATTAGTTAAATAGGGGATTATATACGTTTACTTACGTAAAATTTTGTAATAACGTATTGAAGATTTTATTAGAACATCGCGTGTTAAACCTTTTCGACAAGATACCATAAAGTACTATTTAGAACCCCTCTCCGTCCAAGACTCTACCTATACAAGGAGTAGTTGGTAACGGTGGTCTAGTGGTAGAAGTGTCTACAGTTCCTGGCTTTCACGTCACCAACATACTCTTGTTAGTTGAAGTACTGTCTCGTTCTGCAACTCATTCACACTGAAGTGGTCGGTCTATCATATCGGAGTCCGGAGTCGGTGACACCCCGATCTGAAGAACCGTCTACTCTGTAAACTCCGAGACACGAAACTCGGGAAGAGGTCACGTGGACTCGACGGGATACACTCCTTCGTTATCTTGACTCCTTCGTTTCGGTTACTTGTCGGTACATCCTTCTACCAGAGGGGTCAGGAAGGGACGGAGTGGACACGGTGTGATTAGGGGAGATTATTTTCTCTAAACCCAAATTTTTGTAGATATCTATTAACGGAAGAAGAAAGTATTTTCTGTATTTTCTGAAAGTATTTTCTGTATTTACTCAATAAAAGACTATCAGAGGACCTTTAATTTTCAGACGTAACACATACGACAAGACAATAATGATATTTTAATTAAATTGAATTTGTTTACATCTCTTTAGTATTCGTAATAAATATTTTTAATTTTCTAATCAAAATAAAGAAAAAAAGAAAAAAATTAAAATTTTAGAAATTAAGAATGTACGTAAGGGTTTGTACTTGGGGGGAGGGTGGAGGGAGGGGTATTGTAGAGAGGCCCAGTAGGGGTACGTGGTCGGGGTTCGTACGACATAGGACGCAGTCTGTATCTGACCGCTAAGCTAAGAATGTACTATCATATGTACAATCTTACGGTAAGAGGGTTTAGTAGGGTGGGAGAGGGAGAGGGAGACTCAGGTTTTCAGGCAATATGTGTAGACACAGAAAAAACGACAGAACGTATGTCCCAGCAGTAACGGTAGAAAGATTTAAGGTATATATACACAATCATATGACATAACCACAAAAAGAAAGACCGAATGAAGTGAGACATATTAGCCGAGGTCAAAGTAGGTAGAGTAGTCTTGACTAAGTTTACTTAAGAAAAATTGCCGACTCATTATGAGGTAACACATATACATGGTGTCGAAAGAATAGGTAAGTAGACGACTACCTGTAGATCCAACAAAGGTACAGGACCGATAATATTTGTCACGACGCTACTTGTAACCCCATGTACACAGAGAAAGTTAAGACCAAAGGAGCCACACATACGGGTCGGCACCCTAACGACACAGTGTTCCATCAAGATAAACGTTAAAAAATTCCTTAGAGGTGTGACAAGAGGTATCACCGACATGATCAAACGTAAGGGTGGTTGTCACATCCTCCCAAGGGAAAAGAGGTGTGGGAGAGGTCGTAAATAACGAACGTCTAAAAACCTAGCGTCGGTAAGACTGACCACACTTCACCATGGAGTGACACCAAAACTAAACGTAAAGAGATTATTACTCACTACAACTCGTAGAAAAGTACACAAACAATCGGTAGGCATACAGAAGAAGAAAAAAAAAAAAAAGCATACAGAAGAAACCTCTTTACAGATAAATCAAGAAACCGGGTAAAAAACTAACCCAGCAAATAAGAAGACCTTAACTGGACGTATTCAACGAACATATAAAAACTCTAATCAACAAACAGTCAACGAAGTAAACGATAATAAAAGAGGGTAAGTCTTCCGACAGAATCTCCATGATAACTTGAATGAAATTATTCTTTATTTTACATAGTAATTATTACAGATTTTATAAATTTTATAAGACAAAATAACCGTGATTAATAAGGGACTTATAATACGTGGTTATGAAAAAATGTATTGTAAATGTTTTAAGTTGACTTCAGTTTGTATTTAAGATTTAATCTATAACTGACCATACTTGAGTATAAAACTAGATAAAAGAAACCCAAGATGTAGACCATGGAGACTTTTGTGAAGATGAACTTATAATAACTCCTTTGGATCAGAAATTGCCTCTTCCGTTACCGCAGGGTAAGGTCATGAGAACGGACCTTTTAGGGTACCTGTCTCCTTGGACCATCCGATGTCAGGTACTCCAGCGATTCTCAGTCTGTGCTGACTCGCTGAAGTGAAAGTGCAAAGTGAAAGTACGTAACCTCTTCCTTTACCGTTGGGTGAGGTCACAAGAACGGACCTCTTAGGGTCCCTGTCTCCTCGGACCATCCTCCGGTAGATACCTCAGCGTGTCTCAGCCTGTGCTGACTTCGCTGGCTCGTCGTCGTTGTCGTCAGAAATTGTTGGTTATTTATCTCTAAATGTCTTGAAGTGGTAATGTTTTTGGACGACGTAAATAGGGGGTTGACCTAAGTGACAGTAGATAATAAAAACAAATACTAGAAAATCGGTCAAGAGTTAGGTACACTGAGACAAGAGTAGGTTTTGTTAATATTAATTAAACGTTGAATTTCAAGTACTAGGTGACAAAGTTTACGAAGTGACTTCGGGTTTATGTACTGCAGCTGAGGTAGGAGAAGAGGTCAATCAAAACATTGAGAGAGTTTGTCCAGATAGTAGTACCAGTCCGTACTAAACAAGTAATATCTGGTACTACACATTCCAAGTTTTAAGGGAACAGAAGATTGACAAATGTCTAACGGAAAGTTTTCAAAGAAGTAAAGAAGTGAGATATAACTTAATAACGAACCAACTCATTTGGAAACGAAATAAACCCGTACAAACATTTCTTCTTTTTGACTTCCTCTCATTGAACGTAGACTCGTTGACTTGACTTAACTTGACTTGAACATCTTAGTAAAATTAACTAGAAACGTTTAATATATCGGGAATTTGTTTCTCGAAACCCTAGAACCAGAAAAAAATATAAAGGAATTAAAATGTGTTTTAGAAAAAGTACTCTTAATGATTCCTCAAGTCGTAATAATTAAATACCCATAAATGTAAAAGTTTCCTGATACTTTGATCCGATCAATCTCTTCACAAAACCAAGTCTCCCAAGTATATTATTTCGTTATCTAAAGTAGTACTGAGTTTATTTTTTACTCGATTAACATCCCATCTCACCTCATTCAATTTCTCCTAGATTCTTACAGATGAACTTTCTATTTTCATTAAACATTGTAAATACATATTATATATTAATAGACTTAAACATATTTATAAACTTACTGACATTATATTTTGATCGACATTTTTATTTTTTAAATATTGGGGATTCTAAAGGAATCACATGGTTGTCGGGTGAGTACTGTTAGTAATCATTTTAAACGTTATTCGTCATCAAAATTACCATAGTTAATGGTTAACATAACCGAGGTCAAAGACAATATCAATTTTACCAAGTAATATATACTTATTAAGATTTCACATCTTTTCAAATAAGGAAATTACCAGACAACTATAAACGACTAACATATAGTTTATGAACAACTGTAAATGACTACCAACTGTTAGTCTTTTAGACAACTGTAAACGACTGATATATCGTTTACAGAAAAAGAATTTTTTATAGTGACGAAAGTTTGAAGTTTTGATGAAAAGTTGAAGTCTTAATAAAGAAATATAAAGTTAAAAATAAAAAATTTAATACTTTCATACTATTGTGTAAATGTCTCCTCTGAGCCTTTTATATCTTGTTCCTATGTATATCAAGGCGATATATAATGTTAATAAAAAATTTCATCTATTTAATTCTAAAAATCAACCTTAAAGTTATAGTTTATAATTATCTTACTTATACGTTTATTCATCTTATACCTATGTAAGACATATAAGCCATATACTTATATGTCTCTTCATCTTCATCCTATACCATCCGGACTTTTGTGATACTTGGTTAAGTTTTATTGATTCTAAATATGTGAAAAGTGTGTTGTCCTCTTATGTTTAAGATAAGTGTAAGGGTATCTAACATTTGATCCTCTGTGACCTTGTATAGGTCCCTGTATTTTGTTCCACGTTTTTAATTACCAAATTCTAATGACTTAAATATGTTAGACAAGAGAATAGTGTATAAAAGTTCACGTTACACTGTAAATGGTTCTCTCTAGAAGCTGAATCTATAATTTTCGGAGTCATTTCAATCTGACTCTTTCCGTGTCTCCCACTAACCTCTCTTTTTCTGTAAATTTACTCTTTAATTGTAGTTTTAATTGTAGTTTTTTAAGAGTTTTTATTCTTTAATTATAATTTCTATAAAATGAGTTTTAGGGTACATAAAGTTTTAATTTACAGATGAAAATTTACTATCCACATAGGTTCTTCGATATTGTTCCTTTTTTTATCTTTTATAAACATTATCTTATTTTTACTTTTCTCTTAAATGGTCTTGAAAAACATCCGTCGACTTCGACGAGTTACGTTAATTTATGTTACACCTCAGAACTCATTCCATACCTTTGTTTATTACCTGTGATCATATTTCAAAACACTTTAAACTTGTGTTAGACGTGAAATCCATTATTATGACACAGTGTACAATTTAAGGACACAAAACAAAGTTTCGTATCATAAAGAAATATCAGAGTCTTAACCTAATTTTCAAATTAAGTGTTTCTATTAATTAAAAGATCTGAAAACCATTATGATCTACAGTTTTATGTACCTTGACATAGTTTCAAAACACGTTTATATTTAATCTTTAGATCGTAAGATAAGTATGATTCAGTTTGTTCACATTAGGTTCACAGTACTTAAAAAAATTGATCTGTTTTTAAGTATTTAAAAGAATATAAATATAATATGTATAAAATCCTGAAGGGTCTACCACGATCATCATTTCTTGGACGAAACGTTACATCCATCTATATTCTCTGTACCCAAACTAGGGACCCAATCCTTCTATGGGACCTCTTCCTTTACCGTTGGGTGAGGTCACAAGAACTGATCTCTTAGGATACCTGTCTCCTCGGACCGGTCGATGTCAGGTACCCGTACGTTTCTCAGCCTGTGCTAACTTCGCTGGACGGTGTATGTATGATATGTATGTTTTCGAAAAGATGATACGAACTATTTCCGAACTTTGTTATTGTCCTTTTTTCTCTGTCTCTTTAACTTTTTGTATTTGATTTTCTTTACACTCGTGACTTATACTTTATCTTTTTCACTTTATTTGATCTATTTTATTTACTAGTAGTATATCAGGTCAACAAAAATTTGTAACGAGGAGTAATCTTTGTATAGACCTCAAAAGCTCTTCTTGTCGTTATGGACCCGTAAACGTAAAAAGTTTTTCTTAGGTTCTATTAAGACAATACGTAGACCTAAAATTTTTCACTAATATATATAAAAATAATTACCATCAAAATCGCTATATCTTAAGATAATAAAAGATAACTGGTTATTACTATGTTAGAATAGTTCACTTATTATCAATGTATTAGTGTTATGATTTTCTTCAAATAGTTAAAAGTTTTAGTTATCGGTCTGTCTTTTATTTTCTAGTAATATTAAAGTTGGATTGTTATATTTTATTAATATATATTAAACTCCCCAATTTATCTCACTACACCATTCACCTTCACGTATGTACGCGAACAAGAGATGACGGTCTGTCAGATGCAGAAAACCAACCACGTAAATTAAGTAAATATCAATTCCATACGTACAAGGATAATGGTAAAAGTCTTTTACTTCTAGTACCGTAGACCAGGGTAGTGAAGTACCCTTTATCTACCTCTTTGTCACCTTTGTCACAGTGTGAAATAAAAAGACCCGAGGTTTTAGTGACGTCTACCACTGACGTCGGTACTTTAATTTTCTACGAATGAGGAACCTTCTTTTCAATACTGACTAGACCTATCGTATAAGTCTTCGTCTCTGTAATGAAACGGTTGTTTCCCGACAGATCAGTTCCGATACCAAAAAGGTCACCAGTACATACCTATACTCTCAACCTGACACTTCTTTCGACTCGTGGTTTCTTGACACCACAACCTGTTCTGAGAACTCTCAGGGAACCTGACGTACGTTCCTCTGGGTTGGTTAGGTAAGACTTCCTCTAGTCGGGACCCTAAAGAAACCTCCCTTACTACGATTTCGGCTTTGAGGTCATGAAACCAGTGGAGTACGTTTCTCAACTGAGTAACCTTTTCTGAGACTACGACCCTCCCTAACCCTCGTCCTCCTCTTCCCCTGCCGTCTCCTACTCTACCGACCTGCCGTAGTGACTGAGCAACCTGCACTCAGACTCACTTGAGGTCCTCAACCACCTCCTGTCCGGACCGCACGACGTTAAGTACCCCAGCGTTTCTCAGCCTCTGCTGACTCGCTGACTTGACTTGACTAATGGTAATAGAATTAACAAAATCCAAATGAAACACAACCAGAAAAGGAAGAGAACACAAAGGACGGATCTTTTCAAGGAACTCATAAACAACGTTTCGACCAAACCACCACGATTTAAGAGAAGTGAGAACAAAGAGAGCTTTCGAAAACTGTAGAGGTAGTTTTTACTTACTCTCAGAACGAACCATCTCATGAGAAACAACTTCCAAGAAGGAAAAGTAGTGAAATTTTTATAGTACCGTAAGGGAAGATCTGACATGTCAAAGACAACTCTTTGAAACACACTCAAGAAAACATAAAATAAACAGTAAAAAGGGAAAAGGAAAATTATAAAATAGAAATAGAAAAAAAAAGAAAAAACAGTAAAAGTAATGGTACACAGAAGGACACAAGAAGGAACCCAAATAAGACGGACCCTGAGAGACACAAAGGATCTGAAGCAACTGATAAAGGAAAGGGTATTATCCCTTCAAAAGTCGATAATAAAGAAGTTTATAAAAGAGTCTAGGAAAGAGAGAAGTGAAGAGGAAAATACTGGGGAGATTACACTTACAACCATACAAATTATAACAGGGTCTCCAGAGTATCCGACAGAAGTAAATAAATAAAAAATAAGTAAAAACATATAAGACAAGACACCGTCACTAAAGGTGGTAAGACAGGAGGTCCAGTCAATAAGACGATAACTAAGAAAGATTACATAACAACCCGAAGGGTGCACCGAGTCACCATTTCTTATACGGACGGTCCACCGAGTCACCATTTCTTAGACGGACAGCCCGTCCTCTCTACTTAATCTAGGAATCCAACTCTTCTATGGGACTTCTTCCTTTACCGTTGGGTGAGGTCATAAGAACGGACCTCATAGATACCTGTTTCCTTAGATCTTCCGATAGCGGGTACCCTATCGTTTCTCAGTCTACGTTGAATTTCTCATTTGTCGTCGTTATTACGTGACAGGTAGAGACAAATGGACACGAAACCAAGAAGATCCAGAAACCATTCATAAAGAACGTGGAAGAGTTAGAAATGGAGGTAAGAAAAAAGCTCTAAGACCTAGTAGAAGTGATAGTTATAAGATTTAAGAAAAAGACCTTTCAAACGGATAGAGGTGAAGTAAACCGATATAAATACCCCAAAATAGAACAAGGAAGTAGACCCTGTTTTGGGAGACGAAAAAGTAGGAAAAATTGAAAGACACTACACCAAAACCAAGATCGTCGACGTCCTAACACTAAGTAGAACGAAGAAGACAGACGGGAAACCATCCACTCCGATTCTCAGAACACATTAGAAGAACTACCCTTCCTGACCACTAATCTTTTTGACCCAAAACGAGACCACCCGTTCCGGTACTAGTTATTTTAAAATTAGGTTAATAGACGACTACCTACCCCAACACGAGGGAAGGACATTCAACAAACCGGACTCTACTGGGTCAGGACCCCAGAAACCCGAGATACCATCCCAATTACCACTGGAGGTTCTCCTGAATTGTGGTTTCCCGGAGGAGATCCCGACGACGATCACGGGGGTAAGGGTGTCTCTCTGTGACGACTGGGTATGGAGGTGTCCCCTAGGAGTGTGTGAATGTCCATCCAGACCAAGTCAGAGGATACCCCAACGATGAGGAAAGGGGGCCCAGAACCGTACTTGTTCTAAAACAAACACGGGAGGTTCTCACCTCAGAAATAAAGGAGAACGGGACACCTTCGGGATATTAATTTAAGGTGACCAGAAGTTTCAGTCTAAGGGACCTCCAATGGTCATGGAAACGACCTAGGGGTCCGACCCTTCGGACTATCCTCCGAGTCTTCGAAGTGATACCACCCTTTTGAAGAATCCATAATAACAAGAGGTCTAAAACCACACATACCCTAAACTAAAAATAGTACAAACGTGTGGAGGACGGTAGAACAACACCGAAGAAGAAACAGAAACCTAAACCCCATAGAAAAAAACCACCCAAGGTCACAGGAGGACACCTGCCAACGAGTTATCGATCGACGTTAAAAACACGAGAGTGTCTTCTACTCGTGTGTAGGAAGATGAGACGGTAGAACTTGACTTGAGTTTTAATACTTTCAGACTCTTTCACCCCTAAAGGTACTATATACAGGAAAGACAAGTCCCATTAAATTATTGTACAAAAGTTTTCAATATTATAAATTTGTCGTAAACATTTAACTTATAGGTACAAACTTTAAGAAAACGTTTGTAGAACGAAAGGGTCAATGGTTTTAATAATAATTAAAAACAAACAAAATAAAATAAAAAAATTTAAAAATAAAAATGAAATAAAATGAAATGTTATGACATAACCAAAACGGTATGTAACTGTACTTAGGTGGTACCCACATGTACGCAAGGGTTTGTACTTGAGGGGAGAGTGGAGGGAGGGGTATTGTAGAGAGACCCAATAGGGGCACGTGGTCGGGGTTCGTAGGACATAGGACGTAGCCTGTATTGTGTAATACATATAACAGAATAGGACTAGGTTTAGTCATTCTTTCATAAATGTAAATATTAACTTCTTTCAAGAATAAAAAAATTCAGACTAATTATAGACTATTTCAAGTTCCGATCCTGAACCGGTACTTCTCCCGACCGTTAAATTTAAATTCGTCTGTATATTTTACCAGGATAACTGACCATTACCCCGTCTTCCACACACAAGTACTTGTTAGTTTCTTTTTCCTTTTGTAAAACAACAAAAGGTTAAGATTAAAGACCGTTTAAGACACTTTAACATTTACCCTTTGTTTATTTCAAAACACTTAACTTCACGTATACTAAATTTCCGATTGACTGGACACTATAACCTTATCACATCTTCTTTAACTCGTGTCACAAAAATTATCTTTTTAATAAATATTGTGAAAGATAAAGTTCCCAATCAAGGGAAGTTTAAACGAATGACTCTTACGTAAACAAATAGGGAAGTACTAAATTCATTTTTGTGTATAATTTTTCACTAGAGTTTAGAGTTTTTTTAAATTAGCAATAAAAGATATAAATTACTACTCTTGAGAAAAATAAAATATTTCCGAGAAGAATAACAAGACTATCTTTGTAAACTGTTAATTCATAAAACGTGACTTACATTACAAAAATTACATCAGTGTGCTTACTCGTGTGGTATAATCGATGTACTCTTAAGTTAAAATTTTATTAACTGTTACTAGTAGTAAACGAATTGTGTAATCTAGGGTTACATCCATTTTACCGGGAAGGGACGAAACAAGTTGAGTTAAAGTACATGGATCTCCGTGAGTTACAAACAAGTGGTCGATGTAAATTGAGTCTTTCAAATTTAAAAATGTAAAAAAAGGTGTATCCTGTTTTGGATGTAAATATAGATGTATTATCTTTGAGTTCTAAGTGTCGTTGTTTTTTTTGACAGAGGGTTGACTATATGCAGACTAAATTTAAGTGTTATTTTTACAAATTTACAAAGGTTTACTTTTAATTTTCCCGATTATTTTATTACACGATAGAGAAGATGAAGTTTCGTGAAAAATAATAAAATTAAATTTATAAAAATTATAACATTGAAAAGAGTCCTTTTATAACAGACAAGTCACTACTGTCCTCTTTGTAGATTAAACAAGAGATGTCTAAGGAACCATAGATCTTATTATGAAGCTCTGTATCTTTTAGGAACCATTCATAAACGACTTACTTACTTAAGTACGTAGTCACAAATCTCTTCGTCTTTATCATCCTGTAGACAAAATTCTCTTAACAACGTTCCTTGACCGAATACGTCAACACCTCTGACCGATCCGTGGAGGTCTTAGGTAACCCCGTCCGACAGTCCTTTCGTCAGACCTTGAGAACCAGTCCCAGACTATGACGACAGGTGTCCATCTTAAGGAACAAGTGGTCCCTTTGGAGTCTAAACGAAAAATCCGTAAAATTGACTGACTTATCTGAGTGAGTCTAATAGATCCTATTAAAGAGAATAGATTTCCGTTGACAAATATCTAGAATTAGTGTAGATCTTTTACGGAGGTATCTTTGTAGATCCAATCAAAAACCAACTTATTGACCTCTGATATTAAATCGGTTCAACTGTGTAGTTTTTTAGAATATATTTTTTGAATATATTTGGTTTATCCATATTTGGAAAAATACCGTCATCGATTAGGTAGGGACTATTGATTTTTCTTCCATCTAACAGGAAGATTGTCCATGGTAAATACACCGTGAATAATATACCGGAATTCAAATAAACTATGATTCTAAAAGTACGTATAATATTGAAAGTTATTAAAATCTTAGGAATTAAAACAGGAGTAAAAGGTCTCTTCTTTGAACTCCAATTTCAAAATTTAAAAAGTTTCAATTGATAGATCACTCTCAACTTTTGATTTTATTTGATGATGTTTTCAGGATTGAAAATTTTTAATATTAAGATCGTACCGTAATAATTTGTTTTCATACCGTATATCCCTTTCCCTTAAGAAATGATTTCTTAAAGTCAAAATGACGTTATATTAACGAGGCTGGAGGAGAGGTAACGACGCAAGTAGATATAATGAGGAGTTGTAAAAACTCTTTCGCAACCTTCTCCTATATCCTATGAACTCTGTGACTAATGTTTCTATAATAGTGAACACAGAATAATGTTGTCTGATAAAACTTTAGGTGATTTTACGAAAAAATCGGATGTCGTCATCCTTTTTGTTTGAAAAAAGTAGACGTTGACAGTTTCGAATACGATTTTGATAGCTAAAGAATAAATTGAAATAAGTTATAGACCCTGACCAAAAATCCTTACAAGCATTGACTTTTCATTCTTGTTCTAAAGTCGAGAAATCGTACATTATTTAGTAAAGAGGTATTATCACAAAATAAGACGAAAGAGAAAAAGACGGAATAATGAATCAAAAGAATAAATGTATCGATTCTGGGATCGATGGTAATACATATTTAGAATTTACATTAGACCAGAAGATTTAGTATATCTTTATTAGTTCTCTCTCTAGTTTCACGTAAATGACTATATATTAGTTTATCATAATAATGTATAATGTGTAAAATGATTAATAATAAGTCGGATTTAAATGTTCTCAACCCTGAAACTATCACTTAAACTAAACACTTTAAGTATTACTCAGAGTCAGACAAGTGATAAAAAGTTTGGATTTTCAATATTACGATAGAATTCTTTATTTCGATCATTATTAAGTAAAATCGAAAAAGAATTTTTTTTTTTTTGGGAAAATATATTATAATTTGTATTAAAAGAAAATAAATTATAATAACGATGTCACGATCAACATTCAAGACACTGACAGGTTTTCTATCTTTACCTTCTCTTAAACATCTTTTCAGGTTTATGTCAGGTTTTTCTTCTTTCAGGAGGGTTTTCTTTCTTTTTACTTTTGTCTACGTCACAGTAGGAGGTAATACAATCGAGCACGTACCAAGAACGATTTCTTGTCTGTAAGTTAGACGAAACTTAATAAACAGTAAACCGAAGAAATATAAAGGTACGGAATAAAACGTAAACAAGTGATGAGTAACACAATGTGTTAGATGTAAGACGTTTTTATTACAATTACATGTAAGAATGGTTCCTAACTCTACATGTATTGGTTCAAATCTTTGATGTGTTTGGAACTATAAAATCTGAAACGTTGGTTTGAACTAACGAAACCCCCAGACACAAGTGAACGAGAACCGGGTCAACTTACATTTTCAGGTTACTTAAACTAAAATTTTCCGAACATTTTATAAGTTTTTCGAAGAACGTGTAGTTTATCGAGAGTTCTGTCTTGTAAAACTACTCAAATCACATTTACTTAGTCTTTGTATACCTAATTTAAATGGAATTTTATGAGGACCCAAATTCTTAATTCTCTTTTACACGAACCGTTTTGTGTAAAACCCAAAACGGATTGGGTCTTGTAACCTTTTCATCAAGTTCTACAAACTGCTTGGGTTTTGTAATGACCCAAGTGGGTAGGGATTAGAGGACACCATTATCGTTTCCTGTCCGTCTCCGTCTAAAATCCACGGATTTAGATTGAGTCCAAAAATAGTACCAACAGGGCTTGATAACCGATCGAACTCTTACGGAATGGAACAGATTTCGTTTAAACACGACACACGAAATTTGTTGAGGACGAATTCCTTACATCTTACACACAAAATATGTTTCCCAAACCGAGATGTATTAACGTCGTCGAAGATACATAGGTGAGTTATGTTTTTTCTCTTTATTATTCCAAATACGAATGGATCTCTTATAGGGGTCACCGAGTCACCATTTCTTAGACGGACGTTACGTCCTTTGGGCTCCAACTGGGGACCCTGCCCTTCTAGGGTCACTTCCCGCACCGTTGGGTGAGGTCATAAGAACGGACCTCTTAGGGTGTCTGACTCTTCGGACCTTCCGACGTCAGGTACCCCAGTATTTCTCAACCTGTGTTGACTTCGTTGACTCGTGTGTGAGTTTCTTATAGTTCTCTACGTCTCTGAAGTTATAGTTAGAGTTACTGATAAACAAACTTAACTTATTTTTCAAATAGTTAATAAATATGGAGATTTTAATTAATATTATACGATTTCTTCTGATACAAGTTTTTCCTCGTTGTATATAATATTATTTATAACACTTTAAAATAAAGGAAAAAGGTTGAACCAAAATAAGAATGTGTTCTTTACCTGTCACTTGTACTCGTTCAGTAATTTAATAGACTTATGTTGAAATTGAGTTTTCGTTGGTAAGTAAGGAATAATTCCCTTGACGGACTTAACGAAATGTCGACTTAATATCGATTTAAAAACACTTCTTTGTTTACACTTTCTTTTTTTTTTAAAAATAGACGGTAGAAGGAAGAGAAAGTCATTTGTTTATCGGTCTCTCTCTATGTCTAGAGTGTAATTACCTTTATTTGTCTAAGGATACTTAATAACCGAGTTTCTTAAAGTTTAATATCGTACTTTTGAGTGCAACATTTTAACTCGTTTAGTACATCCTTACAGCTACTTGGTTAATTCTATCACACAATTTCTATTGTAGATTTCACGTTTGATATACGCTGAAAAACAATGTTCATCATATATTCAAATTCTACATAAGAACTTGGAAGACAATCATTTATATTTACTGTGAAATGGTATGTTCAACCTTCTAATTTTTCACGAAAAGTGTTCCTTATAATAATACAATACTTCATTACTATTAGATAAAAGACGTTGTATTCTTTAATGATTCCTCTATATTTCTAGATAAAAACGTATAAAAATATGTTTTTCTAATATAAAATTTTTATACGAAACAAATAACAACAAATCAGTGATTCAATACGGACTGAAAAAACACTAGGGTACCTCATATCGGACGATCCGAGGAGACAGGTACCCTAAAGGGTCCGTTCTTATGACGTCACCCAACGGTAAAGAAGACGGTCCCCTGGAAGGGTTGTGTCCCTACCTTAAGTACAGAGGACGAAACCGTCCACCCGGGAAATGGCGACTCGGTGGTCCCTTCGGGCTACATGAGTTTAATATCTAATATTTATTCACTATAAATAATAGTTTGTTTATTGTTTTTTTCCATTAAACTAAGTATTTCACAAATATATTTTTACATCCTTGTACCTCTTATATAGGTAAAATTATTATTTTTTATCTTGATGTTATGAAATTCATTCATCAAAGGGTAGTCGGAAATGAAAGAAAAAAAAGAAATAAAAAAATAAGATATAAAAATTAAAAAAATTATATTACTTAGTCGGTCGGAAATGAAAGATTTTGATTCATTGATTTGTATAGGAGTAGTACGACTTTCTTACAGTAGTTATACATGGATTCTACATATGAAATTAAGATCACCCTCAACCACTACCTGTCCCTCCGGACCACACGACGTTAAGTACCCCAATGCTTCTCAGCCTGTGTCTTATGAAACGGAAGCCTAAGAATAAATGGTATGTTAATTGAACTAATAGGGTATCTATAAATGACTTGTGGGTGATACCCGTTCTGTAGGTACCACCTATCGTACCTTATTACATTTTCTTCTGTTTTTAATATAACGGATTGTCACATTGTTCCCCACGATAATCTTAGTAAATTAAGTATCACTCAAATAAAACAAATTTTTCTATTCCTACATATCTTGTATAAAATTAGTTATACTGTCACACTTAAAACATAGTATACTTATATTAACGTGTTTACAATACGTATTTTATAATATCACACATATACTTATTTATTGTGTTTATTCATATCTTACGAATTACAATTTATTGTCTTGTCCCCCATATCGAGTCACCATCTCGTAAACTGACGTCTTACCTGTACTCCTTCCACTGAACCAGAATCCTCTTCCGTTAAAGTTTCAACAGACAAATCTTCTAACGGTTAATTGAATTTTTTAGAAACCGATGACTACTTACTATTAATGCTCCTAATATCGGACGAAGGTCGATTTAACTATCTCTATTTATCCTCTATAATCGGTAGATCTACACACAAGGTTCCTGATGTACACCGGTTTAGTGATCCTCTTAAACGATTGTTCTCGTCAAAAGACTATAACATTGAAGACCCGCGTTTCGGGTAGGTAGGATTAACAATTGTGTTAAAAGTTTACTAATAATTCGTGTAAATTTTTGGTGATAAGATTCAAAATAGTCCTTAGAAAAAACCTTCCTACTACTGTCAAAACCGTCCATCAGTCACTCGTCTGTAGCTTCTGGTAAATAAGAGAATACGATATGTTTCTATGACATTACACTTATTGTCACAAAACATTCGAAACCCCCCGTATGTAAAAACTGTATACACATAAAGTATGATCTCGGTTAATTATTGATATATAACTGAAAATGATATTTATCTACCAAATTAACACAGATGTTTGGTCTACAACACAAAGATAGAACGATGAAAGTATACAATCGAAGTATCTACAGGATTGTACCGATGTGTGGACCGTGAACCATCGTGGAAAATAATCCTTTGATCCCTTTTTCACTTTCTTGAGTTTATCCCTTTATGTAAGGGGTTTAATGACTGTGTACTCCGGTTACAATAGTTTGTGAAATTTTTCCAAGGGTAGTTTTTACTAATAAAAGATCAAAAGATCAAGATCAAAAAATCAAACCTGTTATAAAGTCAATATACCTTTATACGACGGAAAGGTAAGTAAGTATATCTCTTCATCAGAATTAGAGTCTATTTGATCTGTATTGACTCTAATATAAAAATAAAATGCAGGAAGAATAAAGAAATATCTAGGTCGTTTTTTTATTTTTTATTCATTTTGATAAACCCCTGTACTTTGTCTTTTTTCGTATGGTATGGTTCTCGACAGTGTGTGTGTGTACTTCTTATTGTTGTTTATTCATCTTTATTTTTCTCTATATACCTCAGACTTTCACTTTTCACTTTCACTTCAGCGAGTCAGCACAAACTGAGAAACGTTGGGGTACTTGACATCGGATGGTCCGAGGAGGTAGGTACCCTAAAAGGTCCGTTCTTATGACCTCACCCAACGGCAGAGGAAGAGGTCCCCTAGAAGGACCAGGTTCCTAGTTTGGGCCCAGAGGGTGTAACATCCGTCTCGAAAATGACAGACTCGGTGGTCCCTTCAGAACCCAGTCCTTTACCTTCCCCGTCTTTCTCTCGTAGAGGGGAGTCGTGTACAAGGTGAGTCTAGTAGAAGTGAAAATTGTAAAAGACGAATCCTTTTCTCGTTAGACGTCCGTAATTGTGTCAAAGGGGGAGGAGTATTAAAGTGTTGTATGTATGAAGTGGAATGTTAAAAATGGAAATAAGGAGACTAGATTCTCTGTCCACGGGGACGACAGATTCCGATGGTAATATAAAGCTAAGGAGAAGAGGACTTAAATAGAGTGAAGTATATCGGAGGGAGAGAGAATTCCGTGGAGGAAGTTAGTAAGAAGATATACGTCAGTTCTAAAATAGTCTTTCAGAACTGTAAGTGGAGATAAATCGATAACGGATAAGAAAGAAACTGAGTGAACATTAACTTAAGGTGGAGATGATACGGTGACTTTAACGAGAATAATTGCAATGGTCAACACACGATTCAGTGAAGTCAGTACAAACTGAGACGTTGGGATACCTGACATCGGACGTTCCACGGAGACAGGAACCTTAAAGGGTCCGTTATTATTACCTCACCCATCGGTACGGGAAGAGGTCCCCTAGAAGGACTGGGTCCCTACCTTGGACGCAGAGAATACAGAGGACGTAACCGTTCGTCCAAGAAATAGTAATCATGGTGGACCCTTCGGAGTCACAATGGTTACCAATTTGGGTTACCTCCGAAAAAATTTTTAGATACTATTGGGGGAGGTCACAAGAACGGACCTCTTAAGGTCCCTGCCACCTCGGACCACCCGACGACAGATACCCCAGCGTGTCTCAACCTGTACTGACTTCGCTGCGTCGTCGTCGTCGTCGTCGTCCAAGACAGGCGTACGATGTAGAATCGTGTAACTCAAGTGATCGTACAATCTGTGATAGAACGTATCGTTGTCTGGTAGTTTCTGGACATTTAACGGTGAGGGATAATATCGAATAAGGAACCTTCCTTTCAATACTGGTTGGATCTGTCGTATAAGTTTTCGTCTCTGTAATGAAACGGTTGTTTCCAGACAGATCAGTTCCGATACCAAAAAGGTCATCAGTACATACCTACACTCTCAACCTGACACTTCTTTCGACTCGCGGTTTCTTAACTACGAAAACTTGACACCACAACCTCTTCTGAGAACTCTCAAGGAACTTGACGTTCCTCTAGGTTGGTCAGGTAAGACTTCCTCTAGTCGGGACCCTAAAGAAACCTTCCTTACTACGATTTCGACTTTGAGGTCATCAAACCGGTGGAGTGTACTTCTCAACTGAGTAACCTTTTCTGAGACTACGACCCTCTCTAGTCCCCGTCCTCTTCCCCCGCTGTCTCCTACTCTACCGACCTACCGTAGTGACTGAACTACCTACTCTCAGACTCACTTGAGGCCCTCAACCACTACCTGTCCCTCCGGACCGCACGACGTTAAGTACCCCAACGTTTCTCAGCCTGTACTGACTCGCTGACTTGACTTGACTTGACTAATATCGAATAATTAAAATTTGAAAGTGTTTGTCATCAAAGAACTACAAAACAACCCAACCGTAATTTGATACAAACAAAAAACAAAACAAAACAAAAATGAAATATACATTGTTTTAAATGTATCCATGAAGTCATTCGTCCTAAAGGGGACACCGAATCACCGTTTCTTAGACGGACGTTATGTCCTCTACGTCCAAGATAGAAACCAGTTCTTCTAGGGGATCTCATCCTTTACCGTTGGGTGAGGTCACAAGAAACGGACCCTTTAGGGTACCTGTTTCCTCGAACCACCCGATTGCAGTTACCTCAGTATCTCAACCTGTTCTAACTCGTGTGTGCGTGAGATCGTTAGTCTAGTCTACTCTATTTTTATATAAAAATTTACTAATGTTCACAAGTGACAAAATTTCTCCACGTTAGAGGGGTAAACACAGTTTTATTTCTTCTTTTACCGGTCATGAGACTCAGATTCGGTGGTAAGAACCAGTCAGTATTCAGTAGTTCTTTTACCAATGAAGTTTGAGAAAAGACCTTTGTCTCTTTTAGTAAAATGTGTTGAGACGTATGATATTGTTTACAAAACCGAAAGGTCTCTATCTGTAATTTCTCTATCTTCAGGTGAATTTTTTATTAGTATGAGAGTTAATAGGTTCTCAAATAAAAATAGTAGAAACTGAATCAAACTGAGAAATTCAGAGAACAAGAAGAAGAACGACAAATATATATCCACTTATCTACACAGAACTATACCCCTCACTCTTGTATTCATTTAAAGTATACTTATATTGTTAATCACAATACACTTTTACTTACTTTTATAAATTGAAATACAAATACTCATACTAAATATAATAATATATTATATTTATAATACATAATATGTACGTCATAACTATGATTAATAATAACAAATATAGGGACTATCGAGTCAACCATTTCTTAGATGGACTTTACGTTCTCTGGGACCAAACTAAGGGCCAAATCCTTCTAGACGATCTCTTCCCTATCGATGGGTGAGGTCATAACAACCCGAAGGGAACACCGAGTCGACCATTTCTTAGACGGACATTACACCCTCTGAACCCAAGTTAGGGACCCAACCTTGCTAGGGGACCTCTTCCCTTCCGATAGGTAAGGTCATAAGACCGGACCTCTTAAGGTACCTGATATGTCAGGTACCGCAACGTTTCTTAGTTTGTACTGACTCACTTAAAGTGAAGTGAAGTAGGAAGAGATTCCTTTAACATTCACTAATTGTTAAGATGGCGGAACTTGAAATTCAGTTAAATAGAAAATTTTTAATCTCCCGAACGTTTCATTTTAAGATAGTAACCTTCTATAATCTCTAACTCGTATTAAATTAACAAAACCTCTGATGTCTAATAGACGTCTATTGGTTCTTAGTAGGAAATAGAATTGGGATGATATACCTCATGACCCGAGGGAACTGGTTTCCCAAGAAAAGTAGCACTGGGCTGTCGGAGACAGTGTAGTGGGATATGGGAAAAACGGAGGTAGGGATAAGTGTTGTGTTTTACCACGTAATAGTGTGAGTCCCGGTGAGTGTACTCATAGTACCGATATCCCGTCTATAAACGAAAAATCGACGATTCAGCACAGACTGAGAAAACGCTGGGGGTACCTGACATCGGACGGTCCGAGGAGACAGGTATACTAAAGGGTCCGTTCTTATGATCTCACCCAAGGGTAAAGGAAGAGGTCTCCTAGAAGGACTGGGTCCCCAGCTCTGCACTCAGAGGAAGAAACCGTCCTCCTAAGGAATGACGACTCGGTTTCACCTCTCAGGGATTTCGACAACTATTTCACGGGTACATAGATTTACCTGGAACCCCTCTGTACCCAACTTAGGGACCCAACCTTTCTAGGGGGTCTCTTCCCTTACCGTTAGGTGAGGTCATAAGAACGAACCTCTTAAGGTACCTATCTCCTCGGACCACCCGATACCAGGTACCCCAGCGTTTCTCAACCTGTGTTGACTCGCTGATTGTATGTATTATGTGTAGATTTACCTGTCACAAACTGGAATTACCCTAATGTTTAATCTCTACACTATACCTTTGGGTTTCACAAAAATCTCCATCTTTTTTTGGTTGTACATAGCACGTCACCAATTCGTTCGATTCTCGTACTGAAATCTCAGTCTTGTGGACCAAAGTTACTGGTCTAAACGGTAGTGACGATTACACTGGGTTCGACGATTATGAGATCAAAGAGTGAACTTTTTGACTCAATAATGGTTTTACTTTTTATTGTTATATACATTTCGTACATCGTGTATGTACTGAATATCATTCTCCAATTGTTTATTCGGTGTGATTTTGATAATAATAGTGATAATAAACCGGTCTCTCGGAACCTCAGTGTTAAAAAAAAAAAAATTATAACTTGGATTACTGTATAAGGTGAATATGTGTGGTCCTTCAGTTTACTGACAGGAAGGAAAAGTCTATAAACGAAAATGGAGGTTAAGGTTAGTACCGATTGTCCGGACCACCTTTTCATCCCGTTCAACTAGGAAGACCCGACTCGAAGGACTCTACAATTGAGAGTGGAAAGACAGGACCAAAGTAAAATACAAAAAATATACGAAAGTGGAACAGTGACGAATGTCGATCGGGACTCAAAATTCCAAAATCTAAATCTAAAATTCAAATTCCTAAATTCTAAAAGTGTTAAATCTAAAAATCCAAATTTCCAAAATCCAAATCTAAAATCGCAAATAAAAATTCCAAATTCTTATTGGAATGTAAATCTTGGTCTACACGATAGAACGTCTATCTGACTTCTTTAGGATTCTCTTTGACTAAGTCATGATAGACCTAACACCAAGTCAAGTCAAGTCAAGTCAAGTCAGCGAGTCAGCAGAGGCTGAGAAACGCTGGGGTACTTAGCGTCGTTCGGTCCGGAAGGACAGGTAGTGGTCGAGGGCCTCAAGTGAGTCTGAGTGCAGGTAGCTTTCAGTCACTACGGTAGGTCGGTAGAGTAGGAGACAGCGGGGGAAGAGGAGGACGGGGGTTAGGGAGGGTCGTAGTCTCAGAAAAGGTTACTCAGTTGAGAAGTGTACTCCACCGGTTTCATGACCTCAAAGTCGAAATCGTAGTAAGGAAGGTTTCTTTAGGGTCCCGACTAGAGAAAGTCTTACCTAACCAACCTAGAGGAACGTCAGGTTCCTTGAGAGTTCTCAGAAGAGGTTGTGGTGTCAAGTTTTCGTAGTTAAGAAACCGTGAGTCGGAAGAAGTGTCAGGTTGAGAGTGTAGGTATGTACTGGTGTCCTTTTTGGTATCGGAACTGATTTGTCTGGAATCAACCGTTCCATTACAGAGACGAAAAGTTACACGATAGATCCAACCAGTATTGAAAAGAAGGTTCCTCCTTCGTAGAAAATTAAAGTACCGACGTCAGTGGTAGACGTCACTAAAACCTCGGGGGTTTTTATTTCAGACTGTGACAAAGGTGACAAAGGGGTAGATGAAGGGTACTTCACTACCCTGGTCTACGGTACTAGAAGCAAAAGACTTACAACTCGAAATTCGGTTGAAAAAGTGAGAGGAGAAAGTGAAAGTAGTTCTCCGAAAAATCAAGGAGAAGTGAAAGACGGTATTCCCACCACAGTAGACTTATAGACTCCAAAAACTATAAAGAGGGCCGTTAGAACTAAGGTCGAACACAAAGAAGGTCATGAGACGTATATTCAATTTATTCGTCCCACTGTTATATGTCGGAACTGCACGAGGAAAAGGATAAACCTTGGTCAGACAACAAGGTACAGGTCAAGATTGACAACGAAGGACTGGACGTATGTCTAAAGAGTTCTCCGTCCAGTCCACCAGACCATAAGGGTAGAGAAAGTCTTAAAAGGTCTCAAATAACACTAGGTGTGTCAGTTTCCGAAACGGTATCAGTTATTTCGTCTTCATCTACAAAAAGACCTTGAGATTAGGATGGTTTATTATCGATGACAATTATTCTGATTTCTTTTTTCTATTAAACCAGAATCACAAGACAATCTGTATAAAACCCGTTTTCTTTCATGTAAAGATACCTGTAAAAGTTCTACAATATTTACTCTATTTTTGTTTACTCTTCTTTTGTTTAAAACGAGACACTCGATTGTAGTGATATACACTTTACATCTTATTTATCGATGAGATTAGAGTTTACTATTTTATTTTAGGATTGGAGAATTATAATGAGAAATCTTGAGAGGAAGGAACTAGGAATTCCGTCAAAATCAGAGAAACCAGTAATAGATGTAAAATGATATAGTATAGTATAATATGATGTAATAGTATTAAATATGGTATATAATAATAAACAAATAAAATAAATAAGTTGTTTATAACTAATCGTTATAAATATTAATGTTAGATCCACGACACACTGTCTCACTCATATTTTGTTACTGTTGTCATCTTCTTGGACACAGGAATGTGTAAAGTCTCATATCAGTTCTATAATTTGTTTTTGGGTTAACGAGACTTTGTCATCTCTACCAGTGTGACTCTGACTGGCCTTTTCACACCAAAAGTAACACCTCACTCTCTTTTGAATGGACTTCTACACTGTAAGTTTAACTTTTGAAGTCAAAAATAATACATCTGACGAAGTCAAGTCAAGTCAAGTCAAGTCAGAGAGTCAACACAGGCTGAGAAACGCTGGGGTACTTAGAGTCGTACGGTCCGGAGGGACAGGTAGTGGTAGAGGACCTCAAGTGAGTCTGAGTACAGGTAGCTCCAATTTTCATATCCGAGTCCATATAACCTTATCTGGTTACTCCCTTACATTTCTGGGACGTCGTTTCTATCGTGGAGAAGATGTAAGACTTTTCGTCTGTACCACAGTCAACATAGAAGGGAAAAGAAAGTTACACACCCCACTGTTTTATCGAAGTCATTTTCACACACACGTAGTTACGAGAACGACGACGACGATTCAGCGAAGTCAACATAGGCTGAGACACGTTGGGGTATCTACCGTCGGGTGGTCCGAGGGGGCAGGGACCCTAAGAGGTTCGTTCTTGTGACCTCACCGAACGGTAAAGGAAGAGACTACGTAGTCATCGGATGGTGTTAAGTAATTTTTTGTACAGATCCGATCTCTTCTCGTATTGTGTAATGTATTTCTTGTGTTGTCGGCGAAGAAATGCTAAGTGAAAACTAGGAGAGGTTCAACCAACGGTGACTCTTAAACATACTAATCCAAATGAGTACTCGGTAATGGATACCGTAGAATTGATCCAAAAGGACCTGAAAAACACCCAGTCGAATTACGTTTCTCCATGAAGGCATTTACAAGACTTGTCAAGTCAGACAAAGGGTTCAATTAGCAAAACTATTGAGTTGTTCCACTTCTCATTTGATAAACCTTAAACAGGTCCATGAATTTTTTTTATTTAAGCCTCCAATTAAATATTATTTGATACACTTGATCTTGTACAAAGGTTTGTGTTGAAACAAAGAGGTGGTATTTTCATCTTTGTCGTGTTTAGATATGTTAAAAATTATTGAGATACCTCTAATGTAATATAAGTCCTTACCTTTAGATTGTATCCTGTTTTCATATCATAATTATCTAAGATTGATCAAGTACCCAAAGCGTAGTCTCTATATGTCCCGTTGTTAATAAATGAAGTGTAAAGTCACTCCCCAAAACTAAATAAATACAGTTTTTGTTAACTTTTGTACGAAAGTAATCCATGATATCTTATTAAGGGGTATTTCCACTCAATTAGTTAGGGAGTATCGAATCGTTCTTTCAAAGAAGAACTTAGTTTATAAGAACTTTAGTAAACAAAGAAAAAACACACATTTTACGTAAATAATAAACGTATAGTCGTAGTGTTAAAAACAGTACACTCTATTCGTAAAAATTTAATCTAATAAAACTTTCCATGAAGACCTAGTTTTAAAATGATAAACCCCGGATGTATGTTTGATGTCCTTTCTAAAAATTTTAATTACACGAGTAAACCCTCTGAACGGAGTCAACCGTTTACTCCATTGAATCGTCTTGAGGTTATAAAAGTGGTGGACTACGTTTCTTGACTGAGTAACCTTTTCCTGGACTACGACCCTTTCTAACTTCCGTCCTCATCTTCGTTCGTTGTCTTCTACTCTACCAACCTACCGTAGTGGATGAGTTGCCTGTACTCAAACGTGGTTGAGGTCCTCTGTCACTTCCTGTCGTTTCCGACCGTCCGACGTCAGGTACCCCAGTGTTTCTCAGTCTGTGTTGAATCACTGGCTTGTTGACTCCAAATCGCCACGATTCACTAAACGGAATCAATGATGTATATTTTATTTTCTGATCCTCTTACAGGAATACCATAGTAAAAAGTTTAAGTTCGATCACCTAAATTATCTTTTAGGTTACCTTAAAGTTTCTGAACGGGTTGTTTGGAAATTTCTATTATTAGAGATTTGTTTATTTATCGTAAACCTTTATATTTTTCGTACGGATTCAGAGATGTAAGAGATCGTTTTTATAGGAAACCGAAAAAAGGACAAAGTATAATGTTATAGTATATTATATACTTCTAAAATTGTAAATTACGAATCGTCCAACTAATCCCTTATGCACTTAGACGATCTCCTATACCATGTTAGAATGAAGTTTTTATTTATTTATTTATTTCGTACAATCCGGGTTCCCTTGACTTTTCAAGGGTTCTCAGAGTTCCCTTACTGATATTCATTTTTTTTGTCGTACGTGTGTACTACTGTATTTCCCGAGAATTACTTTATATCGATATCACAATCCGACGAAAGTTACCGTTTTAACTCGGAGGTCATAAAAACCGAGACAACGGTAACTTTGAGGAAAAAAAAAAAGAAGGACGTAAAGTTGGTTGTCATTATTTATTTTAAAAACGGAGTCTACAAAGAAACAGGTTTCCTGTTGTAATGACCACGGTCTTGAAATGATTTGCAGTATTTTATGTGTATAAACTCCTCTACAGAGTCCTCTAATCTTACAAAATAGAAAGACCTTCGTCTAAATTTTACAATCGAATAGACCAGTTAAAATTTCGTTTGTTCTTCTCAAATTTTAAATCTCCGTCGTAAAAGGTCCCTTTACACAATAAAACTCATCTCTATTACGTGAGTCTCCACCTTTACACAAACTTTCCGTTCTCTCTCTGAAATTGAAAATTTCGAGATATTCTCACTCAGAAAACCATACCGTACATATTAAAGTCAGTACACTAAATTTAATAGAATTTCGTACGTCTTTCGTGATTGACCGGTGTTTTATCGATTTTCTTGATCTTTAACGAAAAGAAAAGTTGTCCCTTTATTAAAGGATAGTATAGTATGTACTGTAGTTCCACTATAAATTTTGTAAGAGACACATTGAAGTCTATACAGGAGAGACAACTAAATTAGTTGACATTTCATCTTTATCATAATAACTTCATATATTATTTATTTATTAACAAATAAAAAATTTTTTAACATAACCTCATATCAACGAAATTTTACAATATAATCAAAGATGATATTTCATATAAAAGTATGTAAATTTGTAACCCACACCCTTTACTTACATTCAGGAAAACCAATTTTTTTACGATTTCAGAAAATTAGATAAATAGATAAATAAAAACAGTCAATAAATTTGTATAAAGAGTATAAATAAAGAACCAAAAGGTTTATCCTTCTTCATTTCTTTGAACAAGACACGACTTGTTCTATTTTCTCTCGAATTTCCGAGAAAACTTCGTATAGAAGTTTACATTAGAAAATGGGAACTAATTTAATTATTATAAAAAGGCAAACTGATTTTACGTGTGTTGAATAAAAACTGATGTAACCAAACACTATACAGTAAAATTCACTCTATGGTAGGATTAGGTGACAATCTAAAGCACAAGTACGCAGTACTGATGCAGTTGACCATCTTTCATTATACTCAGAGACGAAATTACTACCATCATAAAGGGGAAGAGAGGCATAAGAAACCGTGGGAAGAAAGGAAAAGGGTACGACGGTTTAACTCCAGACGTACGAAGTAAACCAAGTCTACTGGTTGACTAAAATATTTGAACACATTTTCAAAATCTTTGTTCAATATAAACCATCCTTACGTACCCAATGTTCACTGTCTTTCTATTAAGACAAGAACCGTTATTTTCTGGTTTGGTTCTTTCCTTAGTTACTTTTCAATATGCGTTGAGTACCAAGTAATAGTATTTTAGAGAGAGTACCAAAATCACTAAATAATGTGAAGAGGAGTATAAGAAAAGGATGAGGGAATGGAAGTGGGACTTCCGTTTATAGGATTGAATAAATTACAAGTAACGGTGTGCTTACGGACTTGAAAATGAAATACATTCACAATATAATACACATAGTTACAAAAAATCGAGAAAAGGAATCGTGATACTAAAATTTTAGGAAGGAACGAATAAATACGTCCCCTATTTGAAAATATCTTGTATTTTACACACAACGTCAGACTAGGACAGTAATTAAATAAAACACTGGAACTCACTCAGTAGATGTAGAAAATACAGATTTAAAGAAGTAAATTTTTTTTTACTCTAACTTTCTTTTAAAATTTTTTACTCCTCTAACTTAATCTTTCACATAGTTCAAAATCTTTATTTGATATAGTTTTCTTTTTTACGGTACATAAAACCCGTAATGACTGTAACTATTTAGAACATCCTCTTCCTTTACCGTTGGGTGACGTCACAAGAACGGACCTCTTAGGGTCCCTGCCCCCTCGGACCACCCGACGGTAGATACCCCAGTGTGTCTCAGCCTGTACTGACTTCACTGAATCGTACTCCGTAGTTTCTCCTACTTTCCTTTGTCCTTCCCCGAACCATCCTTGACCGTAACCTAGAATTTGACGTATATTACTGTAGGTTTACCCAACGGAATTACTGTAATGGAAGTCAGTGAGTGTCAACTCCGATTCACCATAATCAGTCCTAGATGTCTCTTTATCTTGGTTATCCTTCATATGTCTATACATCCTCCTCTAAATAATACTTTTAACCGAATGTACTAATACCTCCGATTCTTCAGGGTGTCAACGGAAGACGTCCAACTTCTTGGTCCTTTCGACCACCATATCAAAGTAGACTCAGATTTCCGTACTTTTGTGTCCACCTGGGTCTCCCTTCGACTTCTGGACGGACTTTTCAGCCCCGACGACGAGATTCACTCTTTTGTCCTCGAAGTCACAGACTTCCGTCCTCTTTTACCTTCCGTGTCTAGTTCCTTTCTCTCTCTCTTGAGTGCGAAGGAGAGGAAAAACAAAGAAATCCCGGGACTTATACAACCTACTAAGATCAAAGGAAATGTGTCAGATGAACACACACACACACACATGAGTCAGTAGTCAGAACAGAGTGAGAAACACTGGACTTGACATCGGGTGGTGCCTGACAGGTACTCTGAGAGGTCCGTTCTTATGACCTCACCCAACGGTGAACGAAAAGGTCCCCTAGAAGAGTTGGGTCCCTAGTTTGGTCGTAGAGGACGTAACCGTCCGTTTAAGAAACGATGACTCGGTGGACCCTTCGGGATGAGTAAGTTGAACACTTTCACTTTCACTTCAGCGAGTCAGCACAGGCTGAGAAACGTTGGGCACCTGACATCGGGTGGTTCGAAGAGGCAGGTACCCTAAGAGGTCCGTTCTTATGACCTCACCCAACGGTGAATCAGTTTACGATTAGAAAAGGTCTTTGTGGGAGTCTCTGTGTGAGTCTTTATTACAAAATGGTCGATGACTTTTAAAGAGTACCGTCGTGTGACTGAGCAGGTCGTGCGCGACACCTTACATCTAGGAACTCTTCACTTTACCTTTCGCCACTGTACGGAAGGTTGATCTTTTATCTCGGATCTTGTCGATTTTATAATCCAGAAACTCCTTCCTAGACCTCTCAAAAGAACCTATATCTCAGAAGTTTTTCTATCGGAACCCTTTCTAACAATTGGATTTTTCAGTGTAAGTCATACATAAAACCTTAGTCACTTTTAGTCATATAAAATACTGATTCAAAATGTATTGTAAGACCTACGTGGTCCTAGGTGGTTACTGACATCACTCTTCTTTCTCAAATACTTTATTACCACTGGACTTTAAGAATCAGAAGGACTTCTATACGTGTATACCGAACTATAAAGTGAAACCTTATTTAAATTGTGGAATTATGTTGAAGGAAGATTTATACACGGGTAATAATAACTGTTTGGGATACTTATAGTCTTTTCTCTCTAAGAAGACGTTGTATATGGTCTCCTTTTTTTATATTATTTAGATAAATGACTCAACAATGTATGGTAAAAGTCGAGTGACTTAACACAGTATGAAAACGTAAATCCTACAATGTAAATGCGACGTAGTGTATATTACGACGGAAAACAATCTCCTATTATGGGATTTTGATGTTGGTAGAATTCTCTTCCTCTATAAAAATTGTTCTAAACAAAATTTTACCACCCCCCACCTGAAATTAATTTTAACTTTAAGGGAAACTCATAAGTTATAAATATGATGAATAAATGACGTAAGACATTTTACAGACGCAAAGATCACTATTTTTAAGGACGGTCTTTCTGACAATAAAGGACCTTTACAAAGGAATACAAATTTCATTTACTTAAATCTTATCAAAGGTCTTCTCAGTAGTAGATTCGTTCCTTGAGACTCGTGAATTTGACTTTTGGCGTCAGTCACGGACAGATGTGCCAGACTGACATCCCTTAAACCCAGATTTACTCGGTGTAACCGACAAATGTGTACTACTACTGAGTGAAGTTACAAAATGACCCGGATATGATTGTAAAAGATTTCCTCTCTCTTACTAACCCAACCTATACAGTTATAAACAAATTTATTAATAGTGAACTCAGTCGACAGGAATTTATCACGTACGTAGTAACGATTTAAATTTAAGTTATTAGTAAATAAAAGTAACAAACTTGAATCCGTAACCCAATCTAAGAATCCCAACCTTCCATTTACTCCATATTCCAAAGTTCTTTACGAGAACTAAATGGAGGAGTCGTATCGAATTAAGGAAAGGGTGGGTAGGGTGTGAGGGGTCTATGTTTGGGGGTAATTGAGATCGGACTCGATGACGACCTTCCTAGAACTAGAGTTATGTGGGATATGAGTTTGTGGGATATAGAGTCATATAGGAGGTTTCAGTAAGAGGTGTGACGTGTCACCAGTAAGTGTTACGGTGAAACTATCACGAAGACGGTCAAAAGTTGAAAGTACAGATCGGACGTGTCAGGACGAACTGGGTACCGGAGACACATAGAAGTCGGAGTCGAGACCAGAGAAAGAGAAGAAGAAATATGAGGTTGGTGTAACCTGACAAGACAAAATTAGGAAAATTGTATGACAGGATGGATGGAGTCTCGGTGTCTACGAGATCGGAGACGGTAGTCGTGAACCCAGGGAAAGTGGTAGGTGAACGTTTCAAACCTAATGGACACTTAAAATCGAGTTTATCGTGAGAAAATCCTGTTAGAAAGACGAGGTGGTACAAGTGACGGGTGAGGGGTGGTGGGTGGCGGTAAAGTGTGAACGTCTCGTGGGACGTATAAAGGAAGTTTCTTTTGTAGTAATACACATTATTAGTACGTAATCCAATAAATACAGATATAGTGAGTGGTGTGACGTATAAAGGTGATTTCCTAGAAACTAACAAGACGTCACACAGAAACTATTGTACGTCCCACGAATGGTGGGATTTACTTTATCTTCCTTCCTTTCGCACTCCCTCTCTTCCTTCCTTCCGACCTCCCTCCCTCCCTTAGTAGAGTGAACGGTCCTTAAATAACAAAACGAAATAAAACAAAACAAAGACGACATTCCTATTTATAATTTTGTACTCATACAAATGAAGTTCACTTAGTTTACCACAGACTTTTAGTCTTATACATAGTTTGTAATAATGTTCCTTGAGTCAAAGAACCCGAGAATAAAAGAGTTCAAATTATGTCCTGACTCTAGACCGATTTGTTAGGATTTTAGTACATAAATAAATTTTTTGAGTTAACAAAATACTATGTCTTTAATTTTAAATAATTAGGATCAAGAAACTGGACTCCTAGTTACTTATCTTGACACCTTTGAAATAGTTTATGTTCAGAAAGTATGAAGAAGTCTGTTACTTTTCCTAAAAATTCCTTATATAAACCAGTGACCGTTTCGGGTAATTGTTTATCTTTTATTTTTATCTTAGACCCATTATTTTATTTCAGATTGGAATTTTTTTTTTTTTTGTGGAAACACAAAGAGAACAAGTACCCCACGCCACCCGTTTCCGAAACCTGGTCTCACCTTAAAGATCACACTTTACCGATGTAACTTGTGAAGGCTAAGTCTGGTCCTACCACACGTCTTCAGGACACGGACTTCGGTGTTAAATTCTAACGTCGTCGCCACCGTCGTCCGTCACATGGTTCTACGACGTTAATCACGTTACGCTAGACCTGACGACTCTCGACATTTTTCGTCGGGGTGGTACCGGACACACGAGATCTGGTGTTCGAGGGTGTAGAGGTAAGAACTAGTTTCTTATTTCGTAAAGTCGAGAGTACTGTGTCCGTCCTCCTGGGAACAACCACGGGTTTAACCCCAGTAACCATTGTTACAGACTCGGGTCCGAACTTTCTGTTTTAAGTAATTAAGACGATGATCGGTG
Source organism: Capra ibex (assembly GCA_006410555.1). Classification (NCBI taxonomy): domain Eukaryota; kingdom Metazoa; phylum Chordata; class Mammalia; order Artiodactyla; family Bovidae; genus Capra; species Capra ibex. Next base: position 26,751,094 of record SJYO01037955.1, read on the forward strand.
ACTCTTAGGTACTTTTTCATGTTGACATCCCTTTAATCTTTAGTAGATCCGTCACTATATCAGGGAAATAAAACTTCTACTAACTTAGATTCTCGTCGACTTCTGGTCTTTCTATTCGCTACCATCTCGTTCTGTATTTCTATACACTACTATGTCGTTCACCATACAAAGGTAGTCCTGAAACTCAATCGGCTTTTTAATAATTCTCCTCTACCTATTTCCCTTCTCCCATCCTCAATTCCTTCAGACACAGAAAACTTGACCTCATTCACACCGTACACCTACTGTCCCTTGTAAAAGTTAAACCAGTCTTACTCCATTTAAGAAGGAAACAGTGAATCAATACAACAATATAGTGAATACTACACCCTTTTCACTTTCCTTCTTACACACCACATAGTAGATAAAGTAATCTGTCATCTTAAAATCTTTTTTTTAGGATTTTGTGAAACAGCCTTTCCCTTCTTAGTATTACAGGGACATGGTTCTCATTGTAAGTGACAATCAGTAACCATTGAACCTTTACACATTTAATAAGATTTAGGATCATAATTGATTACCGGTGGAACTCAAACAAACGAACTAACAGGACTCCTGGTACCATGTCACGGCACGGTACGATTGAACGAAATGAGTACAGGTCGAAAAACGTTGGGTTACCTGACATCGGGAGAGCCGAGAAGACAGGTACCCCTAAGAGGTCCGTTCTTATGACCTCACCCAACGGTATGGGAGGAGGTCCCCTAGAAGGGTTGAGTCCCTAGGTTAGTACAGAGAATGTAGAGGACGTAACCGTCCATCTAAGAAATGGTGATCGTGGTTGAACCTTCGGCTTCCCAGTACCATCGTAAGGAATTAATATAATAATGTCCTGACCCGACTGAAAAAGGGTTAAGCACAATCTTCTATAATCACGACCTGGGAATTCTTTGTAAAAGTCCCCAGGTCATGCGAATTCTTTTTAACCTAAGTTTCTTCAATTTATGGTGATATATTTTCTTGAAGAATATCCGAAATTATATGTTTACTTGCAACGTTCAGAAGTTCAGACCAGTATAAGTCACTAAGGGTTTGAATAAATTGGTTCTTTACAAAAATTTCCTTATAAAAAGTCCTTATTACATAATATCTTAGAGTAGAACTCTTTACGTTCTCGTTTTAGATTTTCGGTCAACAAAAAAAAAAAAAAAAGATTAAGACTTCCGAGTCAGCCAAAAATTAAGTCACATAACATAAGTTCCCTGTCTAAGAAAATAATTTTTTACATCTTTTAAAATTACATGTGTAATATACGAGAATGTTACGTCCTCTGGGGTCAAGATGAGGACCCAAACCTCCTAGGGGACCCCTCCCCTTTCCTATGGGTGAGATCATAAGACTGGATCTCTTAAGGTACCTGACATATCAGGTAACCTCTTCCGCTACCGTGGGGTGAGGTCATGAGAACGGACCTTTTAGGGTACCTACCTCCTCGGACCACCCGACGTCAGGTACCCCAGCGGTTCTCAACCTGTGCTGAAGTGAAAGTGAAAAGTGAAAGTACGTAACCTCTTCCTTTACCGTCGGGTGAGGTCACAAGAACGGACCTCTTAGGGTCCCTGTCCCCTTGGACCATCCGACGGTAGCGACCCCAGCGGGTCTCAGCCTGTGCTGACTTCGCTGAATCGTCATCGTCGTCGTCATATCAGGTACCCCAGTGTTTCTCAGTCTGTACTGACACGATCTTAAATAGAATATACGATTTTAAACATAAGATCTTAAATAGTAGTAATTTTTACTAAACCATTTTAATTGAGACTTAGAAAGTCTCTGAAAAGATTAATTTAATATTATTGTAGAATAGGTTCCCGTCAATAGTAAGGAGATGTTATGACTCTACACCTTATTATAACACTATAAGTATATTACTTATGAACCTTCATCAATTGTCGTATGTGTGATTTCATTAAAGGTAATATTTAATATTTTACTTATATTTCAGGATGTACAATTAAAAAGGGTATATATAATGTACTTTGTTGACTTTAGTATACGTTCATTTTGTCTGTAAATAAAAGAATTTTTTAAATGACTGAGTGTTTACTATACAAATTACTCTTCTGTCAGTTTCTGTAACTTTTTATTGATTTTACAAGTAAAACCCCTTATCAGAAATGTACCAATTCATTAAGGACACTTACCCTTTCTAAGTATAAATAATTTAATGATGGGACCTCTTTAACGTACATTTTCTTTTTTTTTTCAATGGACTTTTCCGTTTCTTGTACCAGTTGTTTTCGAGGGCTAGTAGTCCTGGTGACTTACTTACGGTGTAGTAAAAAGATTTTTATTATGATTATAACGGTAGGGCGTTTCTCGTGACGGAGAAAATTTTATCATTATGGTCAATATTCCACTAATGTTTCGGTTGTACAGGTTTACCGACTATCAGGGTCTTTCTTTCATTTTTTCTAAGTGAAAATAAAGCTGGACCTTAGTATCATTTTCCGTGATTGACTAAAAAAAGGGGTCAAAAGGTCGAAATTTCATAATGTGTCATTTTAGACCGGTTCGTACCACCCTTAAACTTAAAGGAGAAGGAGATGAAAGGAAAGGTTCAAAATTAAGGAAAAGAGAGGCTAATGGTCGTCGTCAACGTCGGAGGGTGAAGTCATTACGGACGGGTGAAGATCGTCTCTCCATTTCTCAATTGGACAGAAGAGAAACAAGACCTAAGGCTCGAACTGGACGACTATCGTCGGAGACGACTCGGAAACCCTAAACAAGCAAAGAAAACGACAGCCGTATACCCTAGAATCAAGGGGTCGGTCCGTGACTTGGACAGGAGGGACGTCGCCTTCTCGACAGAATTGGTGATCTGTCGGTCCCTATGACACTCTAAGAGACATGTGAAGCACAATGAACTCTTCAAAAAGAAAATGAAAAGAAGAAAAAAAAAAAAAAAGGGAGACTATATAAAACTACACGTCCCTGACGATAGGGGTTCGTGTAGAGTTTAACACTATTGAAGGAATCAGTAGACTTCTCGACAGGTAGGTAGATCGAGAGACGGGAGGGTGGTGGTAGGTCGTAGGAGTGCACCGTATAAATCTTACTGTGTCTAATAAAAAAAAGAACTCCTTTTCAGAGAGGTTGATTCTTCTAGTCAAAGTAGGGTCTATATATGTAAAAAAAATTTAAAATAAAGTGTCATCGATGTTCTTGTTCTTATGATACTGACAATTAAATATCCGGTCACTACAGCTTGGTACTAAATTCTTTTTCTTTTAAGGTGCATATTGGACCCGTAATAGCTATCATTACGTTAATTCATTTAATATATTATACTTCTCTTTATGTTTGTAATTTGTTTATAAAACTTTACCTTTTTTTTTTTTTTCATGATAAGGACAAGACGATGGACCAGTATATATAGGATGGAGAACCGTTTGTGATCATTAGAACTTAACTACCTGTAAATATCCATTTAAAAAACTGTTCATTTTTAAAATTTTCCAGTAAGCTAATTTTCTAATAGAGTAAGACAAGAACGATAAATAAAAAAAGTTTTCGTTATTGTGATTTGTTTATTAGGACAATGGTCTACTCAAGGATGAGGACCATAGTGGTTGTCAGTGATGAAATTTCGTTTAACAGTAGTCGTTTATGGGATGTCGTAGAGGGTCTGATCTGAGGACTGGAACAGAGGACATGATGTCGGGACAATGACGGTCTTAAAAGATATATAACTCTATCATATTCGAACTAGAATAACATAGAATAAACTTATACGAAGTATCAAGGAACACGGGAAAGAACGAAGTAGGATGGGATTTGGTTAGTATAGAATAGACTCGAAGTCAAGTCAATGTTATACAAAAGGATACAAGAGACCTATATGGACGGAAACACGTACACAGGACGTACGAGACTGAAAAGTCCAGAAGAAGGAAGTAGGATCTAACGGGAACGGAAAAAGAGATAGACTTCTTAAGGGTCAGTAGTAAGATCACAGTTTAAAGTGTAGAAGACGTTTTGAAAAGGAATGAAAGGGAGTTACTCAATGGAGGTGAGAGTACATTTGTAGCGGAGATATACATAAAGACAAAAGTACTATAAGATAGACACGTAAATTAGAGAGAAGACATATGACACAAATTCTCTGGTACAACTACTAGTCATTCCAGTATTTTAAAGTGAAGGAAAAGGAACGGAGAGTTTTGGTTAACTGTTTCTGTCTACAGTTCTTCTGTCTCCAGTTTTATAGTGGGAAAGTCAATTGTCTTTATATTATATAATATTATATGTATATTCTCTTATACTAAGTCTATCCGAAAAATTATAAAGTGGAGAGTTAACCTACAGGAATGTGTCTAGACCACAGGGACTTGACTATGTCCCCTGTCTCGGACAGTTCTTCGGGTGGTGAACCGGTCCTCGTTTACCCTTCGGACAAGAGACGTTGATCCGTCTTTACTCTCTTTGTCGGACTCTGGAAGACGATCAAGGAAGAGGGTTTAGGTAGTCAGTTCATTAGGGAGGGAGGAGACCCTCCTTGTCCCCGTGACTCTCCTGTAAGAGGGACAAACAGACAGATAGACACACGGGTTTAAAGAAGGAAAATTTTCCTGTGGTCAGTATAACCTAATGGACGACCAAGTGCACCATTTCTTAGGTAGACGTTACGTCCTCTGGACCCAAGTTAGGGACTCAACCCTTCTAAGGTACCTTTTCCCTTTCAGATGAGTGAGGTCATAAGACCGGACCTCTTAAGGTATCTGACATATATCAGGTACCCCAGTGTTTCTCAGCTTGTATTGACTCACTGAAAGTGGGGTCAAACTAGAGTAGAATTGATTAATGTAGACGTTACTTTGATAAAGGTCTATTTCAGTGAAAAAGGATCTATGATTCCCATTCTTGAAGTTGTAAATTTTCCCCATATGTCAGTTGTGTAGTGTTTTCTTAATGAAAATATCTATAGTGGTTAATAGTTTATAATAGTTGATATTCTTCATTGTATCGTTTAATTTTATCATACGTTACTAATAGTGAATCCTAAAATTAAATTATGACCGCTTTCCCGAGTAAATCTTGATAAATCCATATACAAAACATTATATATTAAGTTCACGTATATGAATCTTTTTATTCATTTTATTTGATCAAAAAAAGGATATGGAAAAAGTATAAAGTTCAAGTTAAAAGTCTTAGTGAAAAGCTGAGTAAATAGTTGTTGACATAAAAAAGTGTTTCATCACAGGAAAAAGATAGTTCTCGTAATCATTATTTCGTAAATTTTTATATATCAGGTCACAACAAAAGTCCTGAGAGTACGTTCGATGACTGTGGGTAAGACGTTAAAACTACCCATCCGTTATTAGTAAAGTTGGTATAGTACTTACGTGGGATCTAATGTCGTTAATCTTCTGTCATGGGTTAAAGTTCGAGTTCAAGTGAGTGAGTCAGTACAGACTGAGAAACACTGGGGTACCTGACGTCGTACGGTCCGAAGGGACAGGTGGTGACTGAGGGTCTCGGATGAGTTTGAGTACAGGTAGCACAGTCACTACGGTAGGTTGGTAGAGTAGGAGACGATAGGGGAAGAGGAGGGTGAAAGTTAGAAAGGGTCGTAGTCCCAGAAAAGGTCACTCAACCAAGAAATGTAGTCCATCAGTTTCATAATCTCAAAGTCGAAGTCGTAGTCAGGAAGGTTACTTATAAGTCTTGACTAAAGGAAATCCTACCTAACCAACCTAGAGGAACGTCAGGTTCCCTGAGAGTTTTTAGAAGAGGTTGTGGTGTCAAGTTTTCGTAGTTAAGAAACCACAAGTCGAAAGAAATATCAGGTTGAGAGTGTAGGTATGTACTGATGACCTTTTTGGTATCGAAACTGATCTGTCTGAAAACAACCATTTCATTACAGAGAAGAAAAATTAAACGACAGATCCAACCAGTATCGGAAAGAAGGTTCCTCGTTCTTAGAAAATTAAAGTACCGACGTCAGTGGTACACTTCACTAAAACCTCAGGGTTTTTATCTCAGAGAGTAACAAAGGGGTAGAGAAACGGCACTTCACTACCCTGGTCTACAGTACTAGAATCAAAAGACTTACAACTCAAACTTCGGTTGAAAAAGTGAGAGGAGAAAGTGAAAATAGTTCTATGAGAAATCAAGGAGAAGTGAAAGACGGTATTCCCACCACAGTAGACGTATAGACTCCAATAACTGTAATGAGGGCCGTTAGAATTAAGGTCGAACACGAAGTAGGTCGGACCGTACAACGTACTACATGAGACATATTAAATTTATTGGTCCCACTGTTATATGTCAGAACTACATGAGGAAAGGACTAAACCTTGGTCAGATAACAACAAGAAATGGTCGACTCGGTGTTCCCTTCGGGGGGTCAAAGTGTCGACAAATTATACCCCCCTTTTCAGGTAGAACCTTAGCTACTTTATATTGTTTATCTTTGAAATAGTGTTTGGGACATAATCAAAAGATAACTACGATATTGTTTGCTAGTGTTTGAATCACCGAACAAGTACATAGCGTGTACGGAAACAAACACGGGTCAACACAGGTTGAGAAACACTGAGGGTACCTGATATCAGGTGTTCTAAGGAGACAAGTACCTTAAAAGGTCCGTTCTTGTGACCTCACTCAATGATAAAAGTTGAGGTCCCATAGAAGGACTGGGTCCCTAGTTTGACGTAGAGGACGTAACCGTCCTCCTAAGAAATGGTGACGTGGTAGACCCTTCGGGGAAATCATCGAAATTTGTCGTGTTTAAATAATGGAATATTAACACATTTAGACTTCAAGTTTTTACCGGAATAACCTGATTTTAGTTCCACAGTCGTCCTACGTAAGAAAAGAGATTAGAGACTTCCTGCTATGTAAAGGAACAGAAAAGGTCGAAGATCCTCGGTGGGTACGTGGAGCAGAACTCAAAACAGGGAAAGGAGACAGAAGTTTCAATCGTTGTATCGTAGAGAGACTAGGACGAAGGTAGTCGTGTAGAGAAAGAGACTGGTGACAGTCCTTTCCAAGAAGTAAAAATTCTGGGTATACTGATCTGACTTAGGTGGACCTATAAACTCATATTAGAAGGGTAGAGTTCTGACAATTAACTTAGTATAGACGGTTCAGGGAAAAAGGTACGTTCCTCTGTTTGTAAAAATCCCCCTGATAATAAGAAGGATGGTGTTGGGATAAGTATCAGATTACAGACAATTGAACGACAATCCGAAAAAATTCTTATTTACACAAAAACTAAACATAAAAGTCACAGACCATGGTTCATCTATATGTTATCCAAACAACTTATAACCTTTTTATGTACTTTACATAAAGGAAAAAGTACAGATAAGTTTGTTCTTCAACGTAGACATTTCCGTACTCAATACTCAAAACTCATTCGTACTGTATAAAGTATTTACTGTTCTTCAAACCACTTCACTCCCAAATCCGACATATAATTTTTCGGAACTCTCAACCACTACCTGTCCCTCCGGACCGTACGACACTAAGTACCTCAACGTTTCTCAACCTGTGTTGACTCGGTGACTTGACTTGACTCCCTACCCTACCCCTTCCTCCACCCAAGTCCTACCCCTTGTGTACATGTGGAAACCGTCTAAGTACAGGTACATACCGTTTTGGTTATGTTATAACATTTCATTAATCGGAGGGTTTTTAATTAGTTAATTAATTAAAAATTTCTCGGAACCCTATACAGTATTATATCTCTAGTACTTTTTAGATGTATATAAAACCTACATTCTTGTTTGAGGATTCGTTGTATAGATAACTTCTTAATATTAGTCTCTTCACTCTCCTCACTTCAAAAAAAAAAAATTTAATAAAACTAATACCGTGTTTTACAATAAACTCTTTGTCTTATATCAATCTTTCAAATATCCAGTACTGACATTTGAATCCCCCCTGAAGTTTCTGTCTCTGATAAATCCTCCATTTAAAAGATTAAACTCCTCGATATGTAACGGTTGTGAGATTTTGGAAGGTCCAAAAAGATCTTATAAATTTTAGTGAAGGTCTTAAGATAAGACGAGTAATCAATTTTAAATTAATATATATTGAGGTATCCTACGTACAGACTACTAATCATATGTTTACGACTCTAAAAGGTTTTTTCAAGTTAGTTAGTCAAAAATACCCCGACAAAAGAAAATAAAAACTTTCGGTTCAGTTATCCGGAAGGGGTAGACTTCAGTTTCTTTACATTGTCTTTCTCCGTCATCCTTACTCTGTCCTCCTTAACGGGACGACAACGATGGAAACTTCTACTTCCTCCGGTGTTCGGTTCCTTCTACCCACCTGAAATCTTCGACTCTTACTGGGAGTTTACTGTCAGTCGTTCCTTTGTCCCTGGATCTCAGTGGTTTTACCTTACTTATGTCGAAACTAAAAACGGTACACTCCCGACTTCGTCTCTTTGGTAGATTGGATATCGTAATATTATTTACCTACGATAAAATTCAGTAAATAAATACCACTAGATAATACCGTCTTTATCTTTTGACTATGTTTACGATACAAAATTATTCTATTAATTTATCGTTTGTAAAAGATAAATTGAGATGAATGGTAATTGTTTTCTTCTAGGGAGAGAAGAATTTGACGGAGAAAGTTTACGGAGTGATTTGGGACGGTCTGAGAAGTTATTTTCTAAACATTCCTAGACGGGATGACAGTGGTTTAATTTAAAATTACTTGAAGTCCATATAGGTCTGCTTCTAGGGTACCGGAGTGTAAATGAGAGGTATAGGATTCGATCTGTAGCGTAAGTCTTATTTTCCAATTGGATCGTGAATTTTTATGACCTAAACAAGGATACAAAAGGTTATCTCGACGAAGCTACCAACACGGGATGGATAAAGACGAAGAACATTGTGTCTCTTTGTTCAAGGTCATGTCAGCTCTCCAACCTCGGAAGTTGGATGACGTTTGACTGAAATAGTTGAGAAGGATCCGGTACCGCTAGGGTACGAATCAACGTGATACCTATACAGGAGGTACAGGGTTCCGAAGTGGATGTTCTTCCGTTCACGACAGTGACTGGTCTTCTCAATTTCCTTTAATAAACGAGACGTAGAGGGGTCAAGAACGTCTGAAAAACCAAAAGTAAGTAAGAACGTTTTTGACCCTTCTATGTCCCGTTAATTAGAATTCTGATGACCATACCAGTCCCTCTAGTCCTTATTGTGTCTGACATCTCAAGTATTCAGAAGTGGAACGAATGCTAACATCGAAGGACGACGGAACCACCTTCCAGGGGGAAGGGTCGGATAATAGAACTAGGGTCGGAGTCCCAAAAAATGTCACACTACTATTAGACTCACAAGTAGAGAGGTGATTCCCTCGTTACTCCCCCTTTTAGCTTTGGTCGGTGAGGGATTAGTTTTCTTTAAATCCAGTGTATAAAGCTTTCGATTTTGGAGTTGGTTACTAAACGAGGGAGTCTGACTTGTGTACGACATTAAGAGAACAAAGTATACACATAGACTTATAGGAATGTTTACATATGTAATGGTACAAATGAAACTGGGGAGAACCAAAGGTTACATATAGATTAGAGGAGAGTTTAGATATAAAATGGAGACAAATGATAATAGGAGAACATTTGAACTTAACAAAACGTTTATATATGACATTCAAACAAATGTAAACTCATGTTTCCTGAGGAAAGGGACACCCATAGTTTCATTAAAGACCCGGTCTCGTCCAACTTTTCCTCAACTTTCTTAAACCTCGATACGAGGACTACACATGTCTTAACTTCACTTAGGAGAGGTTAAACGTCTCCGAGTGGAGTCAATAAAGGACGTGTATGAAACTTCTTTATTATGTTTAATACAAAGTGTTGAGAGTAATCATTTACACAGTAAACATGTAAAATGATATAGATAATAAGAAATTGAAAAAAAGAAGTTGAGAAAAAAGTTGTGATCAAAAATTAAAAGAATGTTTCCGATGTTTTCTGGATGTCAAACTGTTTTTCTTCTCTGTTAACAGTACTTTCTAGTTCCGTAGGGTCGAAGTCTTTAACGAGGTACCATCTCCTGTACTGACTCACTGACTTGACTTGACTCTCCCAAGGTTTAATTTCGTTCGAACCCTTTACCACATATAAAAGAGGGGACGATGGGTACAGTCTCACGTCTAATCATAGAAATTTCTCGATTGATTCCACCGGGAGTCCGAAGGGACCACTGAGTTCACGATTTCTTAGGTGGACAGTTGCGTTCTCTAGGTCCAAACTAGGGACCCAGGCCTTCTAGGGGGCCTCTTCCTGTACCGATGTGAGGTCATAAGAACGGATCTCTTAAGGTCTCCTTGGACCGTCCGATATCAGTTACCCCAACGTTTCTCAACCTGTGCTGACTCTCTGACCACCATTACCGTTGGAGGAAGTTTTCCTCCAGGACAGTTGATCTTCTTGAGTCCGTCGAGGGATCTGAGAACATAAGTTATGGGGACTTGTACGTCGTCCGGTGACAGTTGGGTACGGAGGTGACCTCTGAGGACGTGTGAGTGTCCGTTCAGACCGAGTCAAAGAACAACCCAGTGACGAGGAAAGAGGACCCAGGACCATATACGTTCCAAAACAGACACGGGAGTTTCTCAGTCAAAGGGGTTAGGACACCTTTAAGACATTAGTTTAAGATGACCGAAAGTTTCAGTTTAAATGACCCCCAAGAGTCAGGGAAACGGTCTAGGGGTCCAGCCCTTTAGAAAAGACCCGGGATCTCTTTCAAGACTGTTTTACACCACGTGACCTCTTTCACTTTCACTTCAGTGAATCAACACAGGCTGAGAAACGCTGGGGTACCTGACCTCGGATAATCCGAGGAGGCAGGTACCCTAAAAGGTCCGTTCTCACGACCTCACCTAACGGTAAAGGAAGAGGTCCCCTAGAAGGGCTGGGTCCTTAACTTGGGGTCAGAGGACGTAACGTCCGTCTGCGAAATGGCAGACTCGGTGGTCCCTTTCCTTACCGTTTGATGAAGTCATAAAAACGGAACTCTTTGGGTACTTCTCATACTTCTCCGTTTTTGTAGACTGTGACTTTCTATTTGAGGGGTCCAGACATCCACGGGTTACACGATGACCTCTTCTCACCTCCTTATTGAGATCTTTCTTACTTCTATGTCTTAGTTTCGTTTTTGTTACAGGTCAGTACCTACACTGACCTCTATCTTCAGGGTACGACATTTCTTGTTATAAACGTAACCTTGGACCTTACACTTCAGGTGATTAGTTCCGTTTAACCTTCACCAGTTTGTCCCCTATTGTTCTCACTTGTAGCTGTAAAATACTTAGCCACTTGATTTTACCTGACCTTACCCACTTAAATTAATTCTACTGGTAATATAGATGATGACACCCGTTCTTAGATAATCTTCTTTACCTTATCGGGAGTATCAGTTGTTCTCATACTTTATGTCTCGAGTCGACGTTAGAGTTTTTACTGTCTTCCTTGAGACAAGTAAAGTTCCGTTTCGTAAGTTATAGTGTCATTAGGTTGAGATACGGGGTTGGTGATAACGGTTTCTTATACTTCAACTTACCAAAAAACTACTGGTTGTTCTGAAAGATCTTGATTGTGGTTTTTTTTTTTTTTTACAGGAAAAGTAGTATCACCTGAACAACCTTTTCCTTTACCGTTGGGTGAGGTGACAAGAACGGACCTCTCAGGGTCCCTACCCCCTCGGAGCACCCGACAGCAGATACCCCAGCGTGTCTCAGTCTGTGTTGACTTCGCTGAATCGTCACCGTCGTCGTCGTACGATTTCAGTTCTCTATGTACCTCATTGTCCGTTCAAACCGAAACCTCATGTCTTACTTCGTCCCTTTTCCGATTGTCTCAAAACGGTTCTCTTACGTGACCAGTATCGTTTGTGGGGGAAGGTTGTAGTGTTCTCTGCTGAGATGTGTACGTGTAGTCGTTTACCAGTTATGACTTTAGTCTAACTAATATAAGAAACGTCTTTTCTACCTCTTCGAGATTTGTCAATCGTTTGTTCTGTTCTTCGACTGACACCGAGTCTAGTACTTGAGGAATAACGGTTTAAGTCTGAATTTAACTTCCTTCATCCCCTTTGGTGATTGGTAAGTCCATACTGGATTTAGTTTAGGGGATCCTAAGATATCACCTTCACTGTTCTGTCTCAGGGACTTCTTGATGCCTACCTACAAGTATTGTAACATGTCCTCACCATTAGTTCTGGTTGCTGTTCTTTTTCTTTACGTTTTTCCGTTTTACGAACAAACTCCTATTTATCGACTCTTTTTTTCCCTTCACTTTCCGTTTCCTCTTTTCCATTCTATATGGTAAACTTTCGTCTCAAGGTTTCTTATTGTTCCTCTCTATTCTTTCAGAAGGATTCACTCGTTATGTTTCTATATTTCGTTTTGTTATTTTACCCTTTCTGATCTATAGAAAAGTTCTTTTAATCTCTATAGTTCCCTTGTAAAGTATGTTTCTACCCGTGTTATTTCCTGTCTTTGTCATACCTGGATGGTCTTCGTTTTCTATACTTCTTCGCCACCGTTCTTAAGTGTCTTCTTGATATGTTTTTACTAGAATTACTGGGTCTATTGGTACTACCACACTATTGAGTGGATCTCGGTCTGTAGAACCTCATGCTTCAGTTCACCCGGAACCCTTTGTAGTGAGACTTTTCCGATCACCTCTACTACGTTTAGATCGACTCGATAAAGTTTAGGATTTTCTTCTACGACACTTTCACGAGGTGGTTGCACGGTCGTTTAAACCTTTGGAGTCAGCACCGGTGTCCTCTCCTTTCCCAGTCAAAAGTAGAGTTAGGGTTTCTTTCCGTTACGGTTTCTTACAAGTTTGATGTTGTGTTAACGTCAGTAGGGTGTGTGATCGTTTCATTATGAGTTTTAGTAAGTTCGATCCGAAGTTGTCATGTACTTGGTTCTTGAAAGTCTACAACTTCGACCTAAATCTTTTCCGTCTCCTTGGTCTCTAGTTTAACAGTTGTAGGTAATCTAGTAACTTGTCCGTTTTTTTTTTTAGGTCTTATTGTTGATGAAGATGAAGTAACTGAAACTATTTTGGAAACTGAGATACCTAGTGTTGTTTGATACCTTTTCAGAATTTCTATGCCCTTATGGTCTGGTGGAATGGAAGGAGGACTCTTTAGACACACGCCCAGTTCTTCGTTGTCAATCTTCGTCTATACCTTGTTACCTGACCAAGGTTTAACCATTTCCTGATGTCGTTCCGACGTATAACAGTGGGACGAATAAATTTAATGCGTGTCTCATGTAGTACGTTTTACGGTCTTACCTGCTTCGTGTTCGACTCTAGTTTTAACGGTCCTCTTTATAATTGTTGGAGTCTATACGTCTACTGTGGTATAAATACCGTCTTTCGTTTCTTCTTGATTTTTGGAGAACTACTTTGACTTTCTCCTCTTACTTTTTCGACCGAATTTTGAGTGGTAAGTTTCTACGCTTCTAATACCGTAGACCGTGGTAGTGAAGTACCGTTTCTCTATCCCTTTGTTACCTTTGTCACTCTCTAAATAGAAGAACCCGAGGTTTTAGTGACGTCTAGCACTGACGTCGGTACTTTAATTTTCTACTAACGAGGAACCTTCTTTTAGATACTGTTTGAATCGCCTGATTTTTCGTCTCTGTAATGAAACGTCTGTTTTAGGAAGGTCAGTTTCGATACAATGAAGGGCATCAGTGTATACCTACACTCTCAACTTGGTATTCCTTTCGATACACGGTTTCTTAACCACGGAAATTTAACACCGTAACCTCTACTGAGAACTCTCAGGGAACGTGACATTCCTCTAGTTTAGTCAGTTAGGATTTGTTATAGTCAAGACTTATAAGTAAACTTCTTGACTACGACTTCGACTTTGTGGTTATGAAACCGGTGGACTACGCTTCTTGACTGAGTAATCTTTTCTGGGACTACGATCCTTTCAAACTTCCGTCCTCCTCTTCCCCTTCTGTCTCCCATTCTACCAACCTACCGTAGTGACTGAGTTACCTGTACTCAAACTCGTTCGAGGTCCTCACCACTACCTGTCCCTTCGGACCGTACGACGTCAGGTAACCCAGTGTTTCTCAGTCTGTGCTGACTCCCTGACTAGACTTGACTTGACTCTCTGATTGTAAGTAAAAGTGAAAAAAAAAAAAAAGGACTTCTAATAGGAGTAATTTCTTCGGACCAAGAGACAGTTTGGGTCATGGTTTCCTTCCTCTGAAAAGAAGTTACCAGTCCTAATATTATTTACATTCTCTGTTTATTCCGAACACGAAGTCTGTGTTTTGACTTCCGTCTAGATTTATGAGTCATTAGTTATACTTTTTATAAAACTATGTTGTACTAAATGTTAGTTTTAATTACGTTTTTATCTACTATTTATTTAATAATTTAAACTTTATTTCTGTAGTACCTAGAAAAAGAATGGGATCAGTATGTCCTCCCCTACGGAATATCCTTTATGTCTTAGAAACTCAGAGATAACTAGTGAATGTACTCTATCCATCAGAAGATCCATGTTTCTTTAGTCGTCTCTTGTTTTGTGACGTCATGAGAAGAGCACTTCAGAAGACTTACAGAAAATGTAATACCGTCCCCTTTGTCTTTTATTAGGTCATTCATTTTACAAAACCTATAATCGCTGTTCGAAATTCCTTTCTTTTTGTTTCGTCCTTTTATCGTATTCTTCTTAATACATTTAAAACTTTTCAATCAGGTCTCTGAAGAGACTCTTAACCGAAACCTCATTTCTTTCGTCTCTCTCGTCAGTACGTCTCGTTTTCGAAAAGTCCGGTTTCCTTATCGTCGTTCGTTCCGGATTCCGTCCCGGAACGTCCGGGACAAGATACTTGTCGTTCTTCCGGTCGTACCGATCTCAATCGTTTTTCGGTCACCCCTTCTCATTCTTGACTCTACTCTGAGTTATTCCATTCTCCTGTCTAGTGAGTGTCGGAATTTCTACACCTGTATCCTACATAGAAAATGAGACTCATTCTACTCTTCAGGAATCTCTTTGGCTAGTCACTTTCACGTACTGGACTGAATGAAAGATTCTACAAGGTACGTTTATTTCACAATCAACGAGTCAACACAGGATGTGAAACGTTGGGTACTTGACATTGGGTGTTCCGAGAAGACAGGTACTCTAAAAGGTCCGTTCTTATGACCTCACCGAACGGTAAAGGAAAAGGTCCCCTAGAGAGGTTAGGTTCCTAACTTGGGTATAAAGGATACAGAGGACGTAACGTCCGTCTAAAAATTGGAAGACTCGGTCGCCCTTTCTAGGGTGGTACGTTTATTTTTCTCACTCATGGATAATACAAAAATAGGTAGAGATCTACAAAATAAGGAGCCAACTTTTCCTTTCCTTTTACTTAACTCAGAAAACAACAGAATCGGAGTGTCTCAAACAACAGTAACATATCAACGATTTTCCACAGGTTGGGAAACGTCAGGGTAACTCACGTCGGACGGTCCCATGTAATACTGAGACACCTAGTGTTGTTTGAGATCTTATAAGAATTTCTCTACCCTTATGGTCTGGTGGAATGGACGGAGGACTCTTTGGACATACGTCCTGTTCTTCGTTGTCAAACTTGACTTGTACCTTTTACCTGACCAAGTTTTGACCCTTTCCTCATGTAGTTCCGACATATAAAAGTAAATTTTTTGTTTCTAGTACCTTAGACCAGGATAGTGAAGTATCTTTTATCTACCCTTTTTTCATCTTTGTGACAGTCTAAAGGATAAGAACCCGAGGTTTTAGTTACATCTACCACCGGAGTCGGTGTTTTAATTTTCTGTGAATAAGGAACCCTTTCTTCGATACTGTTTGGATATTTCACATAGTTTTTGGTCTCTGCAGGGAAACGGTTGTTTCCAGTATATCAGTTTCTCAAAGGTTATCAGTACTTACACTCTCAACCTGGTATTTTTTCCGACTCGTGGTTTCTTAACTACAAAAACTTGACACCAAAATCTCTTCTGAGAACTCTCAGGGTACCCAAAGTTCCACTAGTTTGGTCAGTTAGGATTTCCTTTAATTGGGACTTATAAGTAACCTTCCTGACTACGACTTCGACTTTGTGGTTATGAAACCGATGAACTACGTTTCTCGACTGAGTAATCTTTTCTGGGACTACGACCCTTTCTAACTCCGGTCCTCCTCTTCCCCCACTGTCTCTTACTCTACCAACCTACCATAGTGACTAAGTTACCCGTACTTAAACTCGTTTGAGTCCCTCTATAACTCCTTGTCCCTTCGGACCTCACGACGTCAAGTCCCCCAGAGTTTCTCAGTCTGTACTAAATCGTTGATTTGTTGTCGTTGTGGACCCTTCGGGTATTGCATTTTATCCCTATTCTAAAGTGTTTGTGTGGAGGTACAGTTGTTCTGAACTGAGTTATTTGAAATAGACAATTATACATATATCTACATCTACTAGATCCATATCTAAATCGATATAAACACTTACACCTATACTTATACCTATATAAATTATCGTTACATAAACATTGATGTTTTATTATATTAATATCTTCAGAAAGTTTTTCTAAAAGAAAGTAAACAAATAACTTATAGTTAGTTTGTACTCTTATATAAACTACTCGTCTTGAAATTACCCTTATGTAGGAAAACGAAAACATACGTACACAAAGATAATAATTCTCGACCGTGTCGTAGAATATTATAGGAGACGAAGTTTATATTTGACAAAATAGGTAATTAAGTTAAAGAAAATGTAACGAATAAATTGAACGAAAACTTTAAACACTTCGTTTTCATAAAACGTGCAACCTTCTTACGGAACAAATGCTTGTAACGATGAAGTTTATAAGTAATTCTAACCATCGTCTGTCGACGAATATTCCGTATATATCCCTCAGTCTGGAGAACTACGGTTCAAGATGTGAGACGATACTCTTCTGTCTCCGTTAAAAATGACTTAAATTGTTTTCGAAAGGGGATTTGGATTGAAGACAGTTTTCTGTAGATTCCCGTCTTAGACTGTTATTAAAGAAAAAGTAAACGAACCTTCTTACATTTTGTCATTTTATTTTATTCATGGTAAATGGTTGGACCGTAACTCGGTCGTTCGAAATCGAATCGGTGTGACCAACGACTACCAACCATAGGTCGGATCGATAAGTCACGGGATAGACCGACTTACAAGAAAACGGAAGGTCTCTTTATTTACAAAACTGACCGAAAATAAGATAATCAAAACTTTACGATGGAGTCTTAAAGTCCTTTCTATATCCCTTTAAAGGTTTTTTCCGTGTCTGTGATGTCTTGAACTGGACAGAAATTTTTTATAAAGGGAGAAAGGAGAAGATTTTACTCCCGTTATTTCAACCGTTCTGACGTCTCTTCTAACAACTCTCAGGGAGTCTGTAGGTCCTCTAGGTTGGTCAGGTAGGATTTCCTTTAGTTGGGACTTATTAGTAACCTTCCTGACTACGATTTCGACTTTGAGATTTTGAAACCGGTGGACTATACTTCTCGACTGAGTAACTTTTTCTGAGCCTACGACCCTTTCTAACTTCCGTTCTCTTCCCCCACTGTCTCCTTCTCTACTAACCTACCGTAATGACTGAGTTACCTGAACTTAAGACTCGTTTGAGGTCCTACTATCACTTCCTGTCCCTTCAGACCGTACGACGACAGGTACCCCAACATTTCTCGATCTGTCTTGAATCACTGACTTCTTGTTGTTGTTTCGACCGTATCCAGTGTTTTTCTGATAATTATAACGATTACTTTAATATCGTTTTCAATGATACTGAATCCTTATCCAATTATGTTGAACTCACTATATATTTCGTCAGTTAACAGTGGACGCTAACTAGTGTAGGTTCGGAATTCTTTCAATTCCTTAGTTGTGGTACTGACATAGAAAGTGTTCTTGGGTATCTTATTTAAAAGACATCAAATAATTTATATAAAGAAGGTGATAAGTATGTCGTATCAAATTCTTATTCTAATAAGACTTGAGATAGAGAAGATAAGGAAGTTAAGTAATGTATAGAGTTGAATTTATAGGGCAGAATAATAATTATTCTGAGGAGACCCAGAATGGAGATGAGTGTATTGGTAATAAGTAAAGTGATAAATGTTTATCTATTACAGTAACTCATGAAAGATCGGTAGACTAATAAATCCGAAATAGATATACTTTATTGTGATTATTTCACTTTTCAATATGAAAGTTGGTTAGGTGAATTACAATTTATACCACCAGACCGTATTTAGAATCTAAAATCGTTGGAGACTTAATTTTTTATACCGAAAGATGACTAAGGGTAGAGTTTGATAAGACTAATGTAGGTCTGTCTAAAAAAAATTAGAGACTTTCACTACAGGAACATTCACTCAGTACTACTATCAGTATAGACGGGTTTTCTCGAAGAACTATAGAAAGGAGTCTTTCTCTTTTGTAAACGTTATTTTTCTAGGTCACGTGTTACTTACTTGAGTCTATGACAAAGAATCATAGACCAAGTCTATGATTGACTTGGTCTAGTTTAACGGTTGTAGACGACCCAGTAGCTTTTTCGTTTTCTCAAGGTCTTTTCGTGGATGAAATAATTTTCTACGAATGAGGAACCTTATTCAATACTGGTTGGATCTATCGTATAAGTTTTCGTCTCTGTAATGAAACGGTTGTTTCCAGGCAGATCAGTTCCGATACCAAAAAGGTCACCAGTACATACCTACGCTCTCAACCTGACACTTCTTTCGACTCGTGGCTTCTTAACTACGAAAACTTGACACCACAACCTCTTCTGAGAACACTCGGGGAACCTGACGTTCCTCTAGGTTGGTCAGGTAAGATTTCCTCTAGTCGGGACCCTAAAGAAACCTTCCTTACTACGATTTCGACTTTGAGGTCATGAAACCGGTAGAGTACACTTCTCAACTGAGTAACCTTTTCTGAGACTACGACCCTCCCTAACCCCCGTCCTCCTTCTCCCCTACTGTCTCCTACTCTAACGGCCTACCGTTGTGACTGAGCTACCTTCACTCAAACTCACTTGAGGTTCTCTACCACTACTTGTCACTCCGGACCACACGACGCTAAGTACCCCAGCGTTTCTCAGTCTGTGCTGACTCACTGACTTGACTTGACTTGACGAAATAACTGATACGGTTTCGGAAACTGAGATACTTAGTGTTGTTTGACACCTCTTATTTCTCTATCCATATGGTCTGGTGGAATGGACGGAGGACTCTATAGACATATGTCCAGTTCTTCGTTGTGAATCTTGACCTGTACCTTGTTGTCTTACCAAGGTTTAACCCTTTCCTAATACAGTTCCGACATCTAACAGTAAGACGAATAAATTGAATATACGTCTTATGTAGTGTGTTTTACAGTAACGGTCCTCTTTATAGTTATTAGAGTCTATGGGTCTACTATGGTAAGAATACCGTCTTTCACTTCTCCTTGATTTCTCGGAGAACTACTGTCACTTTCTCTCACTTTTTCAACCGAATTTTGAGTTGTAAGTCTTTTGATTCTAGTACCGTAGACCAGGGTAGTGAAGTACCGTTCATCTACCCCTTTGTTACCTTTGTTAGTTCTGTAAAAAAGAACCCGAGGTTTTAGTGACGTCTACCACTAACGTCGGTACTTTAATTTTCTATGAACGAGCAACCTTCTTTTCGATACTGGTTGGATCTATCGTATAATTTTCTTGTCTCTGTAATGAAACGGTTATTTCCGGGCAGATCCCTTTGGATACTAAAAAGGTCATCAGAACGTACGTACACTCTCAACCTGATATTTCTTTAGACTCGTGGGTTCTTAACTACGAAAACTCGACACCACAACCTCTTCTGAGAACTCTCAGGAGACCTGACGTTCCTCTAGGTTAGTCAGGTAGGATTTCCTTTAATCAGGACTTATAAGTAACTTTCCTGATTGTGACTTCGACTTTGAGGTATGAACCCGGTGGACTACGTTTCTTCACTGAGTAACCTTTTTCTGGGACTACAACCCTTTCTGACTTCCGTCCTCCTCTTCCCCTGTTGTCTCCTACTCGACCAACCTACCATAGTGACTGAACTACCTGTACTCAAACTCATTCGAGACCCTCAACCACTGCCTGTCCCTTCGGACCGTACAACGTCAGGTACCCTAGCGTTTCTCAACCTGTACTGACTCACTGATCTGACTTGAAAGAAACCCTCTGAATGTTTAAAGTACTTACCTTTAAAACGTAACAGTGTCAAACCGGATACGATCGAGGATAATTTTCGATGTTTTGAGAGAAGTTTCAATTAGTCACTAGTACATCTTAAACAAAGATCAACACCAACGATAAAAGTTGTCCTCTTCAGTCTCCTAAGGAAAAGTCTGTAATCTGTAGTTCTAGGTCGTAGACTCAAAGTGTTTTTGTCCATTAGACCGTCATATCGTACTCTCTCATTCCCTAAGGATACCTAACTTAACACAGGGGGTTTTAAGTGTACAACTTTGCTATTCGGGGTTACACTAGTATAACTCTATATTCTAAAATTCCTCCATTAATTCCAATTTACCCTGAAGGGGCCATCGAGTCAACCATTTCTTAGACGAACGTCACGTCCTCTGGACCCAAACTAGGGACCCAACCCTTCTAGGGAACCTCCTACTTTACCGTTTGGTGAGGTCATAAAAACGGACCTTTTAGGGTACCTGTCTTCTCGGATCATCCGATGTCAGGTACCCTAGTGTTCTCAACCTGTACTGAATCGTTGATTTGGTGATGGTGGTTCCAATTTACGCCCCAGTATACCTTGGAGTTAGGTTACCCCGACCACAAGAATTTTTCTCTCTCTGTGTCCCTATGTCCGTGTCTCTCCTTTCCGGTACCCTCCTGTGTCGGTAGACGTTCAGTTCCTCTCTTCCGAGTCCTCTTTGATCTGGACGTCTGGTGAACTAGAACGTGAAGTTCACGGGTCTTCACGCTATTTTATTTATAGACAACAAATTTGGTGGGTCAGACATCATAAAACAACACTGTTGGGACGGTCTAATTATATCTCTAGAGTCAAGAAGAAAATGAAATACAAAGGTTAATTTGTCTATATGGTTCACCGAGAAGTACTAAGTCTCGCATCTCATACGATACTTATGTCAGATAAAGTTTTATAACTATAATTATACATTATATTCGTTGTATTCAAAATGTTTGGTGGACGTTTCCACCATCGAGATAACAGGAAATCGAGAGTGACGGACATTCTGATAAGGAGGCATATGTTAGGGTTGATGAAAACAATAAATTTCACTTAGTTCTATGAGGTGTCTACCCGAAAAACATTAGCTCAACTTGGACTACAATTAAAAGATTACCACCTTCCAGTCTAATACAACTCCTCGAGACTCCAATCTGATAGGGGTAAAAGTGAAAGTGAAAGTTTCCCAAGAAGGGGAGAAGTGACGAGTCTTAGACTTAGGAAGGGAAAATCTGAGTGAAGGAGGGGAAAGCAAAGGGTGAAGGGATAAAGAAGTCAACGGAAATATGTCTCACGTCTTACGTACGTGACCTCCTACTTACTTTTTTACGACTTGGTGCCGTTGACATCCCTTCAACTCCCCCTCCTCCAGGTTTTCTTCGTCATGAAAAACGGTGTGTTTGCACGACTACACGACGGACACCTCTTTAATTCTGATTCGGAGGACGTTACTACACCAAAATGACGTTCCACATATAATGTTTCTTTAGGATTGATTGAACATGATTCAACCTCAGAAGTATAGTCAATCTGATACAGTGACCTTGCACTTCTCTTCCTTCTTGGTTAAGAAGAAGTACTAATGTACACACACGAAGTCGTCGATTGTGATACCGGGAAACCATTGAACATTGACCGACACCATCGGGGATAAAAGAAACTATTGAATTTACTCGGGAATTACAAGATGTCGTTTGAAGGTATCAGATTCTATAGCTATGAACGATGGCACTAGATTAGGTAGTAGTCAGACATAAGACCGACACGGAGAATTATTGATATGTGTCGGCTTAAAGACAGGGGTTTTGAAGTTCTTCAGTGAAAAGTTTTACTGAGAATAAAACCGGAGTCGGGTATCTATTTAGGCAGTATATTTAATTCATGGACCTTACATTATGTTATGCTACCCATATCGATTGTAGCAACATTATCCTTGTAACAATTCCTTTTAACAATTCTCTCATTTAGGACTCAAGTATAGTGTTCCTCTTAAAAGAGGGAAAAAACAAGAGATGAAAGAAGAAAAAATAACATAAATATACTCTTCAACCTACAATCGATTTGACAGTACCGTTAGTAAAGTGTTATCCACATTTAGTTCGATAGTACGACATACGGAAGTTGAATATGTCACTGGATACAGTCAATAAAAAGTTATTGTGACCGTCCTTTTACTATTTTTATTTTGAAGATATCTTTCCGTTTTTTTCACTTAGTTTATTTTTTTTTCTTCGGAAGAAAATAAATAGAAAGATCCATGGTTTATACACTACACCTATTTATACCTCCAAGAGATCCAATAATCTTTGTTCCAGTTAACGACTAATGCCTTTGACCGGTTCTTCCCGTTTTATCTTTGAAGTAGGAGTAGGTAAAGTCCGTTCTTCTAATTCACGTCTTTATAGATACAGTAGTCGGTCCCTCTCGAACTGTGGTCAAAATTAACCTTCATTTGTCTCTCGACATCTCCTTCCCGTCCGACTGAACAGTTTACCCTTCAAAACTAGTCTAAAGTAATCCAGTAGAGTGGTTCTTTGTCCGATTTTAAATGTTAACCTGTTTCTCAAAGACAGGACTCTCACCCGGTTTTACATGTAAGACATATTGTCTTTACAAAGTTATAAATTCAGAGAGATCGAAATTTTACTTCATTTATTAGAAAAAGGAAATTTTAAGAATGTCCCTGTAAAAATTTTCTATGACGGACACTTTACACAATTCAAGGAAACTTCTTTTTCTCTTCATTTATCTTCTGTAATAATTGTAATTTTCTGATAAATAACAACTAGACGAAATAGTGTATTAAAGATTTTAAGAGGAGATGGAGATACTGAAGTCCGTTTCTTAAAATGGATAAAAGTTGAATTAGAAATTCAAACGTTTCATTTTCTTTCGATATGTAAAACTAAATTAGTTACTAAGTAAGCGTAAAATCAAGTTTAATTTTTTTTTTTTGTCACTATGAAAATAATGGTTTCATTAACTATAGTTCTATTGACAGTATGTACCTCATTTAATGGGGTTGTAAACTCGTTCATGATTTTTTTCTCTTAAACTAAAATACAGAGGATTATGGACCGCACGACACTAAGTACCCCAGTGTTTCTCAACCTATACTGACTCGCCGACTGGACTTGACTTATTATTAGATTCATTTACGTTTAGGAAATAATCAAAAGTTCCTGTGTAAAAAAAAAAATTCATAATTCAGAAAGTTTAGTAAACTTACACTTGTTTGGACTACCTTAAGAAAGTCAGAGTTTTCTTACTCTGAAAAGAATCACGGATTAATGAAAAGAAAGAATTCAATCCCCTTGAGACTCAGTCCGGTTGAGAAGTTTCGTCCGGATCGTGTAAGTGTAATATGTTCCAGTATCAGTCATCTGTCTCAAAGGTTGGTCCAACCCAGTATAAAGGGAATCTCCATGTCCTTTACCTCTCTTCAGTCTTTCATGTCTAATAGGGTGTCCGGTTGTTCGTTACTACGGTTAATGAGAGGTCCCCTCAAGTCGTGTTAACTTTCTCAGGTGGTATATTAATGATCACTGTGTTCGTAAATGAAACCAGTACAACTGAAATGGATTGACTTTATCAGTGATTCGATCTACCCGTTATTGGAGGGGAATAAACATAAAAATAGTCTTATCTAAGTACAACCCAGAAATTAGACAAATATATTAGTTAAGTATTTATTTGAAAAAAGTTTTTATATTTATTTATAAAAAAGGAAATCTATTTTATTTCCGTATCTATAAACTTAAAATAAAGTTGGTTATTAAGTTTTATATAACAATGTTATCAGTTGTTAGTCATTTTAATCATATAAACGAAAGAGAAGGAAATATTAAACCGAAGGGACCATCGAGTCTACCATTTCTTAGACAGACGTGACGTCTTCTGGACCCAAACTAGGGACCCATCCCTTCTAGGGGACCACTTTTCTTACTGATGCGTGAGGTCATAAGAGAGGACCTCTTAGGGTACCTGTCTCCTCGGACCACCCGACGTCTGGTCTCCCAACGTTTGTCAGTCTGTACTGACTCTTTTATTGTGTAAGTACATATTCGTTTATTAAAAGTTATCAGTTCATGAAACTTTTTATCACTTTATAATCTTGATCTATGAGATATTGGACCATGTAGTATAAGTTATCTATACAAAGTTTTTAGACACTTTTCTAAATTTAAAACTTTTTCCTTGAATTACAAAATTCTCATAAGTTAGTGAGGTTCCACTGGGAATCTATTTGACGTATGTATAAAATATATTTATTTGAATGTTTTTATGACATTTCAAAGGAAAAACATAGACTCCAAAGTAAATAGTTTGACTATACGTTTTGACTTGATATGAATACATAAATCAGTTTACTATAAACAATTCAATTGGTGTAAGAATGAACATCAAAATAAGTCATTTTCAAATTATATTGGAGAGGACTTCACTATAGTGTAATTGAATACTTGAACGGAGTGTAAGACGGAGTTTCACTATAGTACTACCAACATAATCAAAGAACAACGGTACCATTGTTTAATGGTGTTTTCATCCTCAAATTCTGTTGTAAGTAGTTAATATAGTACCAAGTCATCCAGTCTTCAGACCCAACCGGAGTGGTTAAAGAGACGAGACCTAGGGTACTGTTGTAGTTGTTCAATAGTTGAGTAATGGAGAATACTTCTCCGAGACTCTTGTTAGACGAAAGTCCGAGGAAATCCAGTGACTATCTTAGGTCAAGGAACGTCAACACCCTGACTCCAGAGTAAAGAGACGACCGACAGCGGACCCCCGGTCGTCGGGGGTCAAACACAGTCAAGAACGTGGACCCGGGAAGGTAGAGTCTTGATCGTTGTCACGTAGTTGAGGAAAAGTACGAACCTTAGAGAAAGTTAAGGTGGAAACGGGTAGAACAACCCAAGGAAGGAGAAGAAAATTCCCGAAGACACTCGGTGACCCGGGTGGATCTATAAATCTTTATTGAAGAGATAAAATTTCGGTCAAGTAACCATTAAAATTAGTGTAGGAGTTTCAGAAAAGGTG
This sequence comes from Capra ibex, assembly GCA_006410555.1. NCBI lineage: Eukaryota > Metazoa > Chordata > Mammalia > Artiodactyla > Bovidae > Capra > Capra ibex. The sequence goes on from SJYO01037955.1 coordinate 26,776,395, forward strand.
TCGTCATGTATCTAAAATCACCTGAGTGTTCCCCTGTCTTTAGAATCTCCCTATAGATACCGTAAGACGGATGCGTGACTGATATCGGGGTACCCGATATGTCAGGTACCGTAAGAGGTCCGGTCTTATGGTCTCAACCATCGATAAAGGAAGAGGTCTTATGGAAGGGTTGGGTCCCTAGTTTGGGTCCAGAGGGGGTAACGTCCGCCTAAGAAATGGTTGATTCGGTGTCCCTTCGGGTTCTTATGACGTCACCCAAGTCAAGTCAAGTCAACGAGTCAGTACAGGTTGAGAAACACTGGGGTACTTAGCGTCGTTCGGTCCGGAACGACAAGTGTTGGTAGAGGACCTCAAGTGAGTCTGAGTGCAGGTAGTTCAGGCACTACGGTAGGTCGGTAGAGTAGGAGCCAGCAGGGAAAGAGGATGACGGGGGTCAGGGAGGGTCGTAGTCTCTAAAAAGGTTACTCAGTTAAGAAGAGTACTCCACCGGTTTCATGACCTCAAAGTCGAAATCGTAGTAAGGAAGGTTTCTTTAGGGTCCCAACTAGAGGAAGTCTTACCTGACCAACCTAGAGGAACGTCAGGTTCCTTGAGAGTTCTCAGAAGAGGTTGTGGTGTCAAGTTTTCGTAGTTAAGAAACCGTGAGTCGGAAGAAGTGTCAGGTTGAGAGTGTAGGTGTGTACTGGTGTCCTTTTTGGTATCGGAACTGATCTACCTTGAATCAGCCGTTTCATTACAGAGACGAAAACTTATACGATAGATCCAACCAGTATTGAAAAGAAGGTTCCTCATTCGCAGAAAATTAAAGTACCGACGTCAGTGGTAGACGTCACTAAAACCTCGGGGGGTTTTATTTCAGACTGGGACAAAGGTGACAAAGGGGTAGATAAAGGGTACTTCACTACCCTGGCCTACGGTACTAAAAGCAAAAGACTTACAACTCGAAATCCGGTTGAAAAAGCGAGAGGAGAAAGTGAAAGTAGTTCTCCGAAAACTCAAGGAGAAGTGAAAGACGGTATTCCCACCACAGTAGACGTATAGACTCCAATAACTATAAAGAGGGTCGTTAGAACTAACGTCGAACACAAAGAAGGTCAGGTCGTAAAGAGTACTACATGAGACTTATATTCAATTTGTTCGTCCCATTGTTATATGTCGGAACTGCATGAGGAAAAGGATAAACCTTGGTCAGACAACCAGGTACAGGTCAAGATTGACAACGAAGGACTGGACGTATGTCTAAAGAGTTCTCCGTCCAGTCCACCAGACCATAAGGGTAGAGAAAGTCTTAAAAGGTGTCAAATAACACTAGGTGTCTCAGTTTTCGAAACCGTATCAGTTATTTCGTCTTTATCAACAAAAAGACCTTGAGAGAACGAAAAAGGTACTAGGTCGTCTACAACCGTTAAACTAGAGACTAAGGAGACGGAAAAGATTTTGGTCGAACTTGTAGTCCCTCAAGTGTCAAGTGCATGACGACTTCGGACCAAACCTCTTAAAACTCGTAACGAAATGATCGTACACTCTACCCACGTTAACACACGATCAAACTTGTAAGAAACTGTAACGGAAAGAAATCTTAATCTTACTTTTGACTGGAAAAGGTCAGGACACCGGTGACGACTCAAAAGGTTTAAACGACCGTATAACTCATGTCGTGAAAGTGTCGTAGTAGAAAGTCCTAAACTTTCTCGAGTTAACCTTAAGGTAGTGGAGGTTATCGAAACAAGCATCACTACGAAAAATTCCGGGTGAACTGAAGTGTAAGGTTCTACAGACCAACATCTAATCACTAGTGTAGTAGGACTGATAGACCCAGCACTTCTAGAAAAAAACATGTCAAGAAGACACATAATAACTGCGGAGAAGAATTATCGGATAGGGAATAGGTCGTCTAAAGGACTGGGTCCTTAACTTGACCCGAAAGGACGTAACGTCCGTCTAAGAAATGGTTGACTCGACAGTCCCTTCGGGTCAGAGTAGTGTTTACCGAGTTTATATCGGTATCATTCGTAGAAACCCCGAAGGGACCACCGAGTCTATAATTTCTTAGACGGTCCAAACTAGAGACCTAACCTTTCCAGGGGACCTCTTCCTTTACCGATGGGTGAGGTCATAAGAACGGACCTCTTAAGGTACCTATCTCTTCGGACCACCTGATGTTAGGTACCCCAACATTTCTCAGTCTGTGTTGACTCTCTGATTATGAAAGTGAGAAAAAAAATCCGTAAAAATATTTGGTCATCAGTACACTCATCAGTAGTAAAGGTGTCACTAATTCTTTTGTTTGAAACTGAGACGGAAATAAGGATATTCCTTAGAATTAATTGAACATGTTGGTTTGTAAAACTTTTCGATGTCCTATATCTTTCTTTCGTTTGATTTTAATCTTCATCTTAATCCTCTCTTTCTTTTGTATAGTTGTGTGGTCTATAATATTTATAAAACTTGAAATTATTACGACTCTAAAATTTTATTTGAAAACCAACACCAAATGTAACACGACACAAGTAAATATAGGTAATTTCCCTTTGTACACAAACAGTAAATTCCTATACATGTCTTACGACCTGGAGTGTTATCTAAAAACGTAAGTTTAAACGTTCACGAAAATGACCTTTCCAAGAATCCCCCTTGTAGTTCAAATAACGACAGAACGAACTTAAATCTTAGAAATTGAGATAAATCCACTTCGATAGGTCTACCCAGTCATGATCCAAATGGTCAACTTTGAATTTAGTATAAGGATCTAATTTATACAAGTAACTAACATGTATTTATGTATGTAACTAGATAAGCCACTAACACATGTGATTCAACGAAGTCAGGACAGGTTGAGGAACACTGGGATAGCTGAGATCAGACAGTCAGACAGTCAAAGGAGACAGGTATCCGAGGAGGTCGGTTCTCATGACTCACCCAGTGGTACGAGAGGAGGTCGCCTAGAAGGATTGGGTCCCTAACTTGGACACAAAGAACAAAGACGTCACCGTACGTCTAAGATATGGTGATCGCGGTGGACCCTTCAGGTTTGTAACTAACCATTCTGAACTTTTCAGAATGTTTTAAGGAAAACGAAACTCGATTTCTTGGAAGGGTTTCTCTTAACAAGGATTTCCCTATTTCGTCCATACACTCTACCGGAAATAAAAGATCCGTCTCATCCCTATAACTCATGTCACACCGTGAACAGAAAGTTTTTATTTTGATCAAGATGAAGACTCTTCGTAAAGACTCTTTTATCGTGGATTTTCTATATCAGTATACGGAGAGAAATTTATCACCCCTTCGGTCAAGAGACACGATAGGTCTTCCTTTCCTTTTCATCACTCACGATCTACACGATAATAAAAATAAAAACACCACTAAGACGTCAACCAGTGAAAAACTTTAAGAGAGTATTAAAGACTAAAGTTAGTAAGTGCTAGAACCTAAAAGATACATCTTTTTAAATAGATTTTACCATAGTTAAATGTATAGAACGTATAAAAATGGAAAAAAAGGATGGAATATCAACATAACTAGACCAAGGTTATTTCCACATTCCGGAAATTATCTTTACGAAGATCTTAAACTTAACTTTTATACTGAAAATAACATCCCGAAGGGATTGTCGAGTTCTCAACTTTTTAGACGGACATGACGTCCTCTGTATCCTCTACGTTCAAGTTAGGGACCCAGTCCTTCTAGGGGACTTCCTCCTTTACCGTTGGGTGAGGTCATAAGAACGGACCTTTTAGGGTACCTACCTCCTCGGACCACCCGATGTCGGGTCTCCCAACGTTTCTCAACCTGTGCTGATTCTCTGATGCGTGTGTGTAGGAAGATGGAAATATTATCTTTCGATCAAGGGAATAACCTCTTCCTTTACCGTGGGGTGAGGTCATGAGAACGGGTCTTTTAGGGTGTCTGCCTCCTCGGAGCATCCGACGTCAGGTAACCCAACCTTTCTCAACCTATATTGACTCACTGAAGTGAAAGTGAAAAGTGAGAGCACGTAACCTCTTCCTTTACCGTTGGGTGAGGTCATAAAAACGGACCTCTTAGGGTCCCTATCCCCTCGGACCACCCGACGACAGATACCCCAGTGTGTCCCAGCCTGTGCTGACTTCGTTGAATCGTCGTCGTCGTCGTCGTCAAAGGAATATCGAAAACAAACAATTCTCACAATGTTGTTCATTGATAACTTAAAAGTTACAGAACCAGATAATACTATTAGACAAAAAGAGACTGGTTGAAATTCGTACTAACTAAAAATTTTGAAAAAATTTTTTGGAAAATAAAAGATAACCTTGTATCAGTTAATTGTTATAACACTATCAAAGTCCACGTGTCGTTTCCTTGAGTCGGTTAGTATATGTACATAGATAAGAAGGGGTCTAAGGGGAGGGTAGGTCCGATAGTGTATTGTAACTCGTCTCAAGGAACACGAAATGTTATCCAAGAACAACCAATAGGTAAAATTTATGTCATCACTCATGAACAACTAGGGTCTGAGGGATTTGTAGGCCAGGGAGTAGGAAGGGGGTTGTTTTTATTCAACTAAGAGATTCAGACACTCAGACAAAGACAAAACTTTATTTCAACTAAACATAGTAAAGAAAAATCTAAGACGTATATTCCTTACAGTTGAAAAATTTATTATCACATAGTAGGTACATAGTACCTTGTCTGACTTATTGCTGTTAGTAGGTACTTGAGGATCCTCTGTCAACTAATCTATTACGATCTACATACGTACACACACTCACTCAGACACACATATACAATTGTGTGTCAACCTAAATTAAAGTATAAAATGAATTCTAAATACAATTTACTTTAACCGATTATTCAAATAACAGACTAAACTTATAGTTCCAATATAATAGGACGAATCGATTGAAAACATCGAGAGAAAAGTGTATGTCTTTTGTTCAACGTACACTATGTCTTTAAGATAAGGACTTTAAAATGGTTTTCAATCTACATTGTAGTAAACGAAAACCTTTCGGTTTTTTGTTTGTTTGTTTTTTTGACTTTCTAAAAACCGATAACTAAGTAAAGGATAGGCAACAAAAGAAGTAAGTCTTAAAAAATTTTTTATACAAATAGGTAAAACCATTAAATGTACAAAGTTTTTTAACTACTAAAGTAGACCGAAAAGTGTACATATTTGTGTCAAAACAAGTATAATAACAAAATTAAGGATGTAATGGAACGGGTACGTTAGGTAAAATAAGAATTACAATAAACAAATAAAGAGAAAGAGAAAGAAAAGTTAGAACGGTCTAAAATGAGAGATTAACAGATTCTGCTTTTTTTCATTGTCCCCTTAAATTAAAAGTTTGAACGAAAAAACAATCAAATAAAAGTTTACATAATTTAAGATTATAAAAAGGAGGAATAAAAGAAAAAAGATAAATTAGTACAAAAATGTCAGGGTGGTTGAAGAACCCAACTAATAAATAGAATGAATAACTGTAGTACCCTGAAGGGACCACCGAGTCTACCATTTCGCAGACGGATGTTACTCCCTCTGGTCTCAAGTTAGGGACCCGGCCCTTCTAGAGGACCTCTTCTTTTACCGTTGGGTGAGGTCATAAGAACGGACCTTTTAGGGTACCTGTCTCTTCGGACCATCTGATGTCAGGTACCCCAGTGTTTCTCAATCTGTGCTGACTCGATAAAGTGAACAGAAGATTCTTTATTTGAATTCCACTATTAAGATAAGATTTCATTGTATATTTTTAAGTGAGTTTGAGTACAGGTAGCTCAGTCACTACGGTAGGTCGGTAGAGTAGGAGGCAGTAGGGGAAGAGGAGGACTGGGGTTAGGGAGAGTCGTAGTACCTTTGATTATTAAGAGTCCTTATATTGTCAGTTTTAGTTAACGGTATCTCACTTCCTTACTTGTGAAAACCAAAAGACTATACTCTAGTACTATGAAAGAATCCCATCCTCTATATAAGAATTGTGTATGGGCACGAAACCCATATACATAACCCTTAGTTAGATGGTACCCAACTATCACTCTTTTTTCAACGTTGAACACCCAGAGGAAGTGGGTACGAGACTTAAGTATCGAAATCGGTTTTAGGATCTTTGTTGTTTTTCATTCAAGAAATCGATGGTAATAACGGAAAACGGTTCAGTAGAAACCCGTGTGACTTTTTCTCGATTACTTTAGTGATGCAAGATTTGAATAATCATTACAACTAGGTACTTACACCAAAGATTTTGTAAAGTTTTGTCAAAGGTCATTGTAAATTATGAGAAAGTAGTGTTTCGTACAGTCTTTTTCCTTCTTCACATCATCTGATAACTTTATGTCACACGGATAGAATGTGTTCTACTGTAAACGGTCGGTACTAAAGTATTTTTGTAAATAATGGTAGATTTGACTTTTTATATAAACACCCACATTTTATATCGAACGTTTATCAACGTATTAGGTGAAAAGGTTTATACATTTAGTAGACGAGAGAAATCAAATCAAGTTGTTTATTAATAGTTCGTGGATGACAAAAGGACAAAGATATAAACCGTTATTCGTACACTTCTACTTGTTTTGTGTCAGGGACAAGGGTCGTATGACCTCTTTCATTTTCAATATTTATAGATTTCTCTTTACACCATTCCAGAGTCTATTCTCAATAATACTATGTATGACCAAAGTCCTTTCGGAAGATACTATTTGAGTAGGGACGGGTTTACGAACTTCCACTCATTTTCAATCGGTCTACAGACAGTCCTTCCGTAAAGTCTGTTCTTCTATTTCATGGTAATATACCACTCGGAAAAATCTTTATGATTTTTCGACAACCCTCATGGTCCTTAACCCAGGTAAGCCAATCCACTACTCATCTTGCAACGTAACGTACTATTATTCGACTCTTAATTCAATGCCAATCGTAGAGAGTTTGACAACGTCCCCTTCTGATCTTGGAACGTCTTATATCGTCAAAGAGAACCTTTTTTATGTCAACATATCAGTTTTATAAAGAGAAAATCTCTAAGTTCAACTTTTAGAATTTTCGATACTCTTCAGGATGTCAGTTCTTAGACCGAAGTACAATTGGGTTGCAAGAGCTTTGATTAAACCGAAGATTAAAAAAAAAAGAAAAATGTCTTGACAATTGTAGGGTACACTGAGGTCTTAAAGTGTTTTGTTTTAAACCCGTTATAACCTGAATTGTTACCTTATCGGTGACCCGAACAGTGAAACGTATATGCACTATTTGAACCTGAACCGAAAGACCTCACTCCGTAGTTGTGACATGGTCTTCTTCTTACAGAACTAACCTCGACGCTGAGTCTTCCATTGGGTTGTTCAAATACTTCTTCCTGACCTCCCCTCTGTCCGTCCTCCGACCTTGCGGTCACTCCTCTTAAGTAAGAACCTTACCAAGTTTTATATTTTGATATTTGTATACAAAACCTTTACAAAGATTCAAATTATTTAAGACACTATTATATGGTCCCTCTAAAGAAACCTTTAGATATTGTGTACGGTCGTTCTCGTGCTAAGTGAAACAGTAGTCAATTGTAAAAACCCTAGAGGTTCTCCGTGATACGTACATATGTTGTTGGTTTTGGTTTAACGTTGTCCGAACGGAACAACAGTTTGACCTCTTTGTTACTAGTTCTATTTTATTAATTAAAGTCTACCTAAGTTAATGATATCAGTCAGTGTCATGTTGATAAATAATTCATGGGTGTCCCACGTGTCGTAAAATGATCCGAGAACATTTTTTAGGTATTTCTATAATTATTGTCACTGAAAAAGGTGCTGTTATTATACATTAACCGTAACCTGAAACCCAGTTTTGTCCCGAGGGACTCTGAGTAGCTCCTACCACATACGTCTCCTTCTATCGGAGGTCACTCGTGGGTTTTTGTTGACACAAGTCTCAGGTCTGTTTCTTTTACCCGGAAATTTAAGGTAGACACCTCTCCCACAACTAAATTTGTTAAATGTTTCAAAGTTTAATATATACAGATGTTAATCCACCTTTTGAACCCTATTGAGTCTTTCAGACGGACGTACCTATGATTCAGTGAAGTCAAAATAGGTCGAGAAACACTGGGATACGTAGGATCGGGTGGTCCGAAGAGACCCGGTGTCCTTTAAAATTGTGGAGTATTGACCCGATTATCTATTAAGTACATAAGTGAGTTAGTCAACTTTTTGTATGTAACTCGTGTTTATGTGTAGACCGTAACTTGTTCCGTGACTCGTATGTCTTCACTTTTTTAACCGAGTTTAGTAACGGGAAAAGATCTTTTTTTAAAATTAACCTCGTATTAACGAAATGTTACAATACAACTGAAGACGGTATGTTGTTACACTTAGTCAGTATTGATGTATATATATATATAAGGGAGGGAGAAAGGGAACACCTCCAACTTAAGGTAGTTACTTCTCTCTAATTTTTATTCACTTTATACTTATTTATGACTATACCTACATCTGTCTCGATATCTATGACTACATGTACAGTCACACTATCTACGTTACCACTCTTTAATCCGTCTCATTTCTTTATACTTGATTTTGTAACCTCCTTGAACTATCTTTTTGTAGAGTCCATCTTCTTTGTCGTCCCCGTCTCCGAGACTCCGTCTTCGTACATACTGATCTAATCCTACTTTCTTTCTTCCTCCGTGTCTTTACTTCACTTTTAACTGTTCTACACCTAGTAAACCCAGTAACTTTTCTCAAACTGGAAAAACACAGATTACTACAGCCTCCCAAAACTTCTCTCTCCTCCATTAGAGACTGTACTGAAATTCCTTAGGAACACTGATGGTGTAATCTTTCTCGGACCTCCCATCCAACTGTTCCCGTCTTCATCTGTTTTATCAGTCCTCCGAAAACGTCGTAACAATAAGAACAAGTCTGGGGTACCTGACGTCGTATGGTCCGAAGGGACAAGAAGTGACAGAGGACCTCAAACAAGTTTGAATACAGGTAACTCAGCCACTATGGTCGGTTGATTAGAAAGGGTTATAATCCCATAAAAGGTTACTCAACCGAGAAACGTAGTCCACCGGTTTCATAACCTCGAAGTCGAAGTCGTAGTCAGGAAGGTTACTTATAAGTCCCAATTAAAGAAAATCCTAACTGACCAAACTAGAGGAACGTCATCTTCCCTGAGAGTTCTAAGAAGAAACGTCATAATGTTCACTCCTTATCACCTTCGAACCTACATCCTCCATTATGACCTTTTCACCAGTCCAAATTCTATACATAACTACCATAACGACTGTCCTAAAAGATCACCTCTTCGGTTCTTACTGAATCAGAAACCGAACTCGTTGACCTGTTTTCGTTAACAGTAGATTTGTCTACTCCTTCTGACATCCACCTTCGTCCAAACGCCTACTTCTAACCCTTAAGTCAAACCCCGCACAATACATGATTTACGAATAAGTCGTAGGTAGTCCTCTATAGTTCATCCGTCGAGTACCTCTTTCTTTTAATCCTTACTTACTATAGTGTTTCTCTCGTATCTATTTCTTACCTAGTTCGTGACTCGGGACCCTTTGTGGTCACAAATCTTAAGTCCCTTTGTTACTCTGTAGTCATTTCGTCCAACTCTTTCTTATCAGTTAATTCACTCTTTTGGTCCTTGTATACTATAAGTCATTTACTTCGTTTCTTTTACAAAGTTCTTTCTGTCGGACAGTCAATACAGTTTACGATGACCACCTAGTTTGTTTTATCCTTGATAACTGATGACGTCAATCTTTATGGTTCTATTAACTATTGAAACCCCCCTTTCAAAAATCACTTCTTGATAGTCGTTTTCAGAATAAGTCAAGTCAAGTCAGCGAGTCAACACAGGCTGAGAGACGTTGGAGTACTTATCGTCGTGCGGTCCGGAGGGACAGGTAGTGGTTGAGGGTCTCAAGTGAGTCTGAGTGTGGATAGCTCAGTCCCTACGGTAGGTCGGTAGAGTAGGAGACAGCAGGGGAAGAGGAGGACGGGGGACGAGGGTCGTAGTCTCAGAAAAGGTTACTCAGTTGAGAAGCGTACTCCACCGGTTTCATGACCTCAAAGTGGAAATCGTAGTAAGGAAGGTTTCTTTAGGGTCCCGACTAGAGGTAGTCTTACCTAACCGACCTAGAGGAACGTCAGGTTCCCTGAGAGTTCTCAGAAGAGGTTGTGGTTTTCAGAATAACCTCACCTAAATTATTTCTTCTCCTTTCTTTAGTCTCCGTTTAGATCTCTTTCGAGGAAGTTCTCCGAAAGAAAATGTTCCTTCTTCTTTTTATCCTGTTATCTAAAATTCCATACTTGGAGTTCTCACTTTAAAGAGTAACCCTCTTTAATATTCTATAATATACAACTACTTATGTTATGTCTCTCTTTTAGACTAGTACACTCTCTCCTCTTAAAGGTGTCGATTCAGAAATAGTATTTTTATAGTAGATCAAGACTTTACTTCTTCAATCTGAAGATCCTCATTATAAGGACTGTTCGTTTTTCCGTGGGTCTACATCCATGTACCTAAATAGAAACAACTCCTCTCTAGAAAAGAATAATGAAGATGTGGTATAGACACTTTATCTTTCAGTCCAGTGGTTGAGTCTAACTCCTCTACCCTTCTGTACTAATAAGTTTCCTCCTACTGTAACCTCTATAACTCATCTACTTTCTTTCTCCTCACTAAAAGATTTTCCTCTCTTTTTGTGTCTTAACAATCCGTCGAGGATTCCAGGATGAACTTTAATTACCAGGAATTAATTCCATTTTATAATCGTACTAAAACATAAAAAGAAGTCGGTTAAATCGACCCGATTTTGAATTTTTCTAATTCCAAATTAAATGGGTCACTACTCGAAAACTTTCTACTCATATTCTTTCGACCTGTTACACGTTCCCATATCTTTAATCTAAGTTTCCTTACTAATATCGGTACCCTAAATTCCGTCCTTTCTTCCCTATGGTTCTACACCACTTTCATTACTTTTTCAGTTTATGGTACATCTATGGTCACCTAAGTCTTTAAGTAATTTCAAACTCATGGTCTCCTTCACTTTAACTTTCCATTATCTACTATTGGATACTCATCCTACTAGTTTGGATTTTAATACCACTTAATTTTAACAAGTAATTACCATCCCAACGTCCAATATTCTGTTACCCTGGTTTACGATAAAGGGTCCTTCTCTTTTACAAACTTTCTCTATTCCAGGTCAACAACTTCTCGATCCTATAATTTTCCTAAGATACGTACCTATGACTTTAACGTATCTCAAAAGGGGTTCTCAACTCGTACCTTCTTTTAATTATGACACTTCTAAAAAAATCCCCCTTTTTTGTTCAGTCTTCATCTACCTTATCCTGTTGTCCTCAAAATCCACTCTTATAAACTACAATTAGTATTCAAATCCCTGAGTCACTCAACTTGTTTAAAATCGCAGGCATATCTAGTGGATGCCGAAAATGATTTTACTTCGAAAATTAAATCAACCGGACACCATTCCCGACTCTAAAAGGTTTATGTCATGTTTTTCACCTTTTTTTCTCTTAAACCTAGTTGTAAATAATTATTCAAATCTCTTATAGTTATGGGAAGTCCTTTTAAGAATTGAGAACAAAAGAAGGAAAAAGGGAATATAGAAAGGGTTCATGTGTCCTTAGTTAATCTGAGAGTAAGTTTACACTTGTCTCTCTTTCATATGTTTTATAATTGTAAATAAGTTACTACTCTATCAATAATCACGATAATCTTGATCACGAAAATAAATCCCTCATTTTGGTCTTCCCTTTGCAAAGGAAGGGTCTTCCTCAATGATTACAAGAAACGAAGGTAAAATTTTTCTCAAGGATCACTTTTTGACACAACGGAAAGTAAACACACAAATTTCTTTTATTTGGAGTTACTCTACCCTAGTACCCGTCTAAACCAAGTATTACTCATTCTTCTTTACTAGGACGATGTTTCCTTTTAGATGAAAGATTTCCTAACCCTTGAGTCATATACTGTACCCATAAGTTTTCTTTATGTACTTAATAAGGTAGTCGGTTTCAAAGCTTTCCTTCGGTAAGGTACCACGAAATTTCCTTCCTTCTTCTAACATAATTAGACATCGTAGGAGGGGGGTAATAGTTATATACGTTGTGTAAACCTGGGGTCGATTAAGAAAAATCAGTGTAGACAGTGAGAGATCCTCCTCTTCTTAGACCCTTTCCATCTCAATTTAGAATTACCTTTTAACGTCGAGAGTCTCTAATACTTATCTTAACTACTTAAAAAGAAAGGACTTCTGTTATGCGTCTAATTTCTCGAAAATTGATAAGAACTACGTTAGTTTCCAATACCAGTAGACGATTTTTGAGTCAAAGTCGGTGTCAAATACATTCAACAAGTGTAATCAGTGAGTCATTACTACATGAACCGGGGTGACAAACACCAGACCAAGAGTAAACAAACCGTAATGGAAGGTTCTGACGTTACTGAGTCTTTACAAGGAATAAAAAATGTCATTCTTCTTTATCGTACGAAACGGACTTTGTAGAACTCAATTTAGTGAACAGACACCAGAAGGTGTTAGATGGGTTCGTCCACATATATTCACTTCTGAAGGTGTATGACTCAGTCTCTTGGTTATAAGGGTTGGTCTTTTAAAGACTTCAATCGAAGAATGTGAGTATACCGTAATTGTCTTTTAAATTCGAGAAACGTTACAACATGTTATAAAGGAAAATAGTCTTATATCGACGATTGTCTTATAGTCGTTCACAAAATCTTATGTTCTTTTGAAAGGTCCGAGTTTTGATAGTTTACATAGTTTTGGAGATCGTTCGTACAGACTCCCTCATACTTTCGACATAAGTGTAGATAAGTTTATCTATAACGTATGTTTTCCACACCCTTAACAAGATGTGGCTGGACCTTCTATCTTCATCCTCGGTATCCAATTATTTTTTATACTAATCTACATAAAACCCGTGTTATTTTAAATTAAGATACCTGATAATTCGAAATCACGAGAGTCGTTTATCTCACTGACAGAAACTTGGAAGACCAGAGACTTTTGTAGATTCGTCTTTACCTTCATGTCCCAGTCTACTCTCTTCAGTCTGAGTTTATCGATAAAGGATGTTTGAACTGACACAAACTGTAATTATCCCGGAATCATCCAGAAAAAAAAAAAATTGCGTCTGAATACGATGGAGTACCAGTGGAAGGTATTCCAACCTAGTGGGTCGAAGAAAAGGAACGTATCTTTAAGTATCGTAAGGGGAGGGAGTCGACCATTGTCTTTCACTCAAAGTGGTCTTTGTCTCCTTGTAGAAGTCAAATTTCATAAGAGGAGGTCTATTTACACAAATTGATCTCTTGAATGGTGGTTGTATAATTTGTATTAACTTATATTTACTTGGATAAAAGGTCTTAAGTAGACAATATGTTTTCTTGACAGTACGTTTTTCGGGATTCCTTCATTTTATGTCCTATTATTCTAATGCTAGTCCTTTCCTTCGAACCTCTCTCTTTTTTTTCGTGTTTCTTCAAGTCGGGTATCTCCTTTCTGAACCAATTAGTAAGATCATGTGTCTAATCAATTTAGGGGTCTACATATTCGGCGTCTATGCCTCGTACTTGATATGAGACAGTAAAATAGATTCCCTGAACTCGTAGGGATCTGAAACCATAGTACCTTGCTTAAGGGAGGTGGTTGTGGGAGCTTATGACTTTCTACTGACATAGTATTCCCACCGTTGTCCTTGGACACTGTTGTCTGAAATAGAGGTCACACAGAGGGAGGGAGACACTTCGTACTGGGATGGGTTCTAAAAGTTGTTTATCTCTTTACCGATGTTTTGGACTATCCTCAAGTTTATTTGTTGGGTCTTCAATTTCCTTCCCTAAGGTGACGGTAAGAAAGTGAAGGAATTTTAAGGAAATCAAGCTGTTCTTGATAAGACTTAAACCTTTGTCATGAAACATTTCAGTATACAAATATGAGTCACAAGCGAACTTCATTCAAGAGATTAAAGTATCCTGATCGAGAGAACGAGTCACTGAGTCGAGTCTCAAATTTTCAAACACAGTGTTTCCCTTTCACTTTTCATCGTCATTAATTACCTTAATTCCTTCGTAAAAAGAGTGAGTCTCTTTTTAGACACTTCGTCATATTGGAGATCCATAGTTCTACAACTAATAAAACGTTTAACATTGATTCTCCAGTAAAGAGTTTAAATACACCACGACCTTAAAGTAAAGGACAAAATACTTTCTTTAGTACTCATGTTTCCTTCTTATGGTAAATCTTCTCTATTTATACGGTTATTTATGAAGTAAATAGGTTGTGGAGTCAAAGGGTCTGAACACTGTGACAGGAATTTAATCCTGGACTTGAGAATTCCTAAAGACTAAATTGAAAATAATTCGAGTAAAATAAAGAGATATTTCTGTTTTATGATGTAATAGGGATTTTAGTACGGGTCGGGTTTTAAAATACTAAGATAAGGGTGTACAAATTAACTAAGGTTTAGATAATAGAAGATCCGTAACTTTTTGGTTGTAAGGGGAGAGACCATTTAGTCGATACAGGTCCCACCAGGTATTAGGAGAAGACTTTCTTGACTATACTATATAAGGTCACACCCCGGTGAAATTCGGGAGACTCTCAAGAACTTCTATTAACGAACACTGAGTCGTTACCGACACCGGTTAAAGAATTCAAGAAATCACACCTTCGAAAGTTCCAGATATCTAAATTGAGTAGGTTAGACTCAGTCAGTAAAAATAGACAAGGACGAAACCATTCCGAGAGACGGAGGGTAGTATAGAAACGGACGAGTGTACTAATCTGGTATCAACTGTAAACACTCCCTTCTTACTTTATTTTTCACGGAAGGACAGTGACAGTAAAAAATTCATGAACAGAACAGTAAACTATTTTCTGTCACGAAAAGGGTGGAAGCCGGTGAATTACGAGAATGTATCTAAATATGTAGAACACTTAACATAGAATATGGAACGAACATATAATAACCAAATAGTTAGTATTGTATTGTCTTATAATTTCCAGTAACCTGAAACTTATTCCTGTAAATCTAAAAACGGGTTATTAAAAACTCCTCACAAGTCTGGAGGGGTAGCAATTACAATCATACCCGAAGGGACTACCAAGTCATTACAATCATACAGTCATCAAGTCGTGCACTGGACTTCCAGGGAAGGAGAAACACTAGACTTCCAGGGAAGGAGAAATTCACAGAAGATTGTGAGGAGTGGTAACCTAAGTAGAGACATCGCAAAGAGACATCGTAGAGAGAACGGTCACAAAGGACAGTGTCATTTGTTTGGACAGACGGTCCGTAAGCGTGAACCACGGGGTCATTTTTGAGACCGAGAAGGGTACGGGAGGTAAGGGTGTAAGGGTCCCAGGGTAAGACGGACGGTACTGGAGGTAGTACGGGACGAAACCCTACGACGACGATACTGATATCAGATCGAGAGGAACGCCTGGCGGATGTGGAAATACTGAAGGGACCAGACAAGGAGTGAGCAGAGTTCCTGTAATGACTTCAACAAACTAATCTTTTCTAAGGTCTCTCACGGTACAAAAACTACTCATTCTCTCGACATACAACACTCAGAGACTGTTTGAACAGAGTATCCATAGAACCGTTCTGTTCACTTTCATAAAAGAAACACTACATCCATAGACCAACTTAAACTAATATTGTAGTTGTCGATACCTCTTCCTTTACCATTGGATAAGGTCATGACAACGGACCTATTAGGGTACCTATCTCCTTCGACCGTCCGATGTTAGGTACTCTACCGTTGTCAACTTGTACTGTCTCACTGACTCGTTCGTCGTCTTGGTTTTCTCGGACATGAATTTCCTTCTGGTACAACCCTTTCGAGATAATGATCCCCTCGTCGGGACGTATGAAAACAACAGTAATAACAAATCAGTGAGTCAACACAGGTTGAGAAAACACTGGGGTACCTAACCCTAATAGGTCCGTTCTTATGACCTTACCCAACGGCAAAGAAAAAAGGGTTGGGTCCGTAGCTTGGACTCAGAAAAAGTAACGTCCCTCTAAGAAATAGCAGACTCGGTGGTCCCTTCGGGGAACGCATGAAACCTCTGTATGAAAAGATCGTTGAAGAGTTGTGGTCCCTGACTCAAACCGTAACCCTCATAGTTCCCTTTATACGTCTATAGGTTCGGAGTTCCCCTAGTGATAGATCACTCCTTCCGTCGGCTTAACTATTAATATTGCGGTTCACGACATAAGTCGTCTTACATTTTCCACATGTATATTTCGACATCTACTACCACGAACTTGACAGAAGGTTCTAATCATACACAGTCTCTATTAACGAAGTCCCCTTCCCTTCTTGTAAACCCTCTCATCCTATAATAACTAACAGGACTCAGGAAACCGATCCTCCGGTTGCCTCTATTCTGCTATCCGGTTTCTCTTAACGACCTCCGAAAGTTCGGTCTAAAGGGAACATCGAGTCAACCATTTCTTAGACGGACGTCACGTCCTCTGGGTCCAGACTAGGGACTCAACCCTGCTAAGGGACCTCTTCCTTTACCGTTGGGTGAGGTCATAGGAACAGACCTTTTAGAGTACCAGTCTCTTCGGACCACCTGACGTCAGGTACCCTAACGTTTCTCAGACGGTACTGACTCGCTGATTGTGTGTGGGAAGTCTTTTTAACAAGACTATCGACATGACTCCCTATCAATTAACACCTGGTCCTCTTACTTCGCATTCCTTTCCCATCTACGATTCGACCTTTGTTCCTTGGAAGTCTCACCAAATCGACTCTTAATTGTACTTGTCATATTTCTGCCGTTATCTTTTACTAATCGTCCCTAATAACTACCTCCCTAATAATGACTTTCTCCTTTTCTTCTCAGAAAAAAAATTACAGATTATAATGATTGGAGTGTGTGGTATTCCTATCATGTATACGAGTGTAAAAAAGTTTCATCCGTCCGTTCGTTTCATGTAAATTAGAACAGTGTCGTTATGACTTGAGAATAGTAATCAGTAAGTCCAATTCCGTGACACAAATAAACTTTCACTTCTGGGGTTGTCAATCTGTGAGTCAACCCAGACTGAGAAACGTTTAGGTGCCTGACATCGGTCCGAGGAGACAGGTACTTAAGAAGTCCGTTCTATGATCCAGTATTAGTCGGTGTTTAATCATAGTAAAATAATCGACAGTGTCCGGTTTGAACAAAAGTCCGAAAATTCCTATTTTGTGTTCTGTCTTAGATTAGTCCACACCTAAGTCCTCACCTAACCGGGCACCATCTTGCGGGTTCTGTCTAGACAAACTCTGAAAGTATCATATCCTAAAACTCGTTGTTCTGTGTTTTAACCGTGAGACTTGTATCTCTTTTACCGATTCCCCTCGGTCGTCCTTCCTATAGTCCCCACTTTTCTTCATCACTCCTCGACTTCCACTTTTTTATCCTCACCATGAACCAGGAGTCGAATAATATTGTAGAAGTAGACACAGTGGATCGTCTTTTTCCAGTCCGATGACAACCAGCACTATGAGTGTTTACACTATCCTTTCACACGTACTTCGGACCTGGCACCCGTAGACACTCGTATCAAACATTATGTCAATTAAAATCCACACGTTTGTAGGTTCCTGTCTCTTTATCAGAATGTTCTTACTACTTCTAGAACAATAAATAGATCGACTCTTTATTGGACCACAAGGGAAGGAAGACTATGATTGAAAGGGAAGAATCTCCGATAATCTAATTTGGTTCAGACGATGTCTTCTCTGGTGTTATAGGTTTAGAAACGAGTGACTTCTTTAGACGACATAGCTTGACTTTGACGAGTTTTACTCAAAGTTGTTAAAGAACCGAAAAAAAAAAAATTTCTTGGTAACTTGACACTGTTTATTAAGTAAAAACGGTTGAACATTAAAATGGTTGTCTCTGTAAATTTATTTTTTACATAGAAGATAACAGATGAAAGAGGTAGTAAAGTATTCTTCACCTGTAAAATTATCATTCACTCTCATCTTTTTATTTAAAGAGTTTTATTACCTTTTAGATTTAACTTATTTAAATTACAATCCTTATCGGATAACCTAAAAAGTAAAATGGTGACCGACTATTTCAGGACTGTGATTCGACAGTAGACGGTACCTAGACATTAGTCCTTGGTGGGACCTTCACCCTTTCCACCCGATTTTTCTATGGTGACGTGAGTAGTGTCCCGTATTGAACGTGAATCCACTCCAGTCCTAGACCGATTACTCACCGTAACCTCTCATAATAAATAAGTAATCGGTCTCCGTTTGTCTTAACAAGAAAAAGGTACAGGTTGAAAAGACGGTTAACTTTTGTGAGGTCAAACAATAATCTAAGTCCACAAGGACACCAACAGATGAAAGATGGGGAAATTAAGGGAGAAAGGACTCTAACACGATATTAAACACTTCGAAGACCGTAGTTGTTGAAATAAAAGAAATACTGATCACTAACGTTTGAGGCACGTACAAAGACCAAACAATCGTCCACCGGACTGGACGGTTTTTCGTTTGAGTACCAAAACCTAATAGGAGTCCCAAATGGGTCCAAGGTTTCAACCATAGTCGGGACTATGTATAATGTCTCAGGGTACCCATGAAATCGTAAGTATGTCCCGTTGTCTGGGTATCCCATAACACGAAGTAGGTTTGTGAAGTACACACTAACTTTCTCCTATGTCGTACCGTAACCTTAGGACAAGAACTTCTAACCAAAATTTTAAGTGGTTCCTCTACTTTTTTCTCCTTTGTCCACTTTGCAAACCCGGTTCACTTGACGACAAGGTTCATAAAGTGTTGAGTCCTCCATCGTCTCTTAAACCTTTTGTTGTAGTTCGACGAAAGAGTTCCGAAGAATAAAACACAACGCATTTACCTCCTTGCGGTGCGGATAAGTCTTTTGTAAACGGCCCAGAAGACCCTACCTTCGATCGGAGTTTCTTCCCTTCGTTTGACCCTGACGTCTTTTATTTAATGTTTATGTATTACATCAGTCCTCGACCTTTCCGGAGTTTAATAAATGAGCTGGTACGTTATTTTCGCTGTCCTCAACACATAGGAATTTGTTGGAAGACGACCGTCTTACTATGGTACTTTACCAGACACAACGACGATCTACGTGCCTTCTAATCTATTCTTCCGTTTATCAGGAAACACCCTGTGACGTTCAGGAAATTGACGGTTTTATTCTGGGGTCTGATCTAATTTTCATATTTCTTAAGATCTCACAGATGTTCACGAAGAGTCTTGGTCTCTCCACTAATTTTGGGTTTTGTGACCTCATCTGACCTCCCGACTCTAATCTAAGACCGCCTCCTACACCATGCCTCCTGAAATGGATTCGACGGCAAACAGCCGAGAAGAAGAAAGTGACAAAGTCTGAACAAACAAATAGGTTCAGTATTTGATTCAGTTAGTACTACTGGATAATTGAGACCCCCAGTTTCCTTTAGGTGTACTATCTCACCCTCATTCACCCAAAGAACGACGTTAAGAGAGAAATTATTTGACACACCCTTACGTAGATTGAAAGGATACAGCATCAGAGAAGTTGATATTTTTATTCTGTATACCTGATTCTAGGAAAGGTTAAGAACTCTATTTGATGGAACACTAAAACTTTAGTTGACCTCGTAAAATCCGTAGTCATGTTTCTGTCCAGTGACTGGTAAGTTACTAGTAGTGGTATCGATTCTCAATCTCATCCATTCAGTCCTAATTCCTTATCTGCCATACAGTCAGAGAGAATACTTTTCTGGTGTTACTTTCATTAAAACGGGCAGTTGAGTTAAATAAGAAAGGATGTTAGATATTTTTATAATAGTTTGGTAATTGTCATAGTGTACCATATTATGAGTACTTTTAAACAAGATTCTGTTGTCGTTTTCCAGGTTCTTTTGTTCCTAGGTCACGAGTAGGTGTAATCGTTTCCTAGTGAACGAAATAATCCTTCTAGTAGTGAACGTAGAAGATATATGAATCGACGGGTATACAAAATTTGAATTAGGTTGAAGCTTTAAATCGATATAAAATAGGTTTAGTACAAAATCAGTGATTTCTAAGTTAATGATTTCCATGTCATACACTATTTACACCATGATTTGAGACCAGTGAGTTTCTATTTTACAAACCAAACAAGAACACGAACCCAACAAGAGTAAGATTCACCGTTTGACTGTTTATAGTTGCTACTATGAATTTACACTCTTTACTATCATTGTTTGTCCTTGAAACCTTCCGGTCCCTTCGTCCACAATCATTGGAACGGAAAACATTCCTACCTTCATTAGATTCTCTGAAGTACCTTCTCCCATAGAACAACCGAACTGGAAAAGATCTCGTTTTAGAAGATTAATCTAGATCTCGTATTCCTGACTCCACCCTTTCCGTATAGTGTCTCTTCTCTCCGTAAACGTTCTCCTTTATCTGTACATCATTCACCAACGACAACGGTACACTGAGTCGATATGATACATTCTGAAGTCCCTTTCTCCTTCTTCACTAGTACTTTTTATTCCGTCTAAAAGAAAAGCTGTTTCAATTTCTAAAAGTTGGAATGGATATCCGATATCCATTCTCCTCGATATTTATACCCTAACCTTTATATTTTTTCATTCCAGAGAATCGTAAGTTGATAGGTTAATAACTCTCAGAATACTTTACTGGTCCTCCTAACGAACTATGATTTATTAAGTTTAAGTGAACATAGTATCGACGTCAAACCGCGGTGGACCGCCAGTCAAAGATTAACCCATAAGTATGTGTGACCCTTCTAGGACTAACACCACCGACTTTGAAGATCTCGTACCAGACATTAAGGTCATACTATTACCGGAGACGAAGGAACTGAGTTAAAGGACCCGGTCCTCTTATGTCCCTGGTGTCAAAAAATTTTTAAGGATGGGATAGAAGGAAAGTGACAAGAAAAGAGAGGAAAGGGGAGGGTGTCTTCTGGTCTCTAATACCCCACAATCGATCTCTGTCCTTGGTTAGGAGTTAGGGAAACACAATAGTACTCTAATTAACCAGCATTTCAATTTACCGATTGTAACTGAGAGATGTTGTCTTTACTCCTCTCATAATCTCACAGAATTCTATAGAACGAGTAATACGACTTGACCTAGACGGGATTAGTTAAACTCCTTTGATCGACTATTCGTAACGACCTTCGTATACTTCACCCTTTGTAGAGGTTGTGGATATTTTTCAGTGTCTTAACACTTTTTATTCCGGTAGATACTTTAGTAGATAACGATTTAACCATACAAATTATCTACTCCTTTGACTCAAGAGCTTTTCAAGTGAAGAATCACAAATATGTGTCAGAACGTGTCCTGTCGTTCTCCGACTACTTCGTAACCGAAAAACGGGATGAACTCAAGAAAAGTTTAGACTTACTTAGTCCATCCAAACCTTTCGTGTCAGTAGTAGTTTTAGGAAACATAAGAAGACTGGGTATCGTTTCTTTTACTTTCCCTCCCATCTAGTCTCTGGTAATGTATAATTGTGTCATATTCTTAGTTGGGTTTAAAAATTTGTAGAATTTGTGTTTAGTACAAGAACTGTGAAGTCTATGAGAATTCCTTTTTTATTTTCCCCGTGTACGGAATACAGTACCTTAGGTGGGTTTGATGTTCAATTTTCATAGTTTTATGTGAGATTATCGTTTTTTTTTTTTTTTTTTTTGCTTGTGACTTCCTTTTTTTCTTTCTTTTAGATCCGTTTGTTTGTTTGTTTTTTGTTTGTCTTTGTCAAGAGGGTCCTAAAGATTGAATTTAACATAGGGGGTCATTTATTTGATCAGTCCCTGTTGAAAGTCTGGTTTCTTTAAACCTAAATAAAGACTTATGAACTTGTCAATGGACTTGTCAATCTTTGACTTGAGTCTCTGATGAATTAGGACATTTGTTGTAGAAGTCAAACAGGAAAGTTTCTATGATCTCATTTTACCTTTACTGTTGAATTAAACTTTTTGTAATGACATAGATGTAATCAATCTGAGGTTCCAGTATGTACGAAAATTTTTTCGTTTAATACCTTTTATATATCTCTATATTTCTTTTGAATACACTTACACTCATTCACAACTAATTCCTCTTAATGACATTGAAGAAGGGTAGAGCAAGATATCACACGTGACTTATAGAGAGAAAATACCTGTCTCTTTTGGGAATATGACGACTATAATAGGTCTTAATCTCATTGTTCGTCATGACTGGATACTTTACTATACGTACTAGTACCAGCTACACCGTGACCGTCTCAATAATTCTTCAATGAAATTAGAGGTAGAGTCGGAAATTTTTCAGAAATAGGTAGGTGCATCGTATTCGGTGAGTACGGGACGAGATATACGGACCGAATGGAGACACGAGTGAACTTCGATTCGCAAGACATTAGCGACTACTCCTTACAGAGACTAAGTGACGGACTCTGAAGAGAGACCGAGGGATTCTTGAATACATCTGACGGGTGTCGATCCCTCAAGACCCGTCAGTTACCAGGGTTATTATTCCCCGTGCCCAGTGGCCATTTCTGGGGTAAAGGGACTGGAAGTCATCACATTAAAAGTCAATATAAGATGTGTCACTAGACCTCCCCAGAGTCACCCTAACTCGTGGTCCACAATTGAATGAGCATTAGTATGGGAAATACCCGAGGAGTAGGACGGGTAAGAATGTGAAGAACACTCTGAGAGGAGCTTTCAATGTACGTAAGTTCAGGAACAGTGTCCTAGATTAAAATTCCCCTTTGGTTCGATACGATAAAGTCCATAGACGGATTATAAGGAACACGATGGGAGAGTAGTCAACGGTTAATTAGATGAAATTACGGAATTTGTCCGTGTCCCGATACGCAACTATAAACTTAAGATTCGGACAAGTGATTTGCCCACAGGTGAGACTCTGAAAACAAAACAACAAACTTTTTACACACCTAACCTAATACATACGATATTTCACGGTAACTCAAAATGGGAAATAGAAAACAATAAAGTGTGACTTTTTTTTTTTTTTTTTGTGGTCGTTTGTTATTACCTACCTTCGTATGAGACAGTATTTGAACAGACTGGTGGTCTGATATGAACATGAAGAGTGTAATACAATTCAATAATAATAGACCGGTGAGGTGATACTACACTCGAGGAACTCCAACTCCTTTTACAAAATAAGTAGAAGTATAAGGGTCTAGAATGGGTCACGGATTGTATAATATATTATGCCGAAGGGTACACCACAATCACCATTTCTTAGAAGGACGGTCACGTATTCTACGTTCTCTGTCGACCCATCCTTCTAGGAGACCTCATCCTTTACTGTGGGGTGACGTCATAAGAAGAAACCTTTTAAGGTACCCGTCTCCTCGGACCACCCGATGTCAGGTACCCTGACGTTTTTCAGTCTATGTTGACACGTTTACTCGTATGTTTTATATATTATCCGTAAATTATTTACGTACTAGTCAATTGATTATTGATAATACAAGTCTTACCTTTTCACTCTTGTGACCGATCTAATTACCTTCTATTTTATTTTAACCACGTTACTCTGATCTAAGGTACCACGAGCCTCACGACCTAGAACCAGAATTTGGTTACCGACCTAGTTTCGTATTTTTCAAAAATTGGTTCTTACCGTATTACTTACTTTAATCCTCTTTATTCATCCGTGTTTCTCTTCTCCATCGTCTCTCTGACTTCTTTCTTTTCATTAGATAAATCGAGAGTTAATGTTCTCTTGCTTTTTTCGGTTAAAATTTAAAAGTTATTAATATTACTTTATCTTACGAACACAAATACACCAATAATTTGATGGTCATTTGGTTATTCGAAGTATATAGTAGTCGTATACTATGAGTATTTATCCACACTTGATACCGTGTTATTGACCGAAGAATGGGTAAGACAATAAGACACGTGAAAGTCACTTTTATAAAAACCATAATGGTTTAACCATAATGAAACAAATAAAGTGTCAAGAATCAATGGTCCGAATCAAGTGTTTAAGGTTGACAAAAGTTTTGAGTTCAATTAGAAGTCTTTTCCTTTTAGAAAGGTATGGCTTCTCTAAGTTTTGTCATCTCTTTAGTTTTGAGTAAATACATTTAGTAAAAATAACCTAAATAATTTTATTTTTTAGAGTAAAAAGTATCAGTACTGTGAATAATTTTCTTGATTAGTAAAGTTACACTCAATTAAGGTCAAATGTTTCCGTCTTCAGCCTCTCAGTGCGAGTTTAAGGGGAAAACTGATTTAGAGGAGCGGGTCAGTTTACGAAAGGTGTTCAAATCGTATAGACGAGAAGGACGCAGATCTTGTACTTAAATGGTCACTTCTTCACCGGAACAATACCGGTTTTTATTGTCCTCTATATGTTTATGAAGTTTCCTATTTAATGGTACCAGGTTCTTAGGAAAGAGTATCCGGTAACTGAAGAGAGACGAAGGAAAGGCAAGGAGGAGAAGGAGGAGAGGACAAAAGAGGAGGGAGAGGTCAGGGGAGGAGAGGAGGAGAAGGGACCTATAAATTCATAGGTTATGTTTGACTCATAAAATGAAATAATTCCTTAATAAAAGAATCGAGGGTAGTGAAGTACCCTTTATCTACCCCTTTGTCACCTTTGTCACAGTCTGAAATAAAACCCCCCGAGGTTTTAGTGACGTCTACCACTGACGTCTGTACTTTACTTTTCTGCAAATGAGGAACCTTCCTTCCA
This sequence comes from Capra ibex, assembly GCA_006410555.1. Lineage (NCBI taxonomy): Eukaryota > Metazoa > Chordata > Mammalia > Artiodactyla > Bovidae > Capra > Capra ibex. The sequence goes on from SJYO01037955.1 coordinate 26,801,136, forward strand.
ATACTGGTTGGATCTATCGTATAAGTTTTCGTCTCTGTAATGAAACGGTTGTTTCCAGGTAGATCAGATCCGATACCAAAAAGGACACCAGTACATACCTACACTCCCAACCTGACACTTCTTTCGATTCGTGGTTTCTTAAGTAAGAAAACTCGACACCACAACCTCTTCTGAGAACTCTCAGGGAACCTCTGAGATCCTCTAGGTTGGTCAGGTCAGATTTCCTCTAGTCGGGACTCACAAGTAACCTTCCTGACTACGACTTCGACTTTGAGATTATGAAACCGGTGGAGTACACTTCTCAACTGTGTAACCTTTTCTGAGATTACGTCCCTTCCTAACTCCCGTCCTCCTCTTCCCCTACTGTCTCCTACTCTACCGACCTACCATAGTGGCTGAGCTACATACACTCAAACCCACTTGAGACCCTCAACCACTACCTGTCCCTCCGGACCGTACGACGATAAGTACCCCAGCGTTTCTCAGCCTGTGCTGACTCGCTGACCTGACTTGACTTGACTTAACTAAAATTATTCTTTTACAAGAATAAAAATCCTCCGTATCTAATTTGACAAATCCCTCACCCACCTTCCTTCCAGGCTCTCCCTCGTCTATATACATATGAATGTCGACTAAGTGAAATAACATGCCTTCTTTGATTGTGTTACGATATTTCGTTAATATCAGGTTAATTTTTTTAACAAATCTTCACTTTACAGTACTAAAGTCGATGAAGAAAGTTCCCTAACGCATAATTATTTACACATATCCCCGTCCTCTCTCTCTCTACTTCGGTTACTCTGTCTTATGATTGTTAAACTTAAATCTGCTCATACACGATCACAGATAATATAACAAGAAAGTTAAGAAGATACAAAAGTTGAAAAGGTTTTCTTACATATCCCCTTTTAATTTACTTTTTGGACTCTTAGAATCAGAATATTAAAATATACGAAAAAATAAGTCAATGATAATACGGTATTCGTAAAGGGCGAACAAAATTTTCAGTACAATATTCATACTTCTTACAGGTCTATTCCTGGATGACATATCGTGTTCTTTAATATGAATTATATAGTATTATCGGATATTACCTTTGTTTAAACTTTTCCTTATATATATTGACTTAGTGAAATGACATGTGGACTTTGATAGTGTTGTAAAATTTTGTTGATATGCAGTTACTTTTTAGGTTACATTCCTTTTTTTCCATGTCCAAAAATTTTTTAGTTGTAGATACACAATAGCAGCAAATCAGAGATTCAACACGGGTGGAGAAACATTGGGGTACCTGATTGGGTGGTCCAAGGAGACATTTTCTCTAAGAAATCCGTTCTTATGACCTTACCCAACGGAAAAGGAGGAGCCTTGAAGGTCTCTAGCTTTAGAGGACGTAACCGTCTACCTAAGTAATGGTGACTCGGTGATCCTTTCGGGTATATCCATTTATTTCACTATGTTTTGGGGGTTTTAAAGGACAAATTAAATTAATTTCTCATTTCCACGACTTTCATTCGATTTCATTTAATTGGTCTCACAGTACAGACATCAAAGACATATTGAAACCTAAGAGAAGGAAATCGGTACACACGGTTTAGTACTTGTTTAAAGATTCGTGTAAAGTCTGATTTGTACTATACGAATATAAAGTCTCTCCCTTTTACAACAAATCAATTTTTTTTTTTTTTTTTTCTGTCTCTGTACATTAAGGGACCGACGTGAGATCAAGACTTTCCGTCATGTTTTTGATAAAAGAGAAGACTTTTGATTAAAGGAGATAATATATAACCCGAAGGATCCACCGAGTCTCCTCTTCCGTTACCGTGGGGTGAGGTCATGAGGACGGACCTTTGAGGGTACCTGTCTCCTCGGACCATCCGACGTCAGGTACCCCAACGACTCTCAACCTGTGCTGAGTCACTGAAGTGAAAGTGAAAAGCGAAAGTACGTGACCTCTTCCTTTACCGTTGGGTGAGGTCACAAGAACGGACCTCTTAGGGTCACTGCCGCCTCGGACCACCCGACGGCAGATACCCCAGCGTGTCTCAGCCTGTGCTGACTTCGCTGAATCGTCGTCGTCGTCGTCCACCGAGTCACCCATTTCTTAGACGGACGTTACGTCCTCTGTGTCCAAGTCAGGGACTCAACCCTTCTAGGGGACCGTCTCCTGTACCGTTGGGTGAGGTCATAAGAACGGTCCCCTTAGGGGTACTTGTCACTTCAGACCCCCCGATATTAGGTACCCCAGCGTTTTCTTAACCTAGGTTGTTTTCAATGACTCGTGTGTGTACCAGTCTTAATAGAATATCAAATAAGTGACGGGGGAGAATAATCTCCCCTCGTCGAAACTTTAAAACTTTCTTGTTAACTGATAAAACTTGAGAAGATAAAATTAAATGGTAATATATTCTTTACTCACTGGATCTTAATTACATTACTAGGTCTCAGATCTAGTAGGTCTGATGAAAATATTTATATTACATGTGTGTTTACTATTAAAGCGTATATCTAAAATTCATTGTGTATTAAAAAACCTTACTATGGTGGTGGTTTATCCGACCTCCTCGAGTTAGGGACCGAAGTCTCCGACCTGTACTCGTTCACCAAATTTTAAGGACACAAACATATATAATTAAAAATTGACTTGTGTACCAGTCTTAATGGAATATCAAATAAGTAACGGGGGAGGTTATTGTCGAAACATTAAGACCCATATTTTGTGGGCAGATCTCTTAGTCTTAGTTTTCAGGTTCCTTAGTCTCGTCGTCCTTCTGAGAGACTTCTTCGACGGTCGGTCCTCAAGCTACACAGGATCCCGGTCTGAGAGGTGACAACACCCCTCACTTCAATTCTTACTGTCCTTCCACCTTTTTGACTAGGACGGGACTCCTCCCGACTTCACTAGGACTATTCCTCACAAGGACTGATAGACGTATGAGGGTTTTTCGATGACAATTCTTTCCTGTCTTTATTTCCTTTCGATAAATCTGTGGACGACACTTAACTTAACAGACGAGAATTTTGATCACATAACGTAGGGATGGGGGTGGTACACTATCATAAACTTCCACTCTGGAAACTTTTCATTAATCGAAGTCTACTTCAGCACTCCCATCCCGGGAGTCTTACCTTAATCAGGAATATTTCTTCCTTCTCTGTAGTCTCGTACAAGAGACCGGACATGTCTTTTTCATTCTTTCGAAAGATGTTCGGTCCTTCTCTCAAGAATGGTCTTGAGTCTTTCTTGAGTCACGACCGTAGGATCTGAACATTCTTTTAATTACAAACAACAAATTCGGTGGATCAGATACCATAAAACATAACTGTCGGGGTTTTCTCATTATTTTGTGGGTTCAATTTGTCTGTAACTTTCACTATTAATAACTTATACCTATATTATATAGATGAACGGATACGTTCCTGGTGTCTTCTGTTCCCAAACTAGGAACCTAACCCTTCTAGGAGACTTCCTCCTTTACCGTTGTGTGAGGTCATAAGAACGACCCTATCAGGACACCTGTATCTTCGGGTCGTCCGATGTCAGGACCTCTGAATCATCTCCTCCCATACTGACTTGCGTGTGTGTGTGTGTATATAATGTATAAAATCTTTTAATTCCTCCGTCAATTTTTAATTATATATGTTTGTGTCCTTAAAATTTGACGTAATTTTTTTTTTTTCGTGTCGGTTTCTTTCTCAGTCACTCGAACCTTTACCCGGTTATCTTTGGAGGGTTTGACTTCAAGTCCTCACCCAACTTACAGTAACTGGGCTTTCTCTCTAAATTTAAGATTGAGGATCTTGAACACTTACACTGGAATACACCATTTTTCCAGAAACGTCTACATTAATTCCTATTCTACTCTAGTAGGACCTAAATCTCACCCGAGATTTAGAAAAGGAATGTTCTTTTTCCGTTCTCTAAATTCTGTGTCTCTACTCCCTCTTCCCTACACTCTTACCTTCGTCCCTAATCTTATTACATGGATATTCGATTTTGTGTCGTTTTCAACGTTCGTCGGGGATCTTCGATTTTCTCCGTGTGTTTCCAAGAAGGGATCTCGGAAGTCTTTCTTACGTCGGTACGACTGTGGTAGTAAAACCTGGAGTATCGACATTTGTTTATTTCAAGACAACTGAATTGGGTGTTTCAAACACTATTAAACAGTATCGTCGGGATCCTTTGATTGTGTGTACGTTTCTCTTTTTTTATCCCCCTTTTTTCAGGTGTTGTTATTCTGTAGATTCTTGACACGTCGCGATTTCTTAAGTCAACAGTTTCTTCCTCTGTATCCTCTACGTCCAAGTTAAGGACCCAGTCCTTCTAGGGGGCCTCTTCCTTTACCGTTGGGTGAGGTCCTAAGAACGGACCTCTTATGGCATATGTCACCTCGGACCGCCCGATGTCAGATACCCTAGCGTTCTCTCAACCTGTGATGACTCGTACAGACGTGCGGTAGTATATGGATTGATCTTATGGTCTTTCTCTTCTTTCTCTTGTACATCCTTTACTGATAAATTTTATTATTATAAATCTTATAATAAGAATCTTTGAAGGTTTAAATACTGTTTGTAGTTTAGTATTTGAATCCTACGAGTCTCTTACTATTCGTCCCATTTATGGTTTTTAGATGTGGATCCATGGAGTATAAATTTGACGTTTTTGTGGTTCTGTTTACTTTTAGAACTTTCTTCGGTCCCACCCTCTCGAAGAAAAGAAGACTAATTAAAAATAATATCATATCAATGAAATATCAAAACACAATCAAAGATGATATGTCGTTTCACTTAGTCGATATACGTATGGGGGTATAAAAACCTAAAGGAAGAGTAAATCCAGTGGTATCTCGTGACTCTTCTCAAGGGACTGCATACGTTCCTTGACATATTGAGCACTTAATCGAGAAAATATATGTCATAGTTACCACGTATATACAGTTAGGGTTAGAGGGTTAAGTGGGGTGGGAGGTGGATAAGGGGGGAACCACAGGTATGTAAATCAGAGATTCAGACACAGAGATAAAGACGAAATGTTTACACTAGTAGACATGGTAAAGAGATCTAAGGTGTATTCACACAATTATATATCATAAACCCAAAAGAAAACTGTAAGTGAGACATACTGTTCGAGATCCAGGTAGGTACGGAGATGTTCATTTTTGACGTTTGAAGACCAGTCTTTAGTATGTTTATTCGTACTTTTCTTACCTCCCTTTGTCATTTTGACGACCCGTTTTTTTCAATCTTAAACTATAGGTCATAGGGTCTAACAGGAATCTTTTACATCTTAGGATCGATGACGTTAGTATGTTCCTTTCCTTTTTGTCTATATGTATAATTTTACCTTCTGTAATTTTACAGAAAGAACCATCTACTGTACTAATAGATACATTTTTCAGACTTTCTTAATCGTTTTTTATAGGACCTTGATTATTCGTGAATACTGTTTAAACGTCCTATATCTAATTATATTTTTTCAGTTAGTCAACGAAGATATGGTCACTACTCGTTCATCTTAAACTTTAACTTTTGTACTACAGTAAATATACACTCCTTTTTGATGTTTTGACTATTCTTTTTAGTTTCTCTTGGTTTATTTACCTCGTTATAAGGTACAAGTACCTATGCTTCTGAGTTGTAACAGTTCTATAGTCAAGAGTCAGACTAGCTATATAAGTGGTGTCAGGGTCAGTTTTAAGTTCGTTCGATAAAATACCTGTAGTCGTTTGACTAAAACTTCAAATATAATTCTCTGTTTTCTACGTCTTCTCAGTTGTGTTATAACTTCCTCTTTTTGTTTCAGTCTCCTGTCTGTGACTGGTTGAAGTTTTACATTATATGTCGATGTCAGTAGTTCTATCGTATTTCTTATTTGTTTATCTATTTACCTTGTTTTTTCTCGAGTGTTTATCTGGGGTGTTTATATTAGTTGACTAGTGACTATTTCCTCGTTGTCGTTATGTTACCTGATTTCTGTCAAAAAATTTGTTTACTACGACCTTGTTGACCTATCAGTGGATTTTTCGTCCTTAGATTTCGAATGTTAGAAGTATTTTTAAATGAGTTTTATTTAGTATCTGGATTTACACCTTGTGTTTTGACATTTGGAAGATTTTCTATTGAGCCCTCCTTTGGATCTACTGGGTACCCTTGCTACTGCGAGAAAATTTATATTGTGGTTCCGTGTTAGGTATTTTCTTTTTGACTTTCGACCTGAATTCTAAATTTTTGACGAAACACTTTCTGTTACAGCTTTCTTAATCTTCTGTTTATATCTGAAACTCTTTTATAAACGTTCTCTGTGACAACAGGTTTTACACAGTTCTTGAGAACTGTGCGTTGTTATTCTTTTGTTTGTTGGAATGACTTTTCACCTGAGTGTTGAAATTGTATATGGAGTAGTTTCTTCTGTGTGGTGACGTGTGGATAAGTTTACCGGTTTTCAGTTTTGTAACCGTTGTCGTTCACGATTATTCCTACACCTTCTGTCCTTAAGAGTAAGTAACGACCACATTTATGTTTTGTCATGTCGGTGAGATTTTCTCTCAAATCACCAAAGAATGTTTTGATTGCTGTGAGAATGGTATACTAGGTCGACAGTGTGAGACACCATAAATGGGTTTCATCAACCCATTTGATTACCGGTGTCTTTTTGAACGTGTATGTAAAAAAGTCGTCGAAATAAACATTGACGGTTTTGAACCCTCGTTGGATTAACAAGAAGACTCCACTTACCTATTTATTTGATACCATGGCATTTAGTTACTTTATAATAAGCCGTGATTTTCCTTTACCCGATAGTTCGATACTTTTCTGTACCTCCTTGGAGTTTACGTGTTGTGATTCGTTTTTATAATTAAACTTTTCCAATACATGACATACGAAGGTTCGTATGTCATAAGACATTTTCTGTTTTGATATCTCCGTCATCTTTATGGTCACCAACCGTCCCTAACATCCCCCGTTCCCTACTGATCCGTTTCGTGTCTTGTAAAAATAATGACTTTTATTCATTGAACTATATCTATAAATCTCGAAGGGTCCACCGTGTTATCATTTCTTAGGTGGACGGTTACGTCCTCTGTGTTCTCTGAGTCCAAGTTAGGGACCCAACCTTTCTAGGGACCTCATCCTTTCTCGTCGAGGGAGGTCGTAAGAACGGACTTTTTAAGGTAACTGTCTCCCTGAACCACCCGATGTCAGACACACCAGTGTTTCTCAGTATGTACTGGCTCGTTGACTCGTGTCTGTGTGTGTGTCGATGAATGGGTCTCAACTGGTTTGTTGTTCTATTCTCCTATGTCAGGAGGTTTCATATTTCAGACGGGTTCTAAAGATTTTGGACGTTGAAACCCCCAAGGGTTTTGGTGTAAGTCAAAGGTATTAAACGATCTTCATGAGTATATTGAGTGGTTCTCGAAAGTATGAGTACACATACCGAATAATGTCCTTTTCCTATATAATATTGGTCAGCATCCTCTCTTAGACCCGTTTAAGGTTTACATCTCGAAAGTAACAGAAATCCTGTACACTCGGATGTCTTAAGGACACACTGTTGTGTGTTATGAGGTACACAACGTATAATAGTACGTCCTGTGTGTGTTGTCCCTTCGGACCGCGCGACGTCAGGTGCCCCAGGGTTTCTCAACTTGTACCAACTCGTTGACTTGTCGTACAGGACTACTGTTACTTCGAGTAAGGTAGAAGTCACAGGTCTAAAAAGTGACCCCAAAGTAATAAATCCGTACTAATCAACTAACTAAAGTGTTCACAGACTTGGTTTGGAGTAGTAGAGACGGGGTGAGGAGTGTAAGTCGATTATGGTGTATCAGGTTCCCTGGGTGGTGTCGAGTGGAGCATTCACATTTGATACTTCACTACGAGTTTCCTGGGAGTAACCATTGTTTCTATGAGGATAACAATCCCTTTAAGGGTTCCCAAATCTCCATTGGAATGTCCTCGACCACTGTCTCCGGTCTGAAGAGAAAGTCGTCCCAGTTTGACAAGTGATATGTGAGAATAATAGTTTTGTTCGTAATTTTTCGTAAAAATCCTCATCTCGTCTTTGAGAACGGTATATTCATTTCGTCCGTGGCCTATCTATTTCACTAAAACTTATACATAGGTATCTTACCACATAGAAGATTTATATTTTGTTTAAACTATATTAATATTATTCTTTGTTTCTGTAAGTAAAAGTATCACCATTGAGTTTTTTAAACAAAATTAATAATTACACAATTTACCCATTTCAGTCGTTTTTATATCTTATAAACTTATTATTTAAAATTTTACAACTAGACAACCAATGTGTCTTTTAAAATATAACTTGTCAACATTTTATATGTCATAAGAGGTCGTATGTATGTTATCAATATTTAAAAAAAAGTGTTACCTATAATTTCTTTTAAAGTTTTTTAGAATTACCTCTATAGGTCGTCTATTAAAAAAAAGGTCGACGTTAAGTCTTTGTCTGAGTGTCTGTATCTTCTGTTTAAAAACCTATGGTTTCCCCTTTCCTCAAACCCTAACTGTATATGTTTGATCACTCACTTTCAGTGAGTCAACACAGGCTCAGAAACGCTAGGGTACCTGACATCGGGTGGTCCGAGGAGGTAGGTATCTTAAAAGATCCGTTCTCATGACTTCACCCAACGGTAAAGGAAGAGGTCCCCTAGAAGGGTTGCGTCCCTAGCTTGGGGCCAGAGGGCGTAACATCCATCTGCGAAATGGCAGACTCGGTGGTCCCTTATGTGTAATAGTACATACTTTATATATCGGTTGTTCCTGGATGATATATCGTCTCCCTTGAAATAAGTTGTGTGATATTATCGGATTTATCCTTTTATTAAACTTTTTTTTTTCTTTATCTTCAAATAGACTCAATGGAACGACATGTTCACTTTGATTATGTTGTAACATTTAGTTCATGGTCAGTCAGTCAATCCAGTGAGTCATCACAGGCTGAGAAACGCTGGGGTACTTGACGTCGTGTGTTCCGGAGGGACAGGTAGTGGTTGAGAACCTCAAATGTGTTTGAGTACAGGTAACTCAACCATTACGGTAGATTGGTAGAGTAGGAGACAGCAGGGGAAGGGGAGGACGGAAGTCAGAAAGGGTCTTAGTCCCAGAAAAGTTTACTCAGTCGAGAAGTGTAGTCCACCGGTTTTATAACCTCAAAGTAGAAGTTGTAGTCAGGAAGGTAACTTGTGAGTCCTGACTAGAGGAAATCCTACCTGACCAATCTAGAGGAACGTCAGGTTCCTTGAGAGTTCTCAGAAGAGGTTGTAGTGTCAAGTTTTCGTAGTTAAGAAGACGAAAGAAATATCAGGTTGAGAGTGTAGGTATGTACTGATGACCTTTTTGGTATCGGAACTAGTCTGTCTGGAAACAACTGTCTCATTACAGAGACAAAAAATTATACTACAGATCCAACCAGTATTGAAAGGAAAGTTCCTCATTCGTAGAAAATTAAAGTACCGACATTAGTGGTGGACCTCACTAAAACCTTGGGTCTTTTTATTTCAGTCAGTGACAAAGGGGTAGATACGGGGTACTTCACTACCCTGGTCTACGGTACTTGAATCAAAAGACTTACAACTCGAAATTCCGTTGAAAAAGTGAGAGGAGAAAGTGAAAGTAGTTCTCCGAGAAATCAAGGAGAAGTAAAAGATGGTATTCCCACCACAGTAGACGTATAGACACCAATAACTATAAAGAGGACCGTTAGAATTAAGGTCGAACACGAAGTAGGTCAGGTCGTAAAGAGTACTACATGAGACGTATATTCAATTTATTCGTCCCACTGTTATATGTCGGAACTGTATGAGGAAAGTACTAAACCTTGGTCAGACAACAAGGTACAGGTCAAGATTGACAACGAAGGACTGGACGTATATCCAAAGAGTTCTCCGTCCAGTCCACCAGACCATGAGGGTAGAGAAAGTCTTAAAAGGTCAAACAACACTAGGTATATCGGTTTCCGAAACCGTATTAGTTATTTCGTCTTTATCTACAAAAAGACCTTGAGAGAACGAAAAAACTATTAGGTCTCTTACAACCGTTAAACTAGAGGCCAAGGAGACGGAAAAGATTTAGGTCAAACTTGTAGACCTTCAAGTGCCAAGTGCATAAGGACTTCGGACCGAACCTCTTAAAACTCGTAATGAAATGATCGCACTCTCTACTCACGTTAACACGTCATCAAACTCGTAAGAAACCGTAACCGAAGGAAACCCTAACCTTACTTTTGACTGGAAAAGGTCAGGACACCGGTGACGACTCAAAAGGTTTTAGTTCATACAAGATTATATTTTATTTTTAATTTAATTTTACACACACACATGACTGTATGTTTATGTGACCTTTAGGATTCTATTCGCACTACCCCTCCTCATCAATAGTTCGACAATCGAAACATAATTAAAACCTAATAATCTCCTAAAGAACAAGTATATACCAAAAAGGGTTTTTTTGTAATTATTTGTACTCTATAAGTAAAATATTTGACTCCCTTGGTTTACATGTTGATAACGGGTGTTTTTATTTCGAAAACTATTAGTGTCCATAATTTCATAAAAGAACGGACAGTAATGTAAAGAAACATAGAAAACCGTATTTATAAAATTGACCAACACTAAGTAGTGAATAAAAAGAAAGTATGATAGTGGAATGTCCCTATTTGAAAGACGAACAAGGACACTATGGTCTATGTCTCTCTTCCTGTAATTCGTTCATTGAGATACTTCTATCACATAGGACCTAAATTGTAAATGAGAGAACTGTCTTAATAAGTACCCTAAATTCCGTAAATAGACATTAAGACCATATATTTGTTTCGATGGATATATAAGAGAGTAATTGTAAAATTCTGGGTTATTATTTGATCTTTTATTTTGTAACTTATTTCGTCATAATTTATCGGTAGTACTGGGAAGTTTTTATAGAGTTTCATATAAGAACTTACGTTTTCAAAATTTCTTTTTAACATAGAAAATCAAGCAACTTAAATAATCTTTTAGAAACGAAAATGAAATACTACTCGTTGACTCAACTCCTATGTTACCACTCACTCTCATCTGTCAAAGACGGGTACCCCTGGAAGGTCGAATTTTTAGTTAGGTTACACTGTGAGTCAAATCGGTACGTCTTTTACTACCATGGGAAGAGAACCCTCTAGACTTTCATGGACAGAGTGTATGATGACAATACTAAGAGTTACAAATTTCCCATAGACTTAGTCTCGAATATATTATACATTTACGGGTCGGAACGGAGGTTACTGAAATTATAACATTTAAACTTTTTCCTTTGTCCTCAGATGTAAAATTTATTTTTGGATCTATAAAGACTATATCGACTAGATACGAGATGTCAAATCTTTCGTAAACGTAAACAACATTGGTCGTAATGACTCAAAACGTTTTCATCCTTCTTTAATCTGGACCAAAACTTAAGGACCTTCGAGGTAAAAGGACGTTACTAATATGTTACTAACATTCTAAATATTTATTCATCTTGTAAGATATTGAACAGATTAAATTTGATAATATAGACTCAACACCCACATGGGTGGAACAAAACACATGGTAAATATACAATTTAGGATTACGGGTTACACTACTGTAAACCGATACCCCGGAAACCCTCACTAATTCAGTACTCCCACCTTGAGAGTATTTACTATAATGACGAGAACACATTCTCTGGGGTTTCCTGATAGGAACGAGGAAGACGGTACACTCCTGTGTCGTTCTTTTGACGACAGACATTTGGTCCTTCGTCCGGGTGTGGTCTGTGACTTAGACGACTGGAAAACTAGAACCTACAAGATCGGAAGTCTTGTCACTCTTTATTTGTAAACAACAAATATTCGGTGGGTCAGATACCATAAAGTAATATCGTATACAATATTACTTGTGCCTGAAGGGACCACCGAGTCTACCATTTCGCAGACAGATGTTACGCCCTGTGGGCCCAAGCTAGGGACCCAGTCCTTCTAAGGGACCTCTTCCTTTACCGTTAGGTGAGGTCATGATAACGGACCTTTTAGGGTACTTGTCTCCTCGAACCATCCGATGTCAGGTACCCCAGCGTTTCACAGCCTGTGCTGACTCGCTGAAGTGAGTGAGTGAGTATTACTTGTATATATCGTCTTCTCTGATTCCGTCATAGACTGTGGAAAACTTACCCCATCTGTAGGTAACATAGACTCCAATCTCAACCAACCATGATGGTCACTTTGAGTTACCTACACTTAGACTCATTTCACCAACTACCACTTACTACCCCTCGGACCATACGACCTTAGGAAGACCAACGTTTCTGAGTCTGTACTGACTTGTTAGTTATTTTGTTACTTCTTATGACGACAGAAAACCTAGACAGTTGAACTTGAGAAAAAGTTTGGAAAACCTCAATCATTTTGATTTTTGTGTAGAACGGTTCGTGAAAGTAAGAATTAAAAATTTGGGTACACATAAAATTCTCTTTAAATTAGGTATACAAAGACTAAGTAAAATTTAGTAGTTTTACAACAAAACATTCTTGGTAAACTACAGGTTCCAAAAGACTCGAAACATTTGGAGAAAAGAATCTTTGTCCCATAACACAAAACGGTCTCCAAACTCAGGACCAACTTTACGGTTTGGTCCAAAGTCACCCAAGGTGTCTTTCGAAGGAGAAAGAAAGTTGGTTGCGTTTCGTTTTGGTTTGGGGTCTCCGGTCGACTGTGATAAGAGTGAAATAGTACTGTGCGAAAAAGAGAAGTTAAATCAAACATCCTTACGTGACCTCCCAAACTTCGAAACGAAACACAAATACTTCAAAGAGGTTATCCAACTAATATGTTCCGAAGACATTGGAACCCCTAACGAGTGAATTTCGACAAGTCAATATTACGTTTAGGGTTTCGTGTCTGAAAACTTTAAATTTTGTACATAAGTCTGTCTTTTTATTCGTCAAATATAAGTTCTTTCTGAGTCAACAAAAGTTTTCCACAGTAAGATAGAAAGGTAAAAATTGAAGAATTAGTTATTGTCTTTATATAAATCTTTTCCTCTAGTAATTGATGTCTGAAGAGATATTAAAAAGAAATGTTCACTTTGTACATGACAGGTATGAACGTTTTACAATATACGTTCTTAAGTTTTTTTAAATAAAAGTTATGATAAAGGTGAGTTACTAAAGTTACATTCTTGAAACGTCCGAAAGTTCTTTTAATCACCTAATTTTAATAAATTATTATTCAGAATTCACGAACATTTTGTGTAATGTACAACGTACTCATTACTTCGTGTTTATGTATAATTTTATTAATTCCTTTTTTAAAAGAAGGTCAGTAAATAATTAACAAAAAAATTCATGAATATTTTATGTGGTATTTCACAATGAGTCCGAAAGTTGTAAACCAAATGTCTTGTAGGACGAAGAACAAAAACTGTGTGAACTGTTCCTTTTTGGTCCCAGTGAATTGAACACCAAACCTCAGGATGATGAAAAAGTTAAAAGGAAGGGAGAAACCGACTTGAAAAGCTATTTTTACTCTGTAATCTCTAACACTTTGGACTTATCTAAAACGGGAACTTAAAACGTAAAATCAATGGGAACATTGGAACTGAAAGTTCTTCGAGCTACCTATGACAATTCCAAAGTTGGTTAAAATTAACAAACCAAAATACTAAAAAGAAATTAATGATACATTGGATGTCGAAAGATAATAAGTAATTTTACCAAAATGTTTACTGAACTTCGGACAACGAAACTGTTTATTTTTGGTCCAAATAATAAGACTGATATTAACTTGTTATTAATGTTACAACTAATAGAAAACAACTCGAACGAATTATTTCGGGATTCATCAAATCACCCTAAATATCGAAGGTCCTAAACTTGTTCTCCAGTTTCTCCAGAAATGAAAAACGGTCGACTGGAAAACAAACTCAAATTTAATTGGGTTAAACACGACAAAAAATATAGACGAGAGTTTTCAGTTCGGACGTGTCATGCAATATATGTAGAGATGTCGATTGAATAGTGAATTTTTTTTTTTTTTGAAATACATTTATATATCCATAAATTTCTAATGTGATTGACGTTTGTGTCCTTATTAGTGATGTTTGTGTCTTTACATTTACTGTCTTCGATCTAATCGGTGAATGAAATATCTTGTAGTTTGACGAAAGACGTTTCAAAATCTTTATAACCAACAACTTTTACAAAAACAACTTCCGTAAAAAAAGATACGTAGTAAGACTATAAGAATTTATTTTGATATTAATTCAAACAAAAATGGTTCTTATTTAAGTATTATTAGTAATTTAGACTGATAATATTCTGTTCTGATTTAATTTTTTTTTTAAGAACAGGTAGACTGTATGCCCGAAGGGTCCATTACGATCACCATTTCTTGGGTAATGGTCACATCCTCTGTTTGTATACAAGTCAGAGACCGCTCCTTCTAGAGGACCTCTTCCCGTACCGTTTGGTGAGGCCATAAGAACGGACCTCTTAGGGTACCTGTCTCCTCGGACCTTCCGACGTTTGGTATCCCGACGTTTGTCAGTCTGCACTGACTGCACTGAATCGTACGTGTTTGTGTAGACTATACGGAAATGGTAAATCGGATATCCTGTCCTTCTTTCCTGTATTTTTTAATATAATAGAAATGTTGAAAATGTTCAGCAAGGTTTAAAGAACTGGTTATATCACTTGTAGACAGTACATACACCAAAATGTCATTATTTCCTTTGAGACAGGGACTACAGGTCCTCAAGTCGCAGTTCTGTTCTTATAGTAAATTAGGAAAGTCGTGATATTTTAAGGAATCTGTAACTGGACTCACGAAAAACAATATAATAATCGAAGTAGGAGGATTCCGTCCTGAAATACTTATAGATACCGAAAGACACCTCCCTTTTCGTTACAAAATAGAACAATGATAAATTTTTTGAGATACCGAGAAGAGACTGACTTGTCATGATGAAGTATCACTCCCCGTTACGAAGAAGTCTACCAATGTAGATCCCATTGATAAGTTTTTAATCGATGTTTGGAACAATCGTAGTTGTTCAGTGGAGATCGACTCTACAAGTCTTGTGACTAATACAACATTACTTACGAGACTATTTACCATACTATAAACGAATCTGTCGAAGTCTATGTTTACAAAAAATGTATCACACTCTCTCTCTCTCTTCACACCGAATTTCACAAGAACTGAACCTTAGTACACAATATCACAATCAAAATGATTAACATTTACCCTTTTAATGGTAGGGATTTGAATACGGGAATAGACATTTTACCACTACTGTGAATAGATGTTCCAAAAAAAATTTATTAACTTGATATCAACTGAATGTCATAATATATTCAAAGTCCAATTGTTATAAAAACATCTAAGACGAAGTAAATTTCGATAATGTTTTATTACCGATATAAAGAGACCCGATATACTATATGGAGTAACGAATAAATAAAATATATATTATCGAACATAGAGAATTAGGAGATAAGGATAGAACGGGGAGAGGGAAAGAGAGACAAACAAATAGTACTTCTAATTCATTCTAATTTATCAACTTTGGAGTCCGTGTTACAGACGGTGTGTCTTTCGTTAGCAATTTGTAATTGACCTCGTCTTCGTTGACCTTTCGTAGATGGTGAGGAAAGTCGATGTTCGTAGTATGTCAGTCGACAAAGGACCTTCTAGTTTTGTCCTGTCTTTTATACATTAGACTTTACGTTTTCATCCTTCGGTTCTCTATGGACCACATTGTCCTTTTAAATCGGAATCTCATGTTTTACTTCGTCTCTTTTTGGATTTTCTCAAAACGGTTCTCTTAGGTGACCAGTATCGTTTGTGGGAGAAGGTTGTTGTGTTCTCTTCTGAGATGTGTACCTGCAGTGGTCTACCAGTTAGTCTAACTAATATAAGAAACGTCGGTTTCTACCTCTTCGAGATATGTTAGTATTTTTGTTCTGAACCTTAACTGACACCGAGTCTAGTACTTGGGGAATAACGTTTTAAGTTTGAATTTAACCTTTTTCTTCTCTTTTGGTGACCCGGTGAGTCCATACTGGATGTTCAGGGAATACTAATATGTCACCTTCACTGTTTATATAAGTTTCCTAATCTAGACTATCTCACGGACTTCTTGATACTTGTCTCTAAGTATTGTAACATCTCCTCCGTCACTAGTTTTGTCAGGGGTTCTTTTTCTTGACGTTTTTCTGTTTTACCAATGGACTCCTCCGGAATAGTTATTGACTCTTTTCTTCTTTTCGTTTTCCGTTTCCTCTTTTCCTTTCTATATGGGTAGACTTACGTTTCAAGGTTTCTTATTGTTCCTCTCAATTCTTTCGGAAGGATTCACTTGTTACGTTTCGTTATCTCCTTTTACTATCTTACCCTTTCTGATCTCTAGAGAAGTTTTTTTAATCTTTGTAGTTCCCCTGTAAATTACGTTTCTACCCGAGTTATTTTCTGTCTTTACCATACCTGGATTGTCTTCGTCTTCTATAATTTTTCTCCACCGTTCTTATGTGTCTTCTTGATATGTTTTTTATAGAAGTACTGGGTCTATTAGTGCTACCACACTCGTGAGTGGATTCGGTCTGTAGGATCTTACACTTCAGTTCGCCCGAAATCCTTCGTAGTGATACTTGTTTCGATCACCTCCACTACCTTAATGTCAACTCGATAAAGTTCAGGACTTTCTACTACGACACTTTCACGACGTGAGTTTTACGGTCGTTTAAACCTTTTGAGTCGTCACCGGTGTCCTGACCTTTTCTAGTCAGAAGTAAGGTTAGGGGTTTTCCCGTTATAGTTTCTTACAAGTTCAGTGGTGTGTTCACGTGAGAAAATTGTACGATAACTCCAGTGTCAGTTTTAGAATGTTCGATCCGAAGTTATCATGAACGTGACTCTTGAACGTCTACATGTTCGACCTAAATCTTTTCCGTCTCCTTGGTCTCTAGTTCAAGGGTTGTAGATAACGTAGTATCATTTTCGTTCTCTTAAAATCTTTTTGTAGATGAAGACAAAATAACTGATACGATTTCGGAAACTGGTATACCTAGTGTTGTTTGACACCCTTTTAAAAATCTCTACCTACCCTTATGGTTTGGTGTAATGGACGGAGGACTCTTTGGACATACGTCCAGTTCTTCGTTATCAATCTTGGTCTGTACCTTGTTGACCGACCAAATTTTAACCCTTGCCTCATGTAGTTCCGACATATAACAGTGGGACGAATAAATTGAAAATACGTCTCATTTAATACGTTTTACGGACCGACCTACTAAGTGTTCGACCTTAGTTCTAACGACCCTCTTTATGGTTATTGGAGTCTATACGTCTACTGTGGTAGAAATACCGTCTTACGGTTCTCATTGATTTCTCGGAGAACTACTCCCACTTTCTCCTCTCACTTTCTCGACCGAATTTTGAATTGAAAGTTTTTTAAGCTTCTAGCACCATAGGTCAGGGTAGTGAAGTACCGTTAATCTACCCCTTTGTTCCCTTTGTCACTGTCTAAAATAAAACACTGAGGTGTTAGATGTCAGTTTCTAACTCTGACGTTGGTACGTTAATATTTTGTGAACGAGGAAACTCCTTTTTGATACTGGTTGGATCTGTCGTATAATTTTTCGTCACTGTATACAACGGTTGTTTCCAGGTAGATCAGTTTCGATACCAAAAAGGTCATCAGTACATACCTACACTCTCAACCTGACACTTCTTTCGACTCGTGACTTCTTGACCACAAAAACTTGACACCACAACTTCTTCTGAGCTCTTAGGCAACTTGACGTTCCTCGAAATCAGTTAGGATTTCCTTTAGTTGAGACTTATAAGTGACCTTACTGACTACGACTTCGACGTTACAAAACCGGCAAACTTCACTCCTCGATAAGTAATCTTTTCTGGAACTACGACCCTTTCTAACTTCCGTCCTTCTCTTCCCCGTTGTCTCCTACTTTAGTAAACCTACCGTAGTGGCTGAGATTCATGTACTCAAACTCTTTCGAGTTCCTCTGCCACTTCCCCCTCTGCCCGTACGACGTCAGGTACACCAGAGTTTCTCAGTCTGTGTTGACTTATCGTTGTTGTCCCTTAAGTAAAGACGTAGTAAAATATATACGATGTTCGAAGTACATGGGTCGAAGAGGTAGATCGACCGAGTCCCGTTAAATCTCCTGTTGATGACAGTTAGTACTATTTCTTAAGTCAAGTGAATTCAAGTCAGTCAGTCAGCACAGGTTGAGAAACGGTAGGGTACTTAGCGTCGTACGGTCCGGTGCGACAGGTAGAAGTTGAGGGCCTCAAGTGAGTTTGAGTACAGGTAACTCAGTCACTACGGTAGGTCGGTAGAGTAGGAGACGACAGGGGAAGAGGAGGACGGGGGTTAGGGAGGGTAGTAGTCCCAGAAAAGGTTACTCAGTTGAGAAACGTACTCTACTGGTTTCATAACCTCAAAGTCGAAATCGTAGTCAGGAAGGTTACTTGTGGGTCCTGACTAGAGGAAATTTTACCTGACCAACCTAGAGGAACGTCAGGTTTTCTGAGAGCTCAGAAGAGGTGGTGGTGTCGAGTTTTCGTGGTTAAGAAGTCGCGAGTCGAAAGAAGTGTCAAGTTGAGGGTGTAGGTATGTACTGGTGACCTTTTTGGTATCGGAACTGATCTGACTGGAAACAACCGTTTCATTACAGAGACAAAACTTATACGATAGATCCAACCAATATTGAAAGGAAGGTTCCTCATTCGCAGAAAATTAAAGTACCGACGTCAGTGGTAGATGTCACTAAAACCTCGGGTTTATTTCAGTCGATGACAAAGGGGTAGATAAAGGGTACTTCACTACCCTGGTCTACGGTACTAGAAGTAAAAGACTTTCAACTCGAAATTCGGTTGAAAGAGTGAGAGGAGAAAGTGAAAGTAGTTCTCCGAAAAATCGAGGAGAAGTGAAAGACGGTATTCCCACCACAGTAGACGTATAGACTACAATAACTATAAAGAGGGCCGTTAGAACTAAGGTCGAACACGAAGAAGGTCGGGTCGTAAAGAGTACTGCATGAGACGTATATTCAATTTATTCATCCCACTGTTATATGTTGAAACTACATGAGGAAAAGGATAAATTGGTCAGACAACAAAGTACAGGTCAAGATTGACAACGAAGGACTGGACGTATATCTAAAGAGTTCTCCGTCCAGTTCACCAGACCATAAGGGTAGAGAAAGTCTTAAAAGGTGTCAAATAACACTAGGTGTATCAGTTTCCAAAACCGTATCAGTTATTTCGTCTTTATCTACAAAAAGACCTTGAAAAAACGAAACAGGTACTAGGTCGTCTACAACCGTTAAACTAGAAACCAAGGGAACGGAAAAGATTTTGGTCTAACTTGTAGACCTTCAAGTACCAAGTACATGAGGACTTCGGACCGAACCTCTTAAAACTCGTAATGAAATGATCGTATACTCTACTCACGTTAACACGTCATCAGACTCGTAAAAGACCGTAACGGAAAGAAACCCTAACCTTACTTTTGACTAAAAAGATCAGACCACCGGTAACGACTCAAAAAGTTTAAACGACCGTATAACTCACATCGTGAAAGTGTTGTAGTAGAAAATCCTAAACTTTATCGAGTTGACCTTAAGGTAGTAGAGGTGATCGAAACAATCATCACTACGAAAGATTCCGGGTGAACTGAGTGTAAGGTCCTACAGACCGAGATCCACTCACTAGTGTGGTAGCACTAATAGACCCAACATTTCTAGAAAAAACATGTCAAGAGGAGACATAAGAACGGTGGAGAAGAATCATAGAAGACGAAGACAATCCAGGTATGGTAAAGACGGGACATAGCTCGGGTAGAAACGTACTTTATAAGGGAACCATAGAGATTAAAAGAACTTCTCTAGAGATCAGAAAGGGTAAGACAACAAAAGGAGTAACTAGGGACTCTTTCCGAAAGAATAGAGAAGAACGATAAGAAACCTTGAAACGTAAGTTTACGAATGTAGAAAGGAAAAGAGGAAACGAAAAGTACAGAGAAGAAAAGTATCGATAAACATTCCGGAGGAGTCTGTCGGTAAAACGTAAAAACGTAAAGAAAAAGAACTACTACTAGAGCTAGGGACAGAGTACATGTTACAGTGTTTATCGGTAGGTATCAAGTAATCCGTGAAACAGATAGTCTAGATCAGGGAATTTAGATAAAGAGTGTGGGTGACATATTAGTATTCCCTAAACTAAATCCAGTATGGACTTACCAGATCACCAAAAGGGGTGAAAGAAGTTAAATTCAGACTTAAACCATTATTCCTCAAGTACTAGACTCGGTGTCAGTCGAGGGCCAGAACAAAAGCGACTGACATATCTCGAAAAGGTAGAAACCGACGTTTCTTATATTAGTTAGACTAAAGCCACAACTGGTAGATCACTACAGGTACACATCTCAGAAGAGAACATAACAACCTTCTCCCACAAACGGTACTGGTCACACAAGAGAACCGTTTTGAGATAATCGGAAACGGGAGGAAGTAAGGTATGAGGTTCCGGTTTAAACGGACAATGAGGTCCACAAAGAACTGAAGGATGAAAACGTAAGGTCAGGGGATATTACTTTTCCTGTAGAAAAAACTCACAATTAAGATTTTCCAGAGCATCCAGAAATATCTTGGTAAGTTGAAGTCGAAGAAGTCGTAACGACCAACCCCCTAATCGACGACAGTTAATTAAACGTAAACAAGGGACAGTTAGTCCTCTACTCCAAGGTCGTCAGAATGTATCGATAACTTTTTACAAACTAAAGCAATAAATGAAAGATACTTTTTTGTCATAACCAAAATACTTATTATAAAAGATACATCCTACGTGAACACATTTAGAGAAGGACACAGATATAAGAAGTAAACTATTATTCATCCAACAGTCAAAGATTTTAGGGAAGATTAAGGCTGTAAGATAAAAATACCAAGTTCGATAATTGAAAACTACCTTGCTTAATTAGGAAAGTCCTGTCTTTCAACATCTTCTATGTCGTGAAAAATAAAACTTTCAACTCCTATCGGTGTCACAACCATAGTCAAGAGACTTATTCTTTAGAAATATCATAGATGTCAAGAGACTCTTACCTTTGATTGTTGCGTACACAAATTTTAGAGAAGTAGGATGATAAACGACTCAAAAAACACTAATCGGAGGACTAAACCTCGTGAAAATAGAAAAAGAAATATATAAAGTATGGGGACAACTACGGATAATACTCACAAGAATTATAATTTCATGTATGGTCGAGATGTTGAATAGTGCATACACTGTACCTGTCTGGTACATGGGATATTCAAAGAATAAAAAACAAACGGAGATATTTTACTCGGTTATTATGAATTGATTATTTTAAAAATTCGAGAATAGTGTCACGGATTGTTCGTGGATTGGATCGAAAATGTAAACTTGATTCTTTGGTAATAGGACAATACAGAATAGTATCTCAATAACTAAAATTTGTATGAGTTGGTTTATAAATAATTCAAATAGAACATGTGTAATGTTAATTAATAATTAGTAATCTTCTCTGTTTCTTTCTTCAGATATGGAAAGGGATTTTTTGGAATATTAGATAAAACCCTTTGTACTGTATTCTAAGTTGTTTTCAACTTATTATTATTCATCAACAATATTCTCTAGGGTATTTTAATCATTAGTAATTTATTACTTAAACACTATATTGACATAGTAATACTTTATATACTTTTAAATATACCTTTGTGCCTTTATTTAATCTCTAGCGACAATCTCTTCAGACACACCTTGTCTATTGTCATTTGATCCAGTAATGTTTAGTGAGTTTAACTTTTTACTGTCTCTTAACAACGGATTTGGTTCCCTTCTCAAAAGTCCCTTTGTATGTCGTCGTAGGATGTACGTACCTACGTGGGTATGTATATTTGTCTTTCCTTTGAAAGTCTATTTATAGAATTGGTGACGCGTGACACGGACTGGACATCAGTTTGTAGTATTAACAATGAAGAATAACGTTCCGGTGTTCAAACCTCAGGTAACCCGTTTAATTCCGGTGTCTGTATAAAAGAAATCGGTGTAGAAAGAAATGTATTCTCAATCCAAAAATTTTCGACTAATAAAGTATTAACTTTTTTTTTTTAGACTCACAGACCAAAGAGAATTTTTTAGGACTCCTTAAAAATATTGACTCAGACATAAAGGAATTGTGTTTAGACGATCCCGACATATCAACGACGATGAAGGAAATTTGAACTGGAGTTAGTGATTCCAGAGGTGGTTGAGTCAGTCATGAAAGGTTACATGAATACGGGTACGTACGTACAATAATAGAACTTCTCAAACAGTAAATGTCGGTTTTTTGGTACCCTTTTCGGAAGCAAACGAAGTCAGAGGACCTCCTACTTTCCCCGGTGTCCCCTCCTGGGTAGTTCTCTTTTGGATCTAGTCCGACCCTCCTCTGACTAGTCCCGTTCGGGACTTCCCTTTTTTATTATTATTATTTTCTGTCGAATGAAGGGAGTTGGAAAGAGGAGATCTCTTAGGGAAGAGGTTCATCTCCTCTAAGGAGTCCTTAAAGGATTCATGAATTTCAAAACTACCTGATTGACATACCTGATCACTTTTCTAATCGACCAGAAGTAGATCCAAAACTCCCTTTTACAACGGAAAGATAACGGTAAATCAGATTGAATGATTTCCGTCAGTCGTTAAATCCCGTCTACAGAATCACTCTTTTTATCACCTATAAATCTCCCTTACATGAGTCCAAGAGAAATTTTTGTTTAACCTCATTATTCGTCGACTTGTCTGACGTTTCGGTCCTAGTTC
Organism: Capra ibex; assembly: GCA_006410555.1. NCBI lineage: Eukaryota > Metazoa > Chordata > Mammalia > Artiodactyla > Bovidae > Capra > Capra ibex. The sequence goes on from SJYO01037955.1 coordinate 26,824,003, forward strand.
TGTCGTTAAGGGTAAGAGAGAAGATCTCCTATATGAAGTCCATGTGACATCCCTTTAAATATGTAAAAGGGGCTTATGGATCTCATAAAGTACCTTGAAAATTTTGTCGTCAGGTCTTGACAAGACGTTTTCCAAGTTTTCCTCTTTTCTTGGATTACTTGTTACTTTTTCTTGTGATCGACTTCTTACTTTACAAATCTAGATTATAATTTAGATTATAATTAGATTATAATTCCCTCTATTCTTTCGGAAGGATCCACTAGTTACCTTTCTTTATCTCCTTTTGTCGTCTTACCCTTTCTGATCTCCAAAGAAGTTCTTTAAATCTCTATAGTTCCCTTGTAAATTACGTTTCTACCCGAGTTATTTCCTGTGTTTACCATACCTGGATTGTCTTCGTCTTCTATAATTTTTATCCACCGTTCTTATGTGTCTTCTTAATATGTTTTTTATAGAAGTACTGGGTCTATTAGTGTTACCATACTAGTGAGTGGATTCGGTCTGTAGGACCTTACACTTCAGTTCACCCGGAATCCTTCGTAGTGATACTTGTTTCGGTCACCTCCACTACCTTAAGGTCAACTCGATAAAGTTCATGATTTTTTACTACGACACTTTCACGACGTGAGTTACACGGTCGTTTAAACCTTTTGAGTCGTCACCGGTGTCCTGACCTTTTCCAGTCAAAAGTAAGGTTAGGGTTTCTTTCCGTTACGGTTTCTTACGAGTTTGATGACGCGTTACCGTGATTAGAGTGTGTGATCGTTTCATTATGAGTTTTAAGAGGTTCGGTCCGAAGTTGTCATGCACTTGACACTTGAAGTCTACAAGTTCGATCTAAATCTCTTCCGTCTCCTCGGTCTCCAGGTTAACGGTTGTAGGTGACCTAGTAACTTTTTCGTTATTTCAAGGTCTTTTTGTAGTTGAAGACGAAATGACTGATACGGTTTTGGAAATTGACACACCTCGTGTTATTTGACACCTTTTAAGACTTTCTCTACCCTTATGGTCTGGTGGACTGGACGGAGAGCTCTTTAGACATACGTCCAGTCCTTCGTTGTCAATCTTGACCTGTACCTTGTTGTCTGAGCAAAGTTTATCCTTTTCCTCATGTAGTTCCGACATATAACAGTGGGATGAATAAATTGAATACACGTCTCATGTAGTACTCTTTACGACCTGACCTTCTTTGTGTTCGACCTTAGTTCTAACGGCCCTCTTTATAGTTATTGAAATCTATACTTCTACTGTGATGGTAATACCGTTTATCTCTTCTTCATATCTCGGAGAACTACTTTCACTTTCTCCTCTCACTTTTTCAACCGAAGTGTGAGTTGTAAGTCTTTTGGTTCTAGTACTGTAGACCAGGGTAGTAAGAACCGTTTATCTACCCCTTTGTTACTTTGTCATTCTCTGAAATAAAACCCCCCGAGATTTTAGTGACGTCTACCACTGACGTCGGTACTTTAGTTTTCTACGAATGAGGAACCTTCTTTTCAATTCTCGTTGGATCTGTCGTATAATTTTTCGTCTCTGTTATGAAACGGTTGTTTACAGGTATATCATTTTTGATACCAAAAAGGTCACTAGTACATACCTACACTCTCAACCTGATATTTCTTTCGATTCGTGACTTCTTAAATACGGAAACTTGACACCACAACCTCTTCTGAGAACTCTCAGGGAACCTGACGTTCCTCCAGGTTGGTCGGGTAGGATTTTCTTTAGTCAGGACTTATAAGTGACCTTCCTGACTACGATTTCGACATTGAGGTCATGAAACCGGTGAACTACACTTCTTGACTGAGTTGACTTTTGTGGGACTACGACCCTTTCTAACTTCCATCCTCCTCTTCCCCTGTTGTCTCCTACTCTACCAACCTATCTTAGTGGGTGAGTTACCTGTACTCAAACTCGTGCGAAGTCCTCAACCACTACCTGTCCCTTCGGACCGTACGACGTCAGGTACCCCAACGTTTCTCAGTCTGTGCTGACTCACTGATTTGACTTGACTATATGGTAAGATGGGGTTTTGTAACGGAAACTTTAAATTTTTTTTTCTTCGAAATATAAATGTATGATTAAATACTATGACGTCTCAGTAGAGTGAAAAAACGAAAGTTTTTATTTTCTTTTATCCTATTAGAAACAAAAAATACATCCTTTAGACTCAATTCTTACAAATTGACTGAACTGGTTCCTTTAGGGACGTCCTTGTACCACCTCATGTTTAGTTTCGGGTCACAAGGAGAGTGTTAGACTACTACCGAACAGAAAACGGGAAATTTTTATATTCTTGGTTTTTCTTTCCTAGGGTTCTTTGATGATGTCTCTTTATTTTGAGAGACACCAATAAATGTATAGTGAAAACGAAAGGACTACCGAGTCTACCATTTCTTGTACGGACGTTAGGTCTTATGGGTCCAAGCTAGGGACCCAGTCCTTCTCAGGGACCTCTTCCCTTACCGTTGGGTGAGGTCATAAGAACGGACTTCTTAAGGTACCCCTCACTTCGGACCACCCGATGTCAGGTACCCCAGTGTCTGCACTTTTTATGAAAGTACCAAAGTGAAACAAGATTCTTGCACTTGTCTTTTGTCTTTTTAATGGAGATTCACTGACTTTAGAAGTGATATTTTAAAGATTTAGAATTATGTCGTAGTAAATAAACGATCACATGTCGTACGAGACTCCTAGTGATATATTCACTGACTAACATCCGACACTTACTAAATTAGTCCAAAGTATTTACAAGAGTAAGGTCCGTCGTGTTAGTAACTCTACAGTCGTCACAGGAGATGACAACACTGTTGACACTTCAAGTTGAAATTCAAAGAAAGACTTGTATTACTCTTTTTAAACCCCAGTAAACCCTAAAAGACACTTTACACCGACTTATTTTTATGAAGGGGAAGAGATTCCTTATAAGGGAGCAATACCGGTGGATAATTATCCACAGTATAATGGAAGAAGAAAGAGGTTGGACAAACTGTGCCTCGTTTAGGAAAGATTTAGATCCGTTTCGATTCCTGCGTCGAGCTAACCCTTTTTTTTTTTATGATTTTCACAACTTTAGGTACTGTATAATGATATTTTCCCCGAATGTAAAGGTTTAAAGAAAAATCGATGTATTTTGTGAGAATTTTAGAAGATATTAAATTGTATACTAATTTTTATAAAAGTTTATAAAGAAATTTATGCAATTTTTAGTAAAGAAATCTTATTACGTAACATTCAATTTTACAAGTCCCTGAAGGGACCACCAGGTCACCAATTCTTAAGTGGAAGGTTACGTTCCCTGTGTTTAAGTTAGGGACCAGGCCCTGATTCTAGAGTGTACGTAATTCGTTGATTCAGGAACTCGGTGTTGATGACTCGGGTTCGTGAGACCTCGGTCATATGACGTTGATTTTAGTCTGCGGTAGTTTATTTATTTATTTTTACAAATTGTTCGATACGTCATTCGAGAAACCGTGACTATAATAAAACCCCCCACCCCATACAGAGAAGTCCGTTCCCTTTGTTTTCGTTTTTCATATTTACCCTGATGTAGTTTGATTTTTCAAAACGTGTCCCTTCCTTTAGTTGTTTTGTTGTCCGGTAGATGACTGATCCTCTTATATAAACGTTTGTTATTTAGATTCCTCTCCAATTATTCGTTTTATATGTTCCTTGAGTATGTTACGTTGTAGTTTTTCCGTTTGTTGGGAGATGTTTTTTTACACGTCTCGTAGACTTATCTGTAAAAGGTTTTTTCTGTATGTCTACCGGTTGACCGTGTACTTTTATACGCGTTGACTGTTAATCCCTTTACTTTTAGTTTTGGTAGTACTCTATATTGGGGTATAGATAGTTTTACCGTTAATAGTTTACTATTCTTTTTTGTCATAACCGTTCTTGTATCTCTTTTCCCTTCGTTAGTGTGATGACGACTTTTACATTTAACCACTTCGGTGATACCTTTTGTCATATCTCTAAGGGGTTATTTAATTTTACATTAATGACATACTAGGTCCTAAAATGAAGACTTATAAATAGGGTTCTCTTATTTTTGTGATTTACTTCTATTTTAAGTTTTTATACAATTAACTTCGTCATAAATATTATTATTCTATACCTTCGTTGGAGTCACATGTAGTTATTTACTTACTTGTTTACTTTTACGACACATGTGTGTGTGTGTGTGTGTGTGTGTGTGTGTACACTTACCTTGTGCCCGAAGGGACCACCGAGTCACCATTTCTTAGTCGGACGTCCTCTGTACGTAAGTTAGAGACCTAACCCGTCTAGGGGACCTCTTCTTTTACCGTTGGGTGAGGTCATGAGAACGGACCCTTTAGGTTGCCTGTCTCCTCGGACCGTCGATCTCAAGTATCCCACTGTTTTCTCAACCTGTGAAGAATTCTGATTTGTTGTTGTCATATACTGTATGTGTATGTTATCTTATAATAAGTCGGTAACTTTTATTACTTTAGAACGTAATTGTACCTATCTATAATACGATTCACTTTATTTAGTCTGTCTCTTTGTGTTCATGATATACTAAAATGTATATACACGTTTCCTTGTGTGTTTGTATTGTTTTGTGTTGTCTGAGTATCTATATATTTTGTTTAATCATTAACGGTCTCCTCTCCCTACACCCCCTCACCCTCTTTATCCACTTACTTTTAATCTTCTTTGTTTAAAGGTCAACGTTTTATTTACTCAGTATTGATACTTACATGTTATATTCTTTATATCAGTTGAAACATACCACTGTATAATATTGATCTTAAAAACACCATTCGTAAAACTTTATATATCTTTACGTCTTAGTCACACGATATATTACCTTTGATCGTGTCACAACATCCAGTTAATATGAAGTCTCTGTTTGGGTATCTTTTTCTCTAGTCTAATTAGAAATGGTCTCTGCCCCTACTCCTCTCCCATTTAACCTTCTTCCGTAGATTTTCCATGTTCGAAGATCAAAATTCTATTTTTTCATGATCCTTATATTACTCTCTTCCTTTACCGTTGGGTGAGGTCATAAGAACGGATCTCTTAGGACACCTGTCTCTTCGGACCGCCCGACGACAGGTATTCTATCGTGTCTCAGTCTGTGCTGACTTCACTAAATCGTACGTACGTACGTAATCTCTTCCTTTACTGTTGGGTAAGGTCGTGAGAACGGACCTCTTAGGGTCTCTATCTCCTCGGACCACCCGACGGCAGATACCCCAACGTGTCTCAGTCTGTGCTGACTTCGCTGAATCGACGTCGTCGTTGTCGTCGACGTCCTTATATTACATGTTCTACTATTTATCTTAATTGTAAAGATATATAAAATGTTCTTTCAACAATTATCTCATTTAGACTTCTCAGGAGTATTTTTCACTCAAAAGTAGTGTTCCTTTTAACAAAAAAGATAAAGAAATTAAAACATAAATATATTCTACTACTTATAAGTGATTTACACTATTATTAAATTTTTACATACATTTAGTTTAATACTACGAAGTATGGAATTCGAATAAGTCACGATATACAATTAATGGAGAGTTATTTTGATCTTCTTTTATTTTGTAAGTCCAGTGGACCTAAAGAGGGACGAATAATAAGGTCTGATAAAAAGGAAAATAAAAGGAATCATTATACACCCGACCTCGGAAATGACTCACGTTATTATTATAGTCTCGTACTGACAGTAACAAAATGTCGATGACTAAGAACTTAAAAAAATTTAATCTTACTTAACCCAGTTTCATCCACGGTCAAATAAAAAATTTCTTTAATCCATGAGTAATTCAGTCAATGATATAATGACTTTCCTTTAAGTCTAACGTCAAAAATATATGGTAACACTCAATTAAATGTCACCACTGGACTTTTTCGAAACTAATAAAAAATCTTTTATACAACCCCAATAGTACAAGACCAGACTCTCGTGATCTATTACATATTCAAGTTAAGGGAAATTTAAGAAAAAAAGTCAAGAACGAATTTTATAAAATACTGTAAAAATATTAAATATAATTTTACTTATATATTCTCCAGTAAAGTCTATAATTTTATTCATTTTAAGACCAAAATATAAAATCAAATGAAACCAATTTTAACCATGAAAAATTAAATTTTCATGTCAACAGAGAAGAAATTTTATGCAGATTTTAATCTTCGTCTAGATATAAAAGAAAAGGTACGTGAACAAGAAACAAGGACGGAGGACGAGAATGGTCTTACAAAAACAATAGGCGTCACTACTATCAGTTGTCGACATAGAAGAGTGTCTTGAATAATCGTTGACACTTTACGATGACAGGATTCATCGTGGTAAACAACCACTGACAACTCTACACTAACGACACTATTACTTTAATGAATTGTCTGAAGTCGGTCAGAAGTCAATTGTAAAGGACCCTGGATGACGAAATCTACCCCTTTGTCACCTTTGTCACAGTCTGAAATAAAAAACCCCGAGGTTTTAGTGACGTATACCACTGACGTCGGTACTTTAATTTTCTGCGAATGAGGAACCTTCTTTTTAATACTGGTTGGATCTATCTTATAACTTTTCGTCTCTGTAATGAAACGGTTGTTTCCAGGCAGATCAGTTCCGATACCAAAAAGGTCACCAGTACATACCTACACTCTCAACCTGACACTTCTTTCGACTCACGGCTTCTTAACTGTGAAAACTTGACACCACAACCTCTTCTGAGAACTCTTAGGGAACCTGACGTTCTAGGTTGGTCAGGTAAGACTTCTTCTAGTCGGGACCCTAAAGAAACCTCCCTTACTACGACTTCGACTTTGAGGTCATGAAACCGGTGGAGTACGCCTCTCAACTGAGTAACCTTTTCTGAGACTACGACCCTCCCTAACCCCCGTCCTCCTCTTCCCCTACTGTCTCCTACTCTACGGACCTACCGCAGTGACTGAGCTACCTGCACTCAGACTCACTTGAGGCCCTCAACCATTACCTGTCTCTCCGGACCGTACGACGCTAAGTACCCCAATGTCCCTCAACCTGTGCTGACTCGCTGACTTGACTTGACTTGGTGAAAGTTTCGTGGTCTAAGTTGTGTGATTGATTTGAATTAGATTGACTTCTCTCTCCTGGATTCACGATTCAATGAAAATGACGATGGTCACCCTTGTTTAATTACGGTATATTTGACGTGTAAATCTAGACTTCACACCGATTTATTATCTCACTTTATTAGGTTTCCTCTTTTTACTCTGAGGGTAAACTCGGGTTCTCCTCCATTACCGACACTTGATTCCCGTAGACATCTAATTAATCCATCACGTCCTTTATAGTTGTTCTGACTCTTTATCACTACTTGACATGTGTGAGTTTACGTGAGTATGCCATAGAATAACAACAAGTCAGGGATTAAACACAGGTTGAGAAACGGGACTATCTCATGTCGAACGGTCCTAAGGGACCGGAAGTGATAGAGGACCTCAAACGAGTTTGAGTACAAGTAACTCAGTTACTATAGTAGGTTGGCAGAGTAGGAGACAGTAGGGAGAATGGGAGTTAGAAAGGACCTTAGTCCAAGAAAAGGTTACTCATCGAGAAAGTGTAGTCCACCGGTTTAATAACCTTAAAGTCGAAGTTGTAGTCAGGAAGGTTATTTATAAGACCCAACTAAAGGAAATCCTAACTGTCCAAACTAGAGGAACGAGAGGTTCGTTGAGACTTCTCAGAAGAGGTTACGGTATTAAGTTTTCGTAGTTAAGAAGACGTGAGTCGGAAAAAATACCAGGTCGAGAGTGTAGGTTGTACTGATGACCTTTTTGGAATCGAAACTGATATGAAACGGTCGTTTAACTACAGAGAGGAAAGATTATGCGACACAGTATCGAAACAGTATCGAAAATAAGGTTCCTCATTCGTAGAAAATTAAAACACCGATGTCAGTGACGGGTACCGATAAAACCTCGGGTCCTTTTATTTTAGGACTATGACAAAGGTACAAAAGGGTAGATAAACGGTACTTCACTATCCTGACCCACTCTCCTTATGTAAGATTATTCAATGAAGAACTTGTCTTTTTACAGAATTACCTTTACTTTTATGGTGTGACACTAGAGTATAAACTACCTTTAACTCGGCATTTTATTACTGTAAACTTTTATCGGTTTCTGATGTCGATTCTAATACGAGTCACCACTTTTTTATTTTGGAAAGAGGAGATTCTAGTGCTAGTTCCGTTCATACGGGTGAAAACAGTAAAGGTGAGTTGTGTCATAATCTTCAGAGTCGTTAAACAGTCCCTTTTGTTCATTTTCGTAGGTTTAGCTTTTCCTTCTTCGTCTTAAAAGAGACCAGAGTCACTACACATCTTTCGAGAGTTTTAAGGCGTACGTTTTTTAGGTAATCTTAATCATTTACTTAAGTTTTTAAACGTCGTATGTTTTAGGTGTGTGTCTTTAGTAGACGTAAAGATATGTGATTTTTATTTATTGTATTTTTAATTCTTTTGTTAAGTTAAATGTTATCGTAGTTTTCTTATTTCATGAATCCTTATTGGACTTGGTTTGTCCACGTGAAACATGTGGAGTTCACGTCAAACATGTGAAGTTTGACTTTTTGTTACCCATTTCCTGTTCGAAAGGTTGTTTACTAAAACCCTTTTGACCTATAGGTTTCCACTTTCTTTTATCGACTTGTGAATGGAATATGGTATATGTTTTTAAATGAGTTTTACATAGTTTCTGGATTTAACTCTTGATTTTGTATTTTCGCAAAGTCAAGTCAAGTCAACGAGTCAGGACAGGTTGAGATACGTTGGCGTACTTGCCGTCGTGCGGTCCGGAGGGACAGGTAGTGGTTGAGAACCTCAAATGGGTTTGGGTACAGGTAATTCAACCACTACGTTAGGTCGGTAGAGTAGGAGACAGCAGGGGAAGAGGAGGACGGGGGTTAGGGAGGGTCGAAGTCCCAGAAAAGTTTACTCAGTCGAGAAGTGTAGTCCATCGGTTTCATAACCTCGAAGTCGAAGTTGTAGTCAGGGAGGTTACTTGTAGGTTCTAACTAGAGGAAATCTTACCTGACGAACCTAGAGGAACATCAAGTTCCCTGAGAGTTCTCAGAAGAGGTTGTGGTGTCAAGTTTTCGTAGTATGAAACCGTAAGTCGAAAGAAATATCAAGTTGAGAGTGTAGGTATGTACTGGTGACCTTTTTGGTATCGGAACTGATTTACCTGGAAACAATCGTTTCATTGCAAAGACCAAAACTTATTCAACAGATCCAACCAGTATTGAAAGGAAGGTTCTTCATTCGCAGAAAATTAAAGTACCGACGTCAGTGGTATACGTCACTAAAACCTCGGGTCTTTTTATTTCAGTCGGTGACAAAGGTGACAAAGGGGTAGATAAACGGCACTTCAATACCCTGTCCTACAGTACTAGAAGCAAAAAACTTACAACTAGAAATTCGGTTGAAAAAGTGAGAGGAGAAAGTGAAAGTAGTTCTCCGAGAAATCAAGAAGAAGTGAAAGACGGTATTCCCACCACAGTAGACGTATAGACTCCAAAAACTATAAAGAGGGCCCGTTAGAACTATGGTCGAACACGAAGAAGGTCGGGTCACAAAGAGTATATTCAATTTATTCGTCCCACTGTTATATGTCGGAACTGCATGAGGAAAGGGATAAACCTTGGTCAGACAACAAGGTACAGGTCAAGATTGACAACGAAGGACTGGACATATATCCAAAGAGTTGTCCGTCCAGTCTACCAGACCATAAGGGTAGAGAAAGTCTTAAAAGGTGTCAAATAGTACTAGATGTGTCAGTTTCCAAAACCGTATCCGTTATTTCGTCTTTATCTTCGAAAAGACCTTGAGAGAACGAAAAAATTACTAGGTCGTTAAACTAGAAAATCGTCTTTCTTTCCATCTTTCGTATTACCGTAGTATAAAACTTTATTAAAGAACCTATACTGTGGTTTTCGTACCCGTTGTTTTCTTTTTTTTTTTTTTTGTCTATTTAATCTGGTCTTGTTTTTAAATTTTTTTTTTTTTTTTTTTGAAAACATAATTTCTTGTGATAACTGTCTCACTTTCCGTTGGGTACATTACCCCCCTATATAAACGTTTAGTATGTGAACGATTTTTCGGTCACAAGTCGTATATATTTGAGGATGTTGAGTTGTTCTTCTTTATTCACTAGGTTAAATTTTGACCTGTTTCCAGAACTTATGTGTAAAGAAGTATTTTTCTATATGTTTAACGGTTATTTGAACGTTTCTCCATGAGTTGTAGTGATTATTAAAACTTTTATGTTTAGTTTTGGTATTCTTCTGTGGTGAAAGTGATCCTGCCGATGATATTTTAGTTGTGTATAATCACTTCGAACTTCTTTAACCTTTTAAACACTTAATGATCACATTAAGTTTTACACATTGATGAGACCTTTCGTCCTACCGTCAAGAATTTTTCTAAATTCTGTACTAATAGTATTATAGGTTGTTAAGGTGTACCCACAAATAAATTTTCTTGACTTTTGTTCCTGTACTCGTCTACACACCTATAGGTACAGTATCGGCGTAAAAAATATAATCAGTTTCCACGTTCGTTGTGTTCACAGGTAGTTGATTACTTATTTCTTCATAACATATCCAGAGGTCACCTTATTATAGGTGGTAAATTTCCCTTCCTATAAGACTGTGTACGGTGATATACCTACTTGGAATTTTGAGACGATTCACTTTATATGTCAGTGTTTTTCTGTTTATGATATACTAAGGGAAATATAGTCCATAGATCTCTTCAGTTTAAGTGTCTTTGTCTTTCTTCTTACTTCCAACCGTCCCCGACCTCTCTCTCGCCGTGTCCTTCAATCATAAATTATACATGTCAAAAATTCAAACCCTTCTAATCTTTTCAAGATCCCTACCCACCACCACTACTAATGTGTTGGTTCTCTTACATGAATTTAGGTGACTCGACATGAGAATTTTTATAATTTTAGTAAAATAGATTACCTGAAAAATGGTGTTATTTCATTAACTTCGATATCTTCCATCATAAACATCCTCTTTTCACTTTCTTTAGTCCTAGCAAAACGAAACTATCTTCTTTGACTAAGAACGGTAATTTATTTCTCGAACGAAAATCTACTTGACCAATCTCTAACGTTTACTTCTCCTTTTCTTTTTGTTTGTTTGTTTTTTCGGGATTTCATTGTAGTTACAAAATCTTTTATGTTTTCGAAGTAGAACCGTTACTCACAAAATAATTTTTTTTTTTTCCTTAACTTTCGACCTAAATTCAATCTAATTCACTTCATTCCTCAGATTCGTTTCTTGTTAGTCCCCTTCCTCCTTCTCAACATTACTGTCCCTTAAAGGTACCCTGGAGACGGTTCTTTCCTTCGAACTTAGGTCTGTCAGTAGAGATTTAACAGAAATACAGTCAAAATCCTCATCCGAAATAAGTACTAAACCTCTTGGACATAGGAAGTTATAAAGAGATTATATAGGGGTCTGATCTTCCTGTTATATAATATAACTTTCGTAACACGTACGATCAGAGTCAACATAAGTTGAGAAATACTGAAGTACCGGACATCAGGTGTTCCGAGAAGACAGGTACCCTAAGAGGTCCGTTCTTATGACCTCACCCAACGGTAAAGGAAGAGTTCACCTAGAAAGACTGTACCCCTAGCTTAGGTCAGAAGGTGTAACCTCCGTCTAAGAAATGGTAGACTCGGTGGTCCCTTCGGGTGACTTTCGTTATTACCGATTTTCAACCCCCTATGTCTTATATCTGAATCTAACTTAGTCAAAGTACTAAACCCCTACATAGTTTGGAAGGACCTAAAGTCAAAAGAATAAATATTTATTTTGACAATTTCGTCTCTTCAAGATTTCAAGGTAAGACTAAAGGATAAAAGACTAAAATATACCGAGGTTTAGAGAGGGTGTCCCCTACTTTTAACAGGTGACTCTTATTTTTTCAATCTAAAAGTTATATTTTTGACAAAGTCAATCACACAACTAACTTTCACTCTCTTATATGTCAGTTTTATTTTTTTTGAGTAAAAGAAAGAAAATATCTTTTTCTTTTCCCACTTCCCTCATCCTGATATAAGTATAAATGGTGAAGTCTAATCCGTGTCACAATGGGTTTGTCACCCCAGTTTCCTTACATCTTAGATTCCTTTGTGTGATGGATAAAGTGTTCGAACTGTTTCACACCGAAATAGATAGAAGGAAGTCAAGTCAAGTCAAGTCAGCGAGTCAGGCTGAGAAACGTTGGGGTACTTAGTGTTGTGCAGTCCGGAGGGACAGGTAGTGGTTGAGGGTCTCAAGTGAGTCTGAGTGCAGGTAGCTCAGGTACTACGGTAGGTCGGTAGAGTAGGAGACAGCAGGGGAAGAGGAGGACGGGGGTTAGGGAGGGTCGTAGTCTCAGAAAAGGTTACTCAGTTGAGAAGTGTACTCCACCGGTTTCATGACCTCAAAGTCGAAGTCGTAGTAAGGGAGGTTTCTTTAGGGTCCCGACTAGAAGAAGTCTTACCTGACCAACCTAGAGGAACGTCAGGTTCCCTGAGAGTTCTCAGAAGAGGTTGTGGTGTCAAGTTTTCACAGTTAAGAAGCCGCAAGTTGAAAGTAGTGTCAGGTTGAGAGTGTAGGTGTGGACTGGTGACCTTTTTGGTATGGGAACTGATCTACCTGGAAACAACCGTTTCATTACAGAGACGAAAACTTATAAGATAGATCCAACCAGTATTGAAAAGAAGGTTCCTCATTCGTAGAAAATTAAAGTACCGAAAATTAAATTAATTGTTTTTGTTCTGGTCCTCGACTGACACCGAGTCTAGTACTTGAGGAATAACGGTTTAAGTCTGAATTTAACTTCTTTCATCCCTTTTGGTGATCTGGTAAATCCATACTGCATTTAGTTTACGGAATACTAATATGTCACTTTCACTCTTTCTCTAAATTCCCTGATCTAGATTATCTATCTCACGGACTAATTGATGCCTGACTTTAAGGACTGTAACACGCCCTCTGTCCCTAGTTCTGGTAGGGGTACCTTTTCTTTACGTTTTTTTCGTTTTACCGACGGACCCCTCCGGAATGTTTATCGACACTTTTCTTCTCTTTACTTTTCGTTTCCTCTTTTCCTTTCTATATGGGTAAACTTACGTCTCAAGGTTTCTTATCGTTTCTCTCTATTTCGGAAGGAGTCACTAGTCACGTTTCTTTATCTCCTTTTGTCATCTTACGCTTTCTGATCTCTAGAGAAGTTCTTTTAATCTCTATGGTTCCCTTGTAAAGTACGTTTCTACCCGAGTTATTTCCTGTGTTTACCATACCTAGATTGTCTCCGTCTTCTATAATTCTCCGCCACCGTCCTTATGTGCCTTCTTGACATGTTTTTTCTAGAAGTTCTGGTTCTATTAGTACTACCACACTAGTGAGTGGATCTCGGTCTGTAGGACCTTACACTTCAGTTTACCCGGAATCTTTCGTAGTGATACTTGTTTCGATCACCTCCACTACCTTAAGGTCACCTCGATAAAGTTTAGGACCTTCTACTCCGACACTTTCACGACGTGAGTTATACGGTCGTTTAAACCTTTTGAGTCGTCACTGGTGTCCTGACCTTTTCCAGTCAAAAGTAAGGTTAGGGTTTCTTTCCGTTACGGTTTCTTACGAGTTTGATAACGTGTTAACGTGAGTAGAGTGTGTGATCATTTCATTACATGGAAGGAATGTCTTCCTGTTTATCTTTGTGCATGTCCTACATAGACATTCGTTCTCGATATCTTCGTCGTGACGAAGAGTACTAAATTTATGTAATCATTGTGATAGTTCCTTGAAAAGACGGTTGTCTCATCAGGTGGTCGTATGGAACTATGGTGATGGATGAAGACCCAAACTCATGAGTCTAAAGGTTTCGTTAAAAGAAACGAGTCCTTCCTTAACTGAGAACTGTCTGGACTGACTTTTTGACATCCTGAACTGAAATCACCTCTTTTCTCTGAGGTTCATTCCAATACCGTAACCTTCCCCGGTCCTCTTCCTTCCCTTACTTAGGACGTGTTTTCATCTCCCTGAGACTTTCTCATCGTTCAGACACTCGTTTCCTCACAGTCTTTTCTCTAATTTCCGTGAAGACGAACGACAAAATCCTCCAAAAGTACATCCCTATGGATCCTTAATATTTAGGAAATTTTACATATTTTTACTAAAGAGTCCTTCGACTCTAAAACCATATGAAGGTTGATCTAGAGCTTTTTTTTAGAGTGAAGTCTCTCTATGGAAACTTTAGAAAATAACTGAGTTTACATAAGTTGAAGATAATAGACGGTGTATAAGACGATCTACAATCTTATTGAATAACCAAGATGGGAGTTTTTAACGTGTAATTATGAGGATAAGTCAGTCAGTCAAGTCAGCGAGTCAGCACAGGCTGAGAAACACTGGGGTACTTAGCGTCGTGTGGTCCGGAGGAACAGGTAGTGGTTGAGGGTCTCAAGTGAGTCTGAGTTCAGGTAGCTCAGTCACTACGGTAGGTCGGTAGAGTAGGAGACAGCAGGGGAAGAAGAGGACGGGGGTTAGGGAGGGTCGTAGTCTCAGGAAAGGTTACTCAGTTGAGAAGTGTACTCCACCGGTTTCATGACCTCAAAGTCGAAATCGTAGTAAAGGAAGTTTCTTTAGGGTCCCGACTAGAGGAAGTCTCACCTGACCAACCTAGAGGAACGTCAGGTTCCCTGAGAGTTCTCAGAAGAGGTTGTGGTGTCAAGTTTTCACAATTAAGAAGCCGTAAGTTGAAAGTAGTGTCAGGTTGAGAGCGTAGGTATGTACTGGTGATCTTTTTGGTATCGGAACTGATCTGACTGGAAACAACGGTTTCATTACAGAGAAGAAAACTTATACGAAAGATCCAACCAGTATTGAAAGGAAGGTTCCTCATTCACAGGAAATTAAAGTACCGACGTTAGTGGTAGACGTAATAAAACGTCGGGTTTTTCTATTTCAGACTGTGACAAAGGTGACAAAGGGGTAGATAAAGGGTACTTCACTACCCTGGTCCACGGTACTAGAAACAAAAGACTTACAACTCGAAATTCGGTTGAAAAAGTGAGAGGAGAAGTGAAAGACGGTATTCCCACCACAGTAGACGTATAGACTCCAATAACTATAAAGAGGGTCGTTAGAACTAAGGTCGAACACGAAGAAGGTCGGGTCGGAAAGAGTACTACAGGAGACGTATCTTCAATTTATTCGTCCCACTGTTATATGTCGGATAAACCTTGGTCAGACAACAAAGTACAGGTAAAGATTGACAACGAAGGACTGGACGTATATCCAAAGAGTTCTCCGTCCAGTCTACTAGACCATAAGGGTAGAGAAAGTATTAAACTTTTGTTGATCGTACTATACCTTATACGTTATCTATGTCACTCGTGACATACTCGTGACACACTCGTGACTCTCCATGGAATTGAGTTGGACTCTACTCGTCCTTTTAAAGAACCTCCTTGGACGTAGACACTACCTAGAAGTTTTTTCTTTGTACTAAGGAGCCTAGGCTCCCATCCTTCGTGCGTTCGGTCTTGTAAGATCCAGTTTTCCTCTGAACTTGTTATTGTGTCCTCACTCTTTGTCGTGTTACGTTTCATAAATCACAAGGACCCGGTATCTATGAACACATACACATACACCCCTAAGTTCTGTTTTTATAACAATAACACAACACTAGTTTTCTCATATTTTTTAAATTCATTTCTATGACCCTGTCTTCTGGTACATTTTCTACTGTTTATCCGTTCCTACCTCTTCATTCTTATATGAACTCTCTATAAACCATAAACCCACCATAATATTTTAGGAGTCCTGAATCATTAGTTGACTCTTCTCTTGTTCCTGTGTCTTCCTTCTTCTTAAGTTCCTCAGAGGATTCACAAAAGAAATTACTCACTCATACTGATCTACCGTCACTTGTTTGATTCGGTCTCAAACCTTTTCTTATTCCGTCAACCCTCCTTTATCTCTCAACTTATTTTGATGGTAATTCGGTAGAGAAGTCCACTTACATGAACGAACAAGTGGTTGACGAGTAATCTGTTGGTCTTTCATATAAACGACCCGGCGTACTTTTTGATTTCTCTTCTCCTCTCAAAAGATCCGAGAGTTAAACGTTGTATGACTTTTTGACGTAAGGGTGTAAAAATGAAAGGGAGGGGATTCGTTCCTCATTTACAGGTGAGAGACACTAGGGACTCCCTTCATTTACTAATTCATATATATTACTTATGTGACTTTTCATGACGTATTACTGACCCTTGAGTATTCCTTAAATACCTTATTCTCTTTGTAAGAGTGTTGTTATGACGTCTTAGAACGTGTTAGAAAGTGAAGGAGACCGTTAAGGATGTCACTGACTATACACGGTTCCTTCAGGATACCTGGTGTGGTCCAAGAGGAGAGATCTCAGAGAACCATTTATATCATAAATGAGAGTAAATGTACATAGATGGAGGTCGTCCGTCTTATATCGGGGCGGAGGAGTATGGTGTCTTAATCCCGAAAGTTTACTCATATTATGATCACCTGTGGTCTATGAATGTGACGGCGTCCTTAACTTCCCAGACCTCTATTGTAACTCACTCACTTGAAGACTAGTGAATTTCGGATAGGGGTAAGAAACGAGATCCTTACACTCCATGAAATAGGAGCAAATGTAAACATACCTAAATCCCTCGGTTGAGAAAAATACGTTCTAATAAAAAATTTTTCTTTTTTTCTATCTAACTGGGATGAAGGGATTTGAACAAAAACATCTCGGTTATAAGAGTGTTCTGACCTAATCCCGGTTTGACCGTTTCTCGTTCCGTCTAAACAAAAGAAATTCATTAACAATAGTCAACGTCATTGTGTGATTTTGTCATTCTTGTTATTAAGAGATTCCGGGTTTTAGACGATACCACCACCTTAAAGTCATTGGTTGTCTCGTAAATTATTAAAAAAAGACGGATGTGAAACAAGATTAAAGAGTAAATTTACCTAACTAAGTTTAGTGAGTAAAGTGTATTCATGACGAACTCTAGTAATATTACATAACGTAAGGTGACCTTCACACACACACACACACACACTCACACACATACACGCACACATGTGTCGACACCCGACATTTTCATTGTATTTATATGTGTTTTACGTATTTATATTATCATTTATGATATGTTAAGAGTCACCAACTTAGGGTCCTACCCCTTCGAACTTATGTCTCTTTATTACCTCTGACTCCCGTCTGATATTTAATATGTCTCTAAAGGTGACGGGTCACCCAGTCTCGGGATTGGTTGGTCCTATAAGTTCCCTGTCAACATAAAAATAATTATGGGACAAAATACTTTCTTATTGATATTCAAGTAAGGAGTATACATTATAAATTGTGAGGAAGATGGAAAAGGAAGGTTACACAATAAATAAGAACCTTATATACCTCATAGTCGATATAACGTTTTCGTCTTTCCACAAGCTAAAGTCTGACGTTCTCTCTCACGTTACGTTTTTTTTTTTTCATAATGACGTGTAAGAGAAGGTCACGAGGGGTCCGACATGTAAAATCGGAGGTTTAAGTCCTTTCGTCCAATACCGACTTTATTCACCGTCGAGGTTACTGTGCAAAATCGTATACAGTCAAAGTCCTGTGTCACAACACTATGGTTGTGGTAGGATAAATGACCTGATAATTTCCACCCTCCTTTCAAAGTCGTTGGGACTGAAACAAATCAATGTCCTTCAAATCACTTGAAGTCAAGTACAATTCCGGACAATTGTCGTCCCTCTTAGGCCAAAAGACGGTGACTCTTAACCCCTTCGGACCACTGTAGGTCTAGGCCCGGTTTGTTAACACTAGAAGGAATAGGTGCTAGGATGTCTCACTTATACCACTTCGAAAAGTGGAGTATCACAGAAGAGGAGAAGGAGGTAGAGACTAAACATTGTCCCTCTCCTCTTTCCTTTTTATCCTCATCTTCGGTGGTCTTTAATGGCAAAATTAAATCGTAATCGTCTTTAAACATTTGGTGGTACCTCGTCTATTTCGATTCTCGATGACTGATGTTTGTGTTGGTTTGGTATTGGAGACACTGACGAATTACTTCCGGGACTAATCTTTGTGTCTTCGATCCTCGGAATTGACCTTTGGTCCCTCGTTATTACATAAGTCTTTCTTTCCAATTATACCAGAATATGTGTTTTACGCTCTTCCGTTACCGTGGGGTGAGGTCATGAGAACGGACCTTTTAGGGTACCAACCTCCTCGGACCATCCGATGTCAGGTACCCCAGCGATTCTCAGTCTGTACAGACTCGTTGAAGTGAAATTGAAAAGTGAAAGTACGTAACCTCTTCCTTTACCGTTGGGTGAGGTCACAAGAACGGACCTCTTAGGGTCCCTTTCCCCTCGGACCACCCGACGGCAGACACCCCAGTGTGTCTCAACCTGTGGTGACTTCACTGAATCGTCGTCGTCGTCGTCGTGTGTTTTATTGGTAAGACTTTTCTTTTCTCCTTTTTTTTTCTCTCCGTTAGTTCACATCCTCAATCATATCTATGTCACTAAACGTTTGACCGACATTTCAGTACTGTGACTTAATAATAAGACTTCAATCCCTCACTTTTGTGATCTTATTTCTGGATTGTAAATCTTTGTGGACAAAATCAAAGTGTACTAAAATATGTCTATATACATCTAAAGACAAATTAAAAAAAGAAGATTTACATCGAACAACAGATCTTGACGTACTCAGTGACTTGTTAGAAGGAGACCCATAGTCCAAAGTTCAACGTATTAGTCGAACATCATGTATAAAACGTATAAATAAACTAAGGTTTCCGTAACGGTATAAGTTTCTCGTTCAATTTCACGGGCACCGATATGGAATCTCTTAGTGGTGCCCTTAATGTCTATGGTAAAAGAAGAAGTCCTGAACGGTTAAAGTAGAGACTGTATTTTGCTGGGTTTTACCGGGTTTATCAGTCAACTCCTCAGAGAGTGTAATGGATCTGTGTTGACAAAGGAGTATGAATTAACAAAACCAAAGGTTTCCAAAGAAGCTAAACCTTTTATCGTATGTCAGAGTGAAAAAGACCACTGTTAGTTTCATTTATGATTCCTGTAATACGTAAAATAACTCGGTTGTGAAATATAATATAACAGATTATCCCGTCGACGGTCAGTGTATAGTAAGTTTAAAGTAATTTTATTTATTTACTTTTTAAGTCAAGGAGCCAACTTGATCGATATAAAATTCAGGAGGCTTCGACACACCGATCGTCACAAATCCCCGTACATCTGTACTTAGTAAAGGTGTTGACGTTTTTTAAGATAACGTGTCATTCAGTTTTATCAAGTGTCTTGATGTCGACATCTTTTCTTTATTAAGGTTTTTTATCTTTTCGTACGAAGATCAGTAATGAAAGTTTCTAAAAAAATTCGTTATTCATAAGAAATTTCTCATATAAGGGGTACAATTGACACATCGAAGAGACAAAATATATGAATACCAGGTTTCTATTTTGAAGTTCATTAGTTAAGCACATTTTACTGTGTAGGTGATGTCGAAATTCCTTTGTAAAGTCAAGTTGTTACACCGTTTTCGAGTCTGAGAAGTCGGTCTAATAAGATTTCACATCACAAAAATATTATTATTATAATTTAATGGATATGGTACACGTATTTTATCTACCTTGATAAATAATTAGTGTACTAACTATAATACCTTTTTAGTTTATACATGATTTAATAACGACCTCATAAAGTAAAAAAAAATTTTATTGTCACGATTTAACCATCGTCTACAGGGTTTTTTGATTAAGAAGGTTACACAAAAATATGTCTTCTTCGGTTTCTATTCGATCAGTTAAACTAGAGATTCTTAATTCTCAAAAGTCATAGTGACTGGTATCATAATTGTCATTATGTAGATGACTTAGGACCAGAGGTACTTACTAAAGTCATTCACGTTAAAAATAAACAATTTCGACCATCCAGACTAATCTTCTTTAAGACACCTTGATGTAGGTTATAGAAAATTATTGGATATTGCCTTTTCATAGACTTTTAATATGTAGACTTAGTGAAACGACATATGAACTTTGATTGTGTCATAACATACTTAGTTAATATGAAGTGAAATTTTTTAGACATGTATACTAATATACACATGTAAATATGGATATTTATTTTAGTCTCAAAAGTGTTTGTGACAAGTTTCTTTTACGAGAAAGAAACTTGTACATACCATCGTAAAGTTCGTTTCGAATCGGATTTACATACTCCTCAATTAGACTACGGACATTAAATCGTGGAAACATGACACCATCACTTTTCCCTGTCTGGCGAATCACCAAAGTCTACAATGTGAAATTACTTGGTCCTACCCAAAGGAATCGTACTGTGGTCAAATAGATCAAATAATCGAAACATCAAATTTTTAAATAATAAGAAAACACGGACGTTCGTAAAAGTACTGAAGAAGGAAAACTTTTTACTAGGTAAACAACACGATATATCCTTTATCAGGTAATTTATTGGTGAATTAACGATCTTAATCGAGGAAGTTAGTGCTCAATTAAAGAAAGTTTACATAAAGAAATTCCTTTAATTTTCTAGATTGGACGTCCGGGATACAGTTAAAAGTAATCTTAGAGAATCGTTAATTAATTATTTATGAATTATCGTGAGTCGACAACTCTTCTCTTCTCCCAAGATGAAGTTGACGGAAAGTCATACTTTGGTCAAAATCGTAAAAAATATTTTACATGAGGGTAAATAATCTATAGTAAAGAGAAAGTTTATCGATAAAAATTCAGTAGTTAATTATTTGTACATAAAAACTCGGTCGGTCTATTATTTAAAAATTATTATATTTAGTTCATAAATAAAAGATACTTAGGGTTACACACCGGTACTGTGTGTTTAATAGACGATCAATATATCGTTAGAACACTCTTCAGAGTCTGAGTGACGGTACGAGTATTGGGGTCAGACTACACAAACAAAAACGGACTTAACAAAAAAAAAAAAAAAAATTTAAATGGTACACACCGGACGGACCTGATGTCGATTAACCTTACCTGTACCCTTTATTTCGTTAGTAGGAAGTTGTTCCGACCCTCCCTCTGAGATTGGGTGTACATGGATGCAGAGGAAGAAGGGAACGATAGAAAGGTTGTTTGATAAATGACTCCGTTTGACTTAAATAAGAATGTCAGACTTCTGTTGTGTACCCAATTTGGATTCGGATAACGTATATTCATAAAAGTAGTTAATTTTAACGGAATAATATTGATACACACCACTACCTATAATTTTCCTGTAATGACACTAGTAAAGTATTAAGTATGTATGTCCATAGATTAGTAATACAAAATGAGATATGAACTTTGATTATAAAATTACAATACAGTTACCATAACGTTAATTTTAAAATTAACGAAGTCAATTACCACTTCTTTTAACTCATCTTCGTTTCCACATTTCACAATTGAAGAACTTTTATATTATTACTATGTTCAACCAAATACAATTGAAGAACTTTTATATTATTACTATGTTCAACCAAATACTATGTCTTACATTACTACGTTTAACGAAAGAGTAACCTAAGTCTGCATTAAGTTGTTTCTCATTTTACTTTCCACTTCTCTAATATTAACAGAGATGTATTCAGGTAAAGATTAACATTAATACAGGTATCTAATTGTACGTGTGATTCGGGTAATGTATAAAATATATTATTTTTCGTCATGGTTTTACACGAGTAATTATGTCTTTACTTTATTTTCTCTTCCCTTAAAGGAAACAAGTGTTAGAACACATCAAAGACCTTCTTTTTTTAATAATAACGTAGAAATCTAGAGAGGAGTTTGTTGAAACTGTTGAAATGGGTCAACCGAAAAAAGACTAAAGTTAAGTCAAGTACCTCCTTTATGGTTATCAGTAAAGAACTAATCGAGTTTTATATCTGACTGAAATAGTGTTATCTCCTCCGTAGTCGGGTAAACAGAGTTTACAGATACATATTAACGACTAGATTGAGGGACAGACACAAACCTCTCGTGTTTTAACGGAACTTGGGAGTTTTGTACACAAAAAAAAAAGTGGGGTTATTTTTATCAACTTGAGAAGTGAATCCGTGGAATCTTTTGTCATTACTGGAATCTATTTTAGTAAGGAGTGTGAAGGCATTAATGAAACTCCAGATCCACGTCTTTCCCTTTTTTCAAAATCACAATTTATAACCTTCTGAAGGAGTCAAAATATACATTGTAGTCTTTTTTTCCTTGAGGATGTACTTCGGTAAGAGTACCAAAAGTAATAGTGTATCTCAATTAGTTTTTGTCACGTTGGAGTCCGTTTATAGTGGGACCCTACTTTCATAATTTCTCCTTATTTTGTCGAATCAGTGAACCTATGATCAATTGAACTCTTTCGGGTTCCGTTATGTTTTAAACTGTATAAAGAGAGACTTTATAAAGGAAGATTTATAGCTACTTACGTCTAGACTATTTTTTACGTAATATGTAATAATTTTAAAACGGTATCGTTTACGATTAACCGTTCATGGACAGGAATGACACAGGCAACCAGTGTACTCCTCAAAATTTATATATGGTCGTATTAAATTACTTGTCTTGTAAACAAAACAGTACTCCGTTGTACGACTTTACGATGTCACGATAACAAATTTTTGCAGTTATCGATTTCGTGACTTATGCCATACGTTAGGTCTACCGTTTAAGGCTTCCGTGTCCTGACCTTTTCTTTTTTTAAAATTCTCAACAAACCCAAAGAGTCAGTACTTCGAAGGATCGAACGAAAATGGAAAGTCGTGATCGTTCCTAAATTGACGTTTCTTTCGTTAATCATCTCGACTCTTTATCCTAAACAATGTCCTAACGACGAGGAAATTTTTGTAGGAATAAGGACGATTTTACCGGGCCCGATAAATTCAAGAACTCAACGTAACTAATTATTACTTATCTCGTGTAATTTCATCAAAATAAATGGATTCAAAGATAACGTACGTTTGATCATGTGTGTATATAATAAATGTAGGATATATAGAAAGACGATAGATTTAAAGTGTCCTATTCTTTATTGGTCATTTCATTAAACGTTTTACACAAATATACAGTACACATTGACTATTTTATTGACCAATCTCATATCCGTTTATAGTTCTTTCGTTTACGTTAAAGGGATTAATTTTACAATCTGTACATTGGTACGGTTTATCGTAAAATTAGTTTATTTGGGTCTGGAATAATAATTTCTGTTCATGAAGTTAACGTCTTAAAATTTATTGAATTAACATATACCTTTTACACCGAACTTTTATATTTGTGTTAATTCTGTTAAACAAAATCAGAGAAACCAGTCGAATCCTTCTATTTTCGGAACGTACATAAACTCTAATCTATAATTAAACACTAAGAAACAGTGTTATAAGGTAATTCACAAGAACTAACAAGAACATGTTATTTGTTACAGAAAAAAGGTTAAAAAAACTTTCAAAATAAATACAATCAAGTTTTACATAAATCCTCAACGGTTTTAGAAGTCATCGGTACTCTGTAAATTGTGTTATAATGTATAAGGTGGATAAACAAGATTTATTGAGTTTATTTCGTCGTCAAAAGGTCATCGAAGGTCGTAGTGAAATGAAAAAAACTTGGTCCTAAATATCATTGTTTTACATTTGACCTATTGTCAATAATTACCATGTTTTCGTTGTAACCCCACTCGAAGGACCATTATAATACATTATAATACAGTCATTGTACTTTCTACGACACAACAAAACCAAACCTTGAAAAGACCCAAAAGTTAGTCCGAGTCATCTAAACTCATTCTTTAGGAACATCCGTCGGTAATACCAAAATAAACAAACCAACAACAACAAAACAAAGCAAAACAAAAGAGAAAAAACTTGTAGTTCCGTGTATGTTTGTAATCCGAGTTCGGATTTCGGGGTTATGTTCGGTAAGAAAACGACCACTTTAACATTAGAGTAAAATAATGTAACAGTTACTCGACGTCTCTAAGTAGAACAGAACAATTGTACTATCGTCTGTCTACTCTTCTTTATTTTTCATGACCGGACACTTTCGGTTTAGTTTCTCGGTCTAACTTCCCTAAGAGCTCAATGAGTCCACTCCGGGAGTCGGGGATCGATCACTGGGTCGATTACCAGTCTTACGGCTTCCAAGGCAAACCTACTAGGTTTGGAAGTCTGTACCATAAGTTTACAGACGTATTTACCGACTCTTAAACGGACAAGAAACATTCGAATGATATGTTATTTGTTTTCTGTCCGTAAACTATGATTGATTTGTATCTCTTCCTTGTCTGTCATTATGACCTACTTACACAAGTTCTGTTGTGTTTAGAAATTCACCGTGTCCTTCTTGAAGTTCCAGGATGTAAAGAATTCGTGTCTAAAAAGTAACAGGAACCAACATTTGGATCACGGTAAAAGGTTTTTAATGTGAGTAAATCTAATCTTTATAGATTACTATGTTCAATGGACTTTTGCACCATTACGAAAGTATATCCTTTGGGAGTTATTTATCCTCTTTTAACGTCGAAAATTATGGTTGATTTCCCAAGTGTTCTTTCCTATGAACTGTTGTAAGAAAATTCTTTATTAAGTCACAACAATTTTATTATCGTAACACAGATTGTCGTAAACTCAAGATGTCTGATTATTGGCGTATGACCTGTGACTCCGAAAAAAAACGGTTGTCAGTCAGTTTATTTACGTGGAATCAAAAATTTGACTTAATACTTTTGTTTAAAGTAGATAACGAAAAAAGGAGAATAAAAGAAATTGTACGTTGAAATAGTAAAGGAAATAAACTTTCTAAAAACTGAAAAGTACCGTTAAAATGAGACTTTAAAATAGTATTATTACTTAGTATTTTAAAGTCATAAATTCGAATAAAACATACGGATAAATGTTCAAATCTTCTTCTTTTAGTCGAAAGAATTTGTTTCGTTTCAGAAGTGACCATCACCGTAGATCGGAGTGTTTATTTTTCAACAAGTTGACGATTATGAAACGTTTTACAACCCTTTAAATAATTTAGTCAATTTTAATAGAGGAACTAGGTAAAAGGTTCCCTTTTATTCATCCGCACTGGTTAATCATCTTTATGTGTGGTTTGGATCTCTATTATATCGTATATTATGTTTACTATCGTAAGGAATCTGCTATGTCAACTCTTCCACTCTATACTACAGACCAAATGATCGTAAGTGTGGTATTAAAAAAGGAGGTTAAATTCTCTTGTGTAACCTTAAATTTACTTATCTTTATTACAATCACATGACTTTATGATACAGGATTAAATGTTTTATTTTTCGTTAAGTAAGTATTGGAAGTCATAGAATAATATCCACTGTTGAACGCTGTGTATTGTCTACTAAGTCCTTGACGATCACAAACCCCATTATTTACATCTTGAAACCCTATATTATACAATTCTACCTACAAGTGTTTAAGTTAGGTCCTACCTTGACCCTTGTCAATACGGTTAGTAGAGACAATTCTACGAAAAATGACCACTTTTTGACCTTCTTCTTTCATCTGTTGAGTACCGTCCATGTAAAGAAAGTGTTAAGTCCACCTGAGTCTACACTCTACGATATTTGAATTAACCCTGTGTCCAGTCTGAAATCTCGAACGAGGGTACCCTCACCATACATTCTTGGCTTCCGATTGAACTCATACAAAGTCCGGTCACGGGTCCTTAAGTTACAGATGACTCACCCTGAGGACTCCGTTTACCTGTCGATCAGACCTTACCCATCGAAAAGTCTAGAGAATAAGACTCCAAATCTAAATTTTTCTTTGACATTTATGGATGGTACTTTAATTACACTTAGGTCAATTTACGTGACTCGTTATTTATGACATAGACTTCTGTTATGTATGAGATCGTTTTCATTAGAATCTTAGAGTAGAAGATCCTCTGTCCTATCGTACTACCAATCTTTGTACTAAGACCTCCGAGTCACGGAGTGGTGAACAATCAATACACTATAACCCGTTTAATCTGGTAAACAGACTCTAGGTCAAAAGAGAAGACATTTCACCTACTACCTATATTACATGTCCTGATTGGATCCTACTACTACTTATACTTTACGTACTTTTAGTGAGTCGTGCAAAGGACAGTGTAAGATTTGTTTTACACAATGATGATAACAAAATAATGATGAGGAAAGAAGAGACCAATCTAAATAGAGTTCTTGACTTACCAAGACCCAGAAATCCACGTCGTAAAGTCGAGGTAAATTTGTGCTGATCCCTTCAGTCACCTCTTCCGTTACCGTGGGGTGAGGTCATGAGAACGGACCTTTTAGCGTACCTGTCTCCTCGGACCATCCGACGTCAGGTACCCCAATGACTCTCAACCTGTGCTGAGTCACTGAAGTGAAAGTGAAAAGTGAAAGTACGTAACCTCTTCCTTTACCGTTGGGTGAGGTCACAAGAACGGACCTCTTAGGGTCACTGCCGCCTCGGACCACCCGACGGCAGATACCCCAGCGTGTCTCAGCCTGCGCTGACTTCACTGAATCGTCGTCGTCGTCGTCGTCGTCCCCTCAGTTATTGAGTGGGGACTATATATTTGTTTATAAAGGACTGTATTACTTTGACTTATTCGTTCGTGACTATATTATTTTATAACGTTATAAACAGTAACTACCTATTTCACTGTCATAAGATTGAATAAAAATACATTATAAGAATGGATGATTGTCTAAATTAACACTAATTAGATAAACGGTTGTTTCCAGGCAGATCAGTTCCGATACCACCAGAAAATACCTACACTCTCAATACCTGATACTTCTTTCGACTCGTGGTTTCTTAACTACGAAAACTTGACACCACAACCTCTTCTGAGAACTCTCAGGGAACCTGACGTTCCTCTAGGTTGTTCAGGTAGGATTTTCTCTAGTCAGGACCCACAAGTAACCTCCCTGACTACGACTTTGAGGTTATAAAACCGGTGGAGTACACTTCTCAACTGAGTAATCTTTTGTGAGACTACGACCCTCCCTAATCCCCGTCCTCCTCTTCCCCTGCTGGCTCCTAGTCTACCGACCTACCGTAGTGGTTGAGCTACCTGCACTCAAACTCACTTGAGGTCCTCAACCACTACCTGTCCCTCCGGACCGCACGACGCTAAGTACCCCAACGTTTTTCACCTGTGCTGACTCGATGACTTGACTTGACTTCGATAAATAAATTAACGAGGAGGTTTGATGTCTAAGGTTAAATTGTTTTCTTTTGCAATCTCCGGTACTCATTTCAAACAGTGATTAAAAATAAAAAGGGGACTTTATTTCCAAAACTACAATATTTTACTTTACGTGAAGTTTACACGTTAGGTTCGAATTCAATCACAGTTCATTCTTGATGGAGACAATGATGTTGATAGTGAGAAGAAGGAAAAATAGAAATAAGTTTTATGTTCAATACCTATTAACCTCTCTTCAAACCACTGTGATATATTTCTTCAAAATTTAAGAGTTGAAGGTTCACTCTTATTCGTGAGTGCGTGGTATTTTCCGTTTTCTTAAGAAGGAACCTACTATCACACCCTCGAATTGAAGGAAGAAAACGGAGAAACCAACGGAAAAAAAAGAGGAGGTCTACAAGTTCGTATACTTTATAATTACACACACACACACACACACACACACGACTCAACATAGACTGAAAAACGTTGTGGTACCTGATATCGGGTCGTCCAAGGAGACAGGTGCCCTAAGAGGTCCGTTCTAATGACCTCACCCAACGGTAAAGGATAAGGTTACTTTATAATTATTTTCGTGAAATAAATGTTCGGTCCCAACCAAATAATGTGTATAGGTACTCAGACTAAAAGTCACCGGTTTTATTCCTTAAAACCTCTGATACCCACTGAAAAAAAGACCGGAGGTTTAAATCTTACTTACTCAGTGGTGAGGTTCAGAACCCCGGGACTCTTACCTTCCTTCTCCGGGGTGGTCGGAAACAAGTTCTCATACTCTTCGGAGGAACTAGGGTCACGACGGGAAGACGTTACCATCGAGGTATTTACCCTGTCTTTGTTGTTCTCTTACGTAAAGTGGAGTTATTGAACGTCAGTAAACTTTATACTCCCAAAAAAACAAAACAAAAAGACCCAAGAATATCCTGTCCGTACTCCCATTCGTGAAAGTCAACCTTCACTATCGGAAGTTTTGACTACATAAATCGAAGTCTTCAAGGTGAACGGAAAATCAGAATCAGAGGGAGAAGGTTGAGGGGACTATAATTCTGTAAGTAAACGTCCACTCAGGAGACTTATTTTAAAACCTTTCAAATCTGTGGAAAGTAGATTGTCGTTCTTTTGAGTTCCCACATTCGGATGGTACAATAGATGTATTAGTTTATACTGAACCAGTGAAAGGATGATAGTTCTCAGTTCTACCTTATTTCACTCGTAACCACGATTGAGTTCAAAATTTTGGTAAAACTGACTAAAGAATTACTAAGACTTAGAGAGTCGTTAAGACCTCCAGACGTCTCCGTAATCCAAAGTCTCTTGTCGTCACTATGTCTTGATGTACCGAATCCACTGACAGGGTTATTAAGTATGCCAAATGTATTAAGACAATGAAAAATTCTTTAAAGAGATCCTAATTCCCAATCGATAAACAGATCCTAATTCCTTCCCAATCGACTTAGACTTGAACGAACAAGTACTGAGAAAGAAGGGATTCGAAATATTCGTCTAAAGGTTAATTTAAACTACCATTTACTCAATAAAGGAGGGAGGGACTGTGTGAAACTGTACGTTGAAACGTCAACGAGGGTGACTTTTTTATAACGAGTCTATTTAATATATTACGAATTTTAATACAATATTAGTAAAAGACATAGTTATAACTACTCTTCATATGTAATATATGAAAAGATCAAACTATACCAACAGAAAAATACATTACGAGAGTAGTTACTTGTAATGTGTTAGTATTTGTTATAATGATTCAATAGATAATCATCACAATCAGTGAATCAGCTCAGACTGAGAAACGTCGGGGTATCTGACTTCGGACGGTCCCAGGAGGTAGGTACCCTAAGAGGTCCGTTCTTTGGACCTCGCCCAACGGTAAGGGAAGAGGTCTCCTAAAAGGAGTGGGTCCCTAGTTTGGGTCCAGAGGGTATAACGTCCGTCTAAGAAATGGTAGACTCGATTTCCTTCTATAGATAATGTCAAAAAATTAATTGATTGAGTTAAAATATTAATACAGTAACCTCATTATATATTGTAAAACCAAATATATTTTTTCCATTATAGTCTATTCTTAAAGTAGGTTTGTGACTTCAAAATTCCTTTTAATTCTTTGAATTTAGTTTATTCTTTGGTCTCATTAAGAATTCCTTTTGACTACTAAATAACCATTAAGTCAAAATATGATATGTTCGGAATTCTCTGTATTAAAGTGATAGAGTATTTAAAAAAATTTTTAATATGAGGAATACTAAACGATTTAAAATACGTTATTTGAAAGTGACATTTGAATGATAAACACGATCTATGAAACATAAGGTATAAAATTTAAATAATTACAAAACTTATCTATAATTAGAAAAATATAATAAATAATTTAGTAACTTAAGATCTCTATAAAGAATATCTCATAAAAATATTAATCTTTCTTTTGTTTATAATGAAGAACCAAGGTCAAGTGTACATGAGAAAAGACCTGCGGATAAAATTTGGATGATTTATAAAACACTCGGATGTCAGAGTATTAAAACACTATTTACGAGGTGTAATGGTTGTCTTGACATAAATATTTTCTTTTAAAGATTCGTTGTTACAATAAAAATTCAGTAAAGTCCGGATTTAAATTTTTGGGAAGGGACGAACAGATTCCTTATTTCAACATTACAAACTGAAAAATTAATTTTTCTTTTCAAAATAAAGTAAGGTGAATTGAAAGGTCAAAGTATGAAAAAGTGAACGGGGAGTCACTTCATAAATTTACTGTCAACCCTTTTAAAGTTTTTCCTCGTTTTGTCCGAACTCCCGTCATCGACTTATAGAAGACTATAAGGTATTCTACCATGTCTTTTTGTGTTTACTTTAAAAACCGACTGAGTTATACAGTAATTAATTTACTCTATATAATCCAACCCCGAAGGGACCACCGAGTCGTCATTATATAATCCAACCCCAAAAGGACCACAGAGACGGATACATCCTCTACGTCCAAGATAGAGACCCAGTCCTTCTAGAGGACCTCCTCCTTTACCGTTGGGTGAGGTCATAAGGATGGACCTTTTAGGGTACCTACCTCCTTGGACCTCCTGATGTCAGGTACCCCAGTGTTTCTCAGTCTGTACCGACTTGTTGTATAGTCCAATCTCCCTTAAAAATCACTATCATTCTAAAGTAACGGTTGAGACAAAGTTCAATAAACTTTTCACTACAATATTATATTTTGTCCTTTTAAAATCACTGGTATTACTTATTAATTCTCTATTTACAGTTGAAAAATTTTTCCTATATTAGATTCTCACTCATTCATTTCAGCGAGTCAGTACGGGTTGAGAAACACTGGGGCACCTGACATCGGATGGTCCAAGGAGGTAGGTACCCTAGAAGGTCCGTTCTTATGACCTCACCCAACGGTAAAGGAAGAGGTCCTCTAGAAGGGTTGGGTCCCTAACTTGGGCCCAGAGGGTAACATCTAGGCCCAGAGACGTAATATCCGTCTGTGAAATGGTAGACTCGGTGGTCCCCTTAGATTCTCATTACTTATATATTTTAAAATATTTATTTTTTGGTTCAAATGTTTATATCTCACACCCTTCTCGATTGTCACGTGTCCACTTATTTCAAATCAACAAAATGAATTGTCAATTGAAAATACAGTTTGTAAATAGTTCATAGTCGTACGGATATTGATCTAAAACTTCATTTTGTATCACATTCAATACAGGGTACGAGTTCTTCGAACTTCAGAACTCTCTTTTATGTTTTACACTGTATTAAAGAATTATTGAAAATTGCCGAATGTCATTTTTATATATTACAGTTAAAAAAAATCAATAAAGTACTCGGAGTGTACTTCTTATTATGTCTATTTCAGTTTAGTCTCTTCATGTTGGTTCTAATATTCTTAATTTTAAGATAGTATACTTCTTAACTCGTACAGATCAAATGTTTTCATTTTGACCTACCCTAGGATTCCTGTCTATTAATGCTACTATTATTATATTATTTTATTTTAGTAACTGAAATTAACCTATAATGAATATATAATCCGTCAGATCACGTAGTTTTAAAACATTAAGGTTAAATCTCTAAACAAAATAATAAAAATGGAGATAAAATATCTACTTCTTTACTCCAGATCGTGTATCTCATTAGACGGGTTCCAGTGTCTCAATACGTGACTTTGAAATTTAAGTCCAGACAAATCTTAAACTCAATGATTGGAACTATGACGAAAAACGCCTAGCTTACTATAGTTTCCTTTTACATACTTTCATAAAACTTGACAGCAACAAATCAGTGATTCAGTACGGCTTGAGAAGACGTTGGAGTACCTTACATCGGACGGTCCAAGGAGACGGGTACCTAAAGAGTTCGTTCTTATGACCCCACCCAACGGTGAAGGAGGAGGTCACCTAGAAGGACTAGGTCACCAACGTAACTTGGACGCAGAGGACGCGTCCGTCTCAGAAAGGGTGACTCGGTGGTCCCTTCAGGTCCGTGATCCACCCATAGATGTTTAAAACTTTTGTAAAATGAAAAGTAGTAAGTATCACAAAACTTTTGTGTTAAATTTACATAAACATATTGTATACGAAAGATAACATATTTATCTAAAATTGAACCTCTTTCGTTGAAATCAGTGGACACAGAAAAAATCTTCGTTTCAGTGTATGTTTAGTAAAGTCCTTTTCTAAAGATTCTAAACACCAAAAGGAAAGGGTAACAACCTACGAGAATGTCTGTATCAGACTGATGGTTTTTACAAAAAGTGATATGTAAAGTCTTATTTTAATATGTATAAAATAAATTTTGAAAGTAATACAACAAAGTTTTCTAACTAAAACTCGAGACATCAGTAAGGTACCCGTCTCCTCAGACCATCCGACGCCAGGTACCCCAGTGATTCTCAGTCTGTACTGACTCACTGAAGTGAAAGTGAAAAATGAAAGTACGTGACCTCTTCCTTTACCTTTGGGTGAGGTCACAAGAACGGACCTCTTAGGGTCCCTGCCTCCTCGGACCACCCGACGGCGGATGCCCCAGCGTGTCTCAGCCTGTGCTGACTTCGTCGAATCGTCGTTGTCGTCGTCAGTAATTTCCACCGTAGTCAAATATAAGACAACTTAAGATAAGATAAAAAACTTTACAAACGATCAATACAAAAACTCATAATCAAATCGTAGATTAAGTTGAAAATTCGACGTATAATTACAAAATGAAACGAAGATTTATCACTTTTTAACAGATAAATAATATATAATAATACTAATGAAGACAAGATAGAAAGAATAAAGGGTATAAGAACCGGGTAACATCTCTTTGTAATCAGGTAATTACTATCTATGTCTACCACAGGTAGACCATAGGTAGAAATTGAGATTTTTACCTCCGTATTCCTATGAGACTTTGTGATCTGAAGTTTTAGTCTACACCCGATTGTCGAGTTTGTTTCAATAAACTATGTAAGACTAAAAAAGGTATCAGGAGTTGAATATAAAGATTTTTATTCTCAAAATAGAAATTTAAGTGGTGAAGTAGGATGAGGTTCTGACGACGACGACGACGACAATTCAGTGAGGTTCTGACGATCGTTTATAGTTTTAAATAACTATACTTGTTTAAAAGGTGAATACCAAATAGAGTTTTTAAAGAACCATTAGTGGTTATAAACCTTGTAAAAGGTTTCAAAACAAGTATCACATAATCAAGAAACCTATTCTTTTTAAGTTCATGGAGTCTATCCTCACATCGATTTATTTTATCCTATTAGTGTCGAAGTGTTTTAGAATAGGACGTAACTCAGGATTTCCCCTTTTTACTAGTGCAAAGAGTAGTCCCAGTGGTCGTTACTATTAATAGTGAATTTAAGATAAACAAAATAAAAGGACTCTATCTTACATGGTACTATTACGGAAAGTCCCTCTAACACTTCTATATTTCTTTCAAAGTTTTCGTAAAATCCATAAGGGTCTTCTTCACAATTGTATTTATCTTTCTATGTATTATGCAAATTATTCTTTTATACAATAAAAGAAATTATGTAAAGTATTCTTTTATGCAATTATACAATAAAAGTCTTTCTTTTATCTTTTGTTCTTTATTTAAGAACTTTATTTACGTAAGTACTTTAGTTATATACTCTCGTCTCATAGTTATCGTTATTATTTAAAGTATTCGAATTATCACTACGAAACTTATTTATAGATTTCCCTTTTTTATTTAAGAGATATGACAACGGTTACATTAATTAACATATGTTACATTAAATTAAAAATTAACGATCTAAAAATATGTATAAAAGAGCATGTGTACATGACCAAAGAGAGTTGTTAAAACGAGGTAAATCTTTAAAAGGACTTACATACGTACACACGTGAAGTCAAGAAGTTAAAGTTTTTTCAATAAAAAATATGTTATAAGGGTATAGAGTTTTTATGTATTTCCGTATTACAAAGATCAAGAAATAGTACACAAATAGTAACACATACTATCTTTATTTATTCAATTCGGGTTTAGTGAACGATTACTTCTTTGTTTTCTTTTACCTTTGGACAAATAAAAAGAGTGGACCCAGATTTTCAATGAAACCTCTCTGTGACTAATCCAGGTTGTATATGGAGAATATCCACTTCTTTGATTCTAGGTTTCGTCAGTACACTAAAAGAGTTTTGTTA
Source organism: Capra ibex (assembly GCA_006410555.1). Taxonomy (NCBI): domain Eukaryota; kingdom Metazoa; phylum Chordata; class Mammalia; order Artiodactyla; family Bovidae; genus Capra; species Capra ibex. The sequence continues at coordinate 26,857,971 of SJYO01037955.1, forward strand.
TCTTTTCAGTACGTCTTATTAGAAAGTGAACGTTTGAAACATATTGACACTTTTTTCACCTTTAGAACGTTACAAGATAACTTTCTGAATTTTATGTAAGTGTGTTCGTAAGGAAGTAATCGAACATAGGGGATGTAGAGTTAACACGAATCCTATCATTGACGGTACGTCGTTCGTCAATCGTTTATTCCGGAAGGGTCCACCGTGTACTTCCTTTGTATATCTGTACCCAACCTCAGTCCTTCTAGGGGACTTCGTTCTTTACCTCGGGTGAAGTTATAAGAATGGACCTTTTCAGGTACCTGTCTCCTCGGACCACCCGATATGAGGTACCCCAGTTTCTCAACCCGTACTGACTTGTGTCACTTTTATATTTCTTTTAAAAATTTTAATTATGTCTTCGTAACCCGGAAAATCACTTTTGAATCGTTACTTAGAACTTTTGGAGTGACGTATAAACAACAATTATAACTTCTTAAACTTAGTGGTCCTTTTATAGATTGAACAGTCATAGAAAATTTTATCTCCTTTGAAACATCATATAAAATCTTTATAAAAGTAAACTTTGATGGATTTTTGAAATATGTCGAATAAATCTTTTAATAGAACCTTCAAGTAATGTAACATGTAGAAGACTTTACTTTTGTCTTGTTACTTTGTAATACTATTTATATAATTTATTATATTCGTTATTAAATTCGTTAATAATACTTTTCGAAAAGTTTAAAATCTATGTGACTTTTAGAGACAACTGTAAACCGCAAGATGTACGGTGTTGTCCCAACCTTTTATTACGACACGATAAAATAAAATGGAAACAAAGACGAAAAACAAACGAAAACAAGGTCATATGATGTCGTAGAATAAAAATAAGTCACTGTCCTTATAAATGAATCGGACCCGAAGGGAACGTCGAGTCGGTCATTTCTTAGGTGGACGTTACGCCCTCTGGACCCAAGCTAGAAACCCAACCCTTCTAGAGGACTTCTTCCCTTTCCGATGGGTGAGGTCATAAGACCGGACCTCTCAAGGTACCTGACATATCATGTACCCTAGTGTTTGTCAACCTGGGCTGACTCACTGAAAGTGCAGTGAAGTTCGTAATAAATGAATTTTTTTACTTTCTGATTTTCGTACTTTCATTTTTATATTAGTATTCATATTTTATTCGTTTTTTTCTTTTTTTCCTTTCTTCGAAACACGTCCACTAAGGTCTTCACAAACTTTCGTTCTCAGGACCTCTCTCTACGAGATCAAGGTACAGGACTTTGACCGACATACTACAACTGTTTAGTCTTCTGGAGAGGTAAGAACTGAAAGGAGCAGGGATTTTATTTATTATTATTATGGGTTGACAATTCTGTCTACACTCTCATTTATTTCACTAATTTGATAAAATTTCGAATTTTCATAAATTCATTTCTAAGTGTTACGGAGTATTTATTATTCGTTATATAATTATAATAATGGAGAACTCTTTGGATATACGTCCAGTCCTTCGTTGTCAATCTTTACCTGTACCTTGTTGTCTGACCAAGGTTTATCCTTTTCCTCACGCAGTTCCGACATATAACAGTGGGACGAATAAATTGAATATACGTCTTCTGTAGTACTCTTTGTGACCCGACCTTCTTCGTGTTCGACCTTAGTTCTAACGGCCCTCTTTATAGTTATTGGAGTCTATACGTCTACTGTGGTGGGAATACCGTCTTTTACTTCTCCTTGATTTGTCGGAGAACTACCTTCACTTTCTCCTCTCACTTTTCAAACCGAATTTCGAGTTGTAAGTCTTTTGCTTCTAGTACCGTAGACCAGGGTAGTGAAGTACCCTTTATCTACCCCTTTGTCACCTTTGTCACCGACTGAAATAAAACCCCCCGAGGTTTTAGTGACGTATACCACTAACGTCGGTACTTTAATTTTCTACAAATGAGGAACCTTCCTTTCAATACTGGTTGAATCTATCATATAACTTTTCGTCTCTGTAATGAAACGGTTGTTGCCAGATAGATCAGTTCCGATACCAAAAAGGTCACCAGTGCATACCTACACTCTCAACCTGACACTTCTTCCGACTCGCGGCTTCTTAACTACGAAAACTTGACACCACTACCTCTTCTGAGAACTCTCAGGGAACCTGACGTTCCTCTAGGTTGGTCAGGTAAGACTTCCTCTAGTCAGGAAACAAGAAACCTTCCTGACTACGAAGTCGACTTTGAGGTTATGAAACCGATGGAGTACGTTTGTCAACTGAGTAACGTTTTCTGGGACTACGACCCTCCCTAACCCCCGTCCTTCTCCTCCCCTGCTGTCTCCTACTCTACCGATGTACCGTAGTGGCTGAGTTACCTGTACTCAAACTCACTTGAGACCCTCAACCACTACCTGTCCCTCCGGACCACACGACACTAAGAACTCCAGCGTTTCTCAGTCTGTGCTGACTCTCTGACTTGACTTGACTTGACTTATAATGTTAAAATATATAGAAGGCGGAGTTTCCTTCGTTATGATGATAATGGTAAAACTCTATTTTCCACTTTTTTTTCTCAACGGTCTTTCGTTTCCATCATTAACACCTAGGACACAAGGATTACGAAGTCGAAGGGTTTTTGACCTCTCTAGTCTCCTCAGTTGGGTCTCGAACTATGTTCGTTTCACGTATAAAATAAGGACCAATCATAAACTGTCTATACTAACACCTAGACTGGTTTAGGGAGATGTAAACCAAGGTAAAGAAACGAGGTTAATGATATCTTACGACTACTGTATGGGACTCATGTCTACACGATTTTCATTTTGTCTATTGGAGGTTCACCCTACTTGGAGGAAAACTATTCTTGACAATATGTTTCTGATCTGGTAATGGATGGTCCTTATCAAATTCCTTATTTATCCAACCCTACAGGACTTTCTAGGGACCATTGGGATTTTACAAGACTTTTAGGTAACTTGAACCCAATGTATATTTGTGACTAACTTTCTTGTTTTTAATTTAACTGTGGTAATCGTCATAACGTTTTAAAGGAGTCGAAAATTTTCTGGTTGAGAAAAAATCTTGGTATTTGTGTCATTAACATTCTTTTATATGTCCCGTAAGGGTCAAGTCATAATCCTGGACGTGAAAGTGACACGTCCTATACCCAAGTTAGGGACCAATCCCTTAGTTCTAGGACGTTCGATATACCGGTTTGTTGTCGTTGTTGTTTTCGTTGATGAATGTTCAAGTAGAACAGATAAAGATTTTGTAAAGGGACCACCGAGTCACCATTTCTTAGACGGACAGTTCCGTCCTTTACACTCAAACTGGGGACCCAGACCTTCTACGGGACTTCTTCCTTTACTAAAAACAACGAGTCAGTACAGACTGAGAAACGTCAGGGTACCTGTCGTCGTACGGTCCTAAGGGACATGTCATAAGAACGGACCCTCTAGGGTACCTGTCTCCTCTGACCGTCCGATCTCAGATACCCCAGTGTTTTCTCAACCTGTGATGAATCGTTGATTTGTTGTTATCAATCAATCATCCAGGATGGGACTCTTGTATTTTTATTTTATTTGTTCTTGATCTCTCGAAATACTTCTGAAGAGTCTGTGAAACGTTTAGGTCCACGGAAGAGGGAATTAACTTGAATAATTCTATAACGGTTTCTTAGTTTGGTAGGACTACCACGTCGATGAGTTGTCTGTAAACAGAGAGAAGTTTGTTAGTGAATCACTACCAACCTGATAAGGGTGGACAGTCCGGACGTGCACTTCCGATTGATAAAGAGGAAGAACCTCGGTTTTTTACGGTCATAAATTCCAGACAGTCGGACTTCACCGATACATATAACTCTCTCTAAATGGTACAAACGAGAGAGGGAAGGGACTCGTGGTACTAATCCCTTTCTTTTGTACCCATACATATATAAAAAAGTTTTCGTTCTCTTACTTGAAAGTTTAATTTACTGGAAGTCTTTGTTTAAATGAGTGACCTCGAAACGGGTGAGGGACCTCGTTGACTTTTGGTTTTGGTTCTATAAAAAGATTTTCCCCACCGACCGAATGGAATAAAAGAGTTATATCTCTCGTTGGTGGATGGACCTACAATGAGAAAACGAGATCTCCTCTCGTTAATTGTATGTTATATCCAGTAAATTTAGAGTTTTTAATTTGGGACTGTAAAGAGTCCCTAGAGACTCGGAACAAACCATATTAAAACTCACGAAAAGTACAGAAAGTGTTCCCTGAAGTGTGAGGGTTTTAACCAACATGAGAAAACAGTAGAAGAATTCTTACTTCACGAATAATAAATTTTAGGTTTAAAAAATTAGTGACGTAACTTTCTGGACAGTATGAGGCCGTAAGAAGAACATCAACAACCGAAAGGAAAAGAGTACCTGAGGTCTTTCGTCGGCTACTTATTTTGTCAAATCCTATTTCAGGCATACAAGATTATAACCAACGTTACTATTTTCTATATAAACGTAACTTAAAGAGATCGTAGTTACAGATAACATTGGTCACGGAAAACTTTCAGTAATGACTGAACAAATATCTCTGTTCAGACTCTAAGTAAAGGTAGAGATCATAATAGTACCGAGACACAAATTTGATCTAAAAAATCGATTTAATAACTTCGTGATTAAAAGTCATCAGTATAATTTTCTCTTTTTTATAAAAGTCCCGACTAAACGAATAAACGTTTATCTGTAATTAGTGTTCTTTTTATTTTAACATACTTTTTTAAGAAATATAAAAGATACCCGTACTATCATTATGATTTCATATAAACTCATTCTAAAAATTTAATTTTATACTTTCCTTTGTACTTAGTTTCGTTATACTCATTAAAACAATAATATAAAGTCCAATATAGATGATTGTTGGAATGGAGGTTTTAATAAAATCTCTTAATTAAATTTTTTGCCAACATATTTCCATTTACTGAAAAACCGTTGACTAAAACTTTGTTCTCTTATCAAAAGTTTATATAATTAACATGATAAAGAATGATCAAAACACCTAGAGTTAATAAATATTGTAATATACAGTTTAGTAGAAAAAAAAAGATAATGTAAAAAGATAAGATAAGACAGACGTAAACAGGACTCAGGTATTAAAAAGACTAGATCAAAAAGTTATGTTATTAAGAAGAAAAAGATAAAGATAAAAATAAGAAAACACAGAGAAAGGAAACTTTAACATAGAAAGGAGAGAAGTTAAAGGGAAGTATACGGTTTATGACGTAGGAAAAAAAGATTCTATAAATAGTGGGGAATCAATAAATCAAAAGTCTATCGTTGATTGTGACAGATGAAACAGTTAAAAATTTTTTATAAATGTGTTTGTAATGGAGTAAGTAAGAGTATTGTTATAACACTTTATACGTAGTAATAAGGATAAAGTATTATTCCCTTTTCTATGAGAAATTTCAATCGACTCAAGGGGTCTTAGTAGTTCAGTATCCATTATCTTCAACTAAAAATTGGGTTTATACAATTGAGACTTCGTGTAAGAAATGATGTAATTCTACCGTCTCCTCAACAAATGAATGAACTAATTTATAATTAGATGTACAAATTACTGTTGGATAATACACGAGACTTGAAATTTCAGTCACTTCCTAGTTTGATAATTTAGATTATTAATAACTCTTGGATGATTTGTTTCGACATATAACGTGTCTCGAACTTCGATTTTCTCTTTAATTCTTTAATTTTAGGTAAGAGGGAGAGAATTTTCTCTAGTGTCCGATTGACCATTTCAGTCTATCCTTACGTACTTTTCTTTTCTTTACGGACTATAATTTATTCATGTCTTACTACTGAAATCTACTAATTTACGGGGTCCTTAAAGTTCCCCCCTTTTTTCTAGTGAAACTCGATCTTACGTCTTTTTTCATATTAGGTCTCCCTACTAGAGTCCCCTGGGATTTACTACCCGACACACACACACACACACTCACACACATAAATTAGTACAGACTGAGAAACGCTGAGGTACCTGACATGGAGTGGTCCAAGGAGACAAGTACCTCAAAAGGTCTGTTCTTATGACGTCATTCAACGGTAAAAGAAGAGGTCCCTTTAGAAGGGTTGGATCCTTAACTTGGGAGTAGAGAACGTAACCGTCAGAAAACGTGACCGTCCGTCTGAGAAATGGTGATCGTGGTGGAACCTTCGGGATTTGCTACCACTACAAGTCTCTTCACCTATCCTGTCGTTTCTGTAGGATTCTTTACCTTACCCGGTCCTATGTCTTCTTTCGTGTTTTTGTATAGTTTCTTCAAAATTTCTAGAGTCCTTCTGTATTAATTGTCGATGAAGACCCTACCCCTCTATTTTTATAATGGTTCATGATTCAAAAGTCTCCTTTGTATCTCATATACCTTCTGACTTCTACACTTTACGTGGTTGTTGAGGTTCGTGTATGTTATTGAACGGTTTTACGTCACTTTGATAAAAATTATGTCGACTATAAAATTTGTTTTGACTTGTTTAAGATCCACAGTCTTTACTTCTCTTTCAATTTCAGACATCGTTTAACCATGGTTGTTTATGGCTAAACAATCATTAACGTAATATAAACCCTGGACCCTACCAATTATTTCAGAATATTCCTAAATCCAGTGTTAGTGACACGTCCGTCCCTGAACCTTGTCCGGAAGAACTTATTGCGACTCATCGTCTCTTGACGACACGGTAGTTGTCCTTGGTCTTTAAGAGGTAGTTGGTTGTGTCCTTAAATAGGGTCTTTGATTCATGGGGAGGGGAGTTTTCGTTCGATACTCGTCTCTATTGTGGTGGGTCCTCTTTAGTCTCGGAGTTTCGACTCTTTGTACGTTGATACCTCAGGTTTAAATATGATGTATACACTATGTCTTTGTTGTCTGACTCTTATATTGTATTTTTGACCAGGACTTGATGATTTTGGGAGAACAGACCCTATCCTCTCTCAAACGATAGTGACTCTTGTTCGTTCTTCCATTTGTCAGCTTATCTTAGGTAATTTGTTTTTATCCCACGGTAAAAAAATTTTTCGGTTAAACTTCCTTTTTTTTTTTTACTTTACAGGTCCGAAATTCTTTCTGTACAAGGGAATAGAATTTTTCCGTGTATTTTACGTCGTCCCATTATATATGTTTAAGTGAGTATCTATCTCGTTCGTTACATTAAAAGAACTTAGAACCCTTTATAAAACGGTGACAGAGAGACAAGTAAGAGTCAGAAGAGTCGAAGACGTCTAAAATAATCCTTATGTATCCTCGATTAGGATATACCTTACACAAAATTCAAAAGGAAGTATTTGACACAAGACCCATTATCGGAGTCAAAATAGAAGTTTAACTTGTAGATAAACCTACATGAATTCAAATAGGAAATTGATTTGATAAATTGTATATCAAATGTTAAGTTAATATTCTTACCGTAAGGGTAGATTCTTATCTCAAAAAAAAAAAATTTTTCTGTAAAATTTCATAGTCAAGTCAGCGAGTCATCACAGGCTGAGTAACGCTGAGGTACTTAACGTCGTGTGGTCTGGAGGGACAGGTAGTGGTTGTGGGTCTCAAGTGAGTTTGAGTACAGGTAGATCAGTCACTACGACAGGTCGGTAGAGTAGGAGACAGCAGGGGAAAAGGAGGACGAGGGTTAGGGAGGGTAGTAGTCTCAGAAAACGTTACTCAGTTAAGAAACGTACTCAACCGGTTTCATGACCTCAAAGTCGAAATCGTAGTAGGGAAGGTTTCTTGTGGGTCCTGACTAGAGGAAATGTTACCTGACCAACCTAGAGGAACGTCAGGTTCCCTGAGAGTTCTCAGAAGAGGTTGTGGTGTCAAGTTTTCACAGTTAAGAAGTCACGAGTCGGAAGAAGTGTCAGGTTGAGAGTGTAGGTATGTACTGGTGACCTTTTTGGTATCGGAACTGATCTACCTGGAAACAACCGTTTCATTACAGAGACGAAGAGTTATACGACAGATCCAACCAGTGTTGAAAAGAAAGTTCCTCGTTCGTAGAAAATTAAAGTACCGACGTCAGTGGTATACGTCACTAAAACCTCGGGTCTTTTTATTTTTCAGATTGTGACAAAGGTGACAAAGGGGTAGATAAAGGGTACTTCATTACCCTGGTCTACGGTACTAGAAGTAAAAGACTGTCTCTGAAATTTTCAAATAACCATTTCCGGTAACGACTTTATTGATCATTTCCTACATGAAATTGTTGTTGTTGTTGTTTTTAACTCAGGAGGTCTTTGTCTTTTTGTTCTTTGTTATTACTTGTTTCCTTAATCATTTTATTTTTCTATTTACCCTCGACCCACTCCCACATTAGTCTTAGTTCATCACGACACTCCATGACATTTTTAAACAACAATTTAATTTGTTTCATTCATAACTTAATATATTTATTGATAAACAAATCCCAAATTTTCGTTCCACATTATTGTTATTGTGTTTTCTTTCCTACCGTTCAAACCTCTCTACAATTTCGTGAGTTCAAGGGTATGATAAATTCCCTGACTAGTGGAAATCTGAAAAAAACTTTGTATTTTTCCAACGCACGTAAATGTATAAAATTTATATATGTCTTCCGGTAGGTTTACGTACATTATCATACATATTGAAAATTTGGTCTTCTTCTTTGTTTCCTTTACTACTTTTGAGGTAATTAGGTTATATAAGTCTCTTTCTGTTCTTTCAGTGGTTTGTCTGACTTTATTTTACTGGTTTTACTCAGATTGATATAGACATAAGTATTATTTATCTTTTACCCAGTCACAACCCCATCCTCCTCGTAAACTCCTTTTACAGGAGCCCTTTTATCACGATTCTAAGGGTTAAGAAGGAAGGATTTACACACACACATCCCACCCCTCCTCCCGGAGGACGCGTCCGTGTCGTCTCTTCTCTCCTTGATGAGATACAAGTTCCAGTCCTCCACACCGACACTCCTCTATGGGGAGTAGGTTCCATTCCTCGTCGTCGACGCAAAACGACTTCGTCGGCACTTCTCTATGGGGTACAAGTTCTATTCTCTTTGGGTTCATTCTACCATCCACAACACTCTCCCGTAGTCTTCCGTCTGTGTGACTTTGGTATTAGTGTCTTTAGATCGGTTAGACTAGTGTACCTGGTATCGGAACAGACTGAGTTGTTTTGATTCGGTACGACACGTCCACCCAGTACCACCTCTCAAGACTGTCTTATACCAGGTAACCTCTTTCCTTACCGTTTGGTTCAGTCATAAGAACGGAACTCTTGGGGTACTTGTCACACTTTTCCGTTTTACTATCCTATGACTTTCTCTTTGAGGGGTCCAACCATCCACGGGTTATACAATGACCCATAGTCACCTCTTTATTGAGGTCTTTCTTACTTCCCTACCTCGGTTTCGTTTTTGTTATGGGTCAACACCTACACTGACCACTATCTTCGTTCCAGACTACGACATCTCTCGTTATAACGTATCTTGGACCTTACAGTCCAGGTACTTAGCTCCGTTTAACCTTTACCACTTTGTCCTCTACCGTTCTCACTTGTAACTGCAAGATCCTTAGCCACTTTATTTTACCTGATCTTACCCACTTAAATTGAGTCTACTGGTAATATACATGATGGCACCCGTCCTTAGGGAATCTTCTTTGTCTCATCGGTACTACCAGTTGTTTTCTCAGGTTTTACATCATGCACCTACGTTAGAGTTTTTACTGTCTTACTAGAGACAAGCAAAGGTTCCGTTTGGTAAGTCATAGTGCCATTAGGTTCGGATGCGGGGTTGGTCATTGTGACTTCTTCGACTTCAACTTGTCAAGACACTTCTGGATGTTCTGGAAACTGTTGATTGTGGGGGTTTTATACAAGAAAAGTAATATCCCCTGATCTTACGGTTTCATCCTTCAGTTCTTTGTGGACCTCGTTGTCCGTTTAAGTCGGAACCTTATGCTTTACTTTGTCCCGTTTCCGATTATCTCAAAACGGTTCTTTTACGTGACCAGTATCGTTTGTGGGAGAAGGTTGTTGTGTTCTCTTGTGAGATGTGTACGTGGAGTGGTTTACCGGTTGTGACTTTAGTCTAACTAATATAAGAAACGTCGGTTTCTACCTCTTCGAGATATGTCAGTCGTTTTTGTTCTGGCCCTCGACTGACACCGAGCTAGTACTTGAGGAATAACGGTTTAAGTCTCAATTTAACTTCTTTCATCCCTTTCGGTGATGTGATAAGTCCATACTGGATTTATTTTAGGGAATACTAATATGTCACCTTCACTCTTTATCTAAATTCCCGGATCTAGACTATCTATATCTCACGGATTACTTGATACCTGTCTCCAAGCACTGTGACATGTCCTCTGCCTAGTTCTGGTAGGGGTATCTTTTCTTTACGTTTTTTCGTTTTACCGACAAACTCTCCGGAATGTTTATCGACACTTTTCTCTTCACTTTCGTTTCCTCTTTTCTTTTCTATATTCGTAGACTTACGACTCAGGGTTTCTTATCGTACCTCTCTATTCTTTCGGAAGGAGTCGCTAGTTACGTTTCTTTATCTCCTTTTGTTGTCTTACCCTTTCTGATCTCTAGAGAAATTCTTTTAATCTCTATGGTTCCCTTGTAAAATACGTTTCTACCCGAACTATTTCCTGTCTTTACCATACCTGGATTGTCTTCGTCTTCTATAATTCTTCTCCACCGTTCTTATGTGTCCTCTTGACATNTTTCGTTTCCTCTTTTCTTTTCTATATTCGTAGACTTACGACTCAGGGTTTCTTATCGTACCTCTCTATTCTTTCGGAAGGAGTCGCTAGTTACGTTTCTTTATCTCCTTTTGTTGTCTTACCCTTTCTGATCTCTAGAGAAATTCTTTTAATCTCTATGGTTCCCTTGTAAAATACGTTTCTACCCGAACTATTTCCTGTCTTTACCATACCTGGATTGTCTTCGTCTTCTATAATTCTTCTCCACCGTTCTTATGTCTCCTCTTGACATGTTTTTTCTCGAAGTGTTGGGTCTATTAGTGCTACCACACTAGTGAGTGGATCTCGGTCTGTAGGACCTTACACTTCAGTTCACCCGGAATCTTTCGTAGTGATAATTGTTTCGATCACCTCCACTACCTTAAAGTCATCTCGACAAAGTTTAGGACTTTCTACTACGATACTTTCACGACGTGAGTTATACGGTCGTTTAAACCTTTTGAGTCGTCACCGGTGTCCTGACCTTTTCCAGTCAAAAGTAAGGTTAGGGGTTTTTTCCGTTACAGTTTCTGACGAGTTTGACGGCGTGTTAACATGAGTAGAGTGTACGATCATTTCATTACGAGTTTTAAGAGGTTCGGTCTGGAGTCGTTATGCACTTGACACTTGAAGGTCTACAAGTTCGACCAAAATCTTTTCCGTCTCCTTGGTCTCTAGTTTAACGATTGTAAGTGACCTAATAGTTTTTTCGTTCTCTCAAGGTCTTTTTGTAGATAAAGACGAAATAACTGATACGGTTTCGGAAACTAACACACCTAGTGTTATTAGACACCTTTTAAGACTTTCTCTACCCTTATGGTTTGGTGGACAGATGGAGAGTTCTTTAGACATACGTCCGGTCCTTCGTTGTCAATCTTGACCTGTACCTTTTTGTCTGACCAAGGTTTATCCTTTTCCTCATACAGTTCCACATATAACAGTGGGACGAATAAATTGAATATACGTCTCCTGTAGTACTCTTTACGACCCGACCTCCTTCGTGTTGACCTTAGTTCTAACGACCCTCTTTATAGTCATTGGAGTCTGTACGTCTACTGTGGTGGGAATACCGTCTTTCACTTCTCCTTGATTTCTCGGAGGACTAATTTGACTTTCTCCTCTCACCTTTTCAACCGAATTTCGAGTTGTAAGTCTTTTACTTCTATTACCGTAGACCAGGGTAGTGAAGTACCCTTTATCTACTCCTCTTTTGTCACCTTTGTCACAGTCTGAAATAAAACCCCCCCGAGGTTTTAGTGACGTCTACCACTGACGTCGATACTTTAATTTTCTGCGAATGAGGAACCTTCTTTTCAATACTGATCGGATCTACCGTATAAATTTTCGTCTCTATAATGAAACGGTTGTTTCCAGGTAGATCAGTTCCGGTACCAAAAAGGACACCAGAACATACCTACACTCTCAACCTGACACTTCTTCCGACTCGTGGTTTCTTAACTGTGAAAACTTGACACCACAACTTCTTCTGAGAACTCTCAAGGAACCTGACGTTCCTCTAGGTTGGTCAGGTAGGATTTCCTCTAGTCAGGACTCATAAGTAACCTTCCTGACTACGACTTCGACTTTGAGGTTATGAAAAATAGTACAGTACGCTTCTCAACTGAGTAACTTTTATGGGACTACGACCCTCCCTAACCCCAGTCCTCCTCTTCTCCTACTGTCTCCTACTCTACCGACCTACCGTAGTGGCTGAGCTACCTGTACTCAAACCCACTTGAGGCCCTCAACCACTGCCTGTTCCTCCGGACCGTACGACATTAGTACCTCAGCGTCTCAGTCTGTGTTGACTCGCTGATTTGACTTGACTTGACTCTTCCGTCTCCCAAAACTTTATTACTTACGAATAGGAGAAGGGATTATTGAGTCTGTCGTTTTGTAAGTGGACGTTATGTTCGCTGGACCCAAAGTAAGGATTCACCCTTCCTTCAGAAGTAGGGGAACTCTTCTCTGATAGATGAGTGAGGTCATAAGGACGGACCTCTTAGGGTACCTGTCTCCTTGGACCATCCGATGTTAAGTACCCCAGTGCTTCTTAACTGTACTGACTCACTGATTGTACGTGTGTATGGGAGCAGACAAATCTCCCTAACCCGAAATTGTCCTGTGGTTCTCGAGAAGAACCATAGGACGGACTCTGTAGTGGTTCTACGTTAATCTTATTATCACTAGGACCACTGTCCTTACACGACGACAGGGTCGTGGCCTGACGGGAGGGTCCAAACATATCCAGATCCAAAATGTCGACAAAGAGAACTTGGTCTATACCAGTCTCCCGTCTCGGTGAAATTTAGGATGGGATCTTTTAACGGTGGTTCACACCCCCTTACCTTACGTAACGGACTACGAACTCTCAATGCCCACTTTCTAGGTCCTAGAGCCTAGGGTCTTCTCATAATCGAAATTGACAGACGGTCTACATCTCATGTTTCAGTAAGTTGATTCTTAACGGGATAGAGTGAGAATGAGCGATGGAGTGACTGTAGGTGGTAAATTACAACCGTCTGGTTCATTCGTAGATAGTTTCTCTTTCACCTATCGAAATTTAGTTTTCTGTCAAACAAATAGTCATATTTATGATCCCTTTTTATCTTAAACCCCATTTTTGTAATCACCTCTAATGTGTAACAATTCCCTGGTCTGGACTCGGTACTGTCCGAGTTGTTCGATATGATCCGGATTCTAAGTCTAAGAACATTTTGGACTCAGTACTAAGGTCCTTTGGTGTGGGACCCTTTCAGGGGTGACTACGGTTTGGACTCGATTAACCCTATCGTTACGCCCTAAAGTTTTAGCGTACTCGCGGGCGTATCCCGAGTCGGTTAGTAATGGACGGTCGACATGATTCTTGGTGGACATATTTTCGTCGACACTAAGTCTCGAGCCCCGAGAGTAGTTCTGAGGTGACGCGACCTACTCTACCCTCGGGATCGAGTTCGATCGTTATTTTGGGGAAATACGAAAACGTAACGACACCTGCAGAATAAGAGAGTCAAAACCCCTGAGTCTGAAACCCGTATTGTGTGTATTCTGTATTACTATTTATCTTATTTGGTGAGTCTTCTATATATGAGTAGTACACAAAATACGTTGATTGTCCGCTATAACTTTATGTAGTTTATTTTAATTATTGTAATATTCCTATTAAACTTTTTAACCTGGTCTTTTTTTTCCTGTTAGAATGATTTAAAAAGTACTTTTCAATATTTAGTTTTTCGTTTCTTATTCATGTTTTTTCTTAGTCTATTATATAAGTAGATTGTTAGGTCATTAACGTATACCCTTAAAACACGGAATTTTTTTATTTGTTACGTGTAATTAAAGTTCTTACTTCACTTCTCTCCAACGAGTCAGCACAGTCCGAGAAACACTGAGGTACATGATATCGGACGGTCCGAGGAGTTAGGTACCCTAAAAAGTCCGTTCTTATGACCTCACCCAACGGTAAAGGAAGAGGTCCCCTAGAAGGACTAGGTCCCTAACTTGGGTGCAGAGGGTGTTACGTCCGTCTAAGAAAAGACAGACTCGGTGGTCCCTTAGGAAGTTAAAGTTCTTTTCTTATAAATAAATTTAACTACTTTACGGTCGAATTTTTCTTCAAAATCGTTTTAGGTCTCTATTATATTCGTCTAGTATATAATTATATACTTTCTACAGTTTTCCTTCTAAAAATGACATAATAGAGGACAACAACAACAAGTCAACGATTTAGTACAATTCTGAAAAACGTACACTGGGGTACCTGACGTCGTACGGTACGAACAGACACGAAGTAATAGAGGGTTTCAAAGGAGTTTGATTACAGGTCACTCAGTACTATGGTAGGTTGGTAGAGTAGGAGACAGTGGGAGATGAGGAGGGGAGTTGGAAAGGGTCGTAGTCCCAGAAAAGGTTACTTAGTCGAGAAGAGTAGTCCACCGGTTTCATAACCACGAAGTCGAAGTCGTAGTCAGGAAGATAACTTATAAGTCCCAACTAAAGGAAATCCTGACTGAGTAAACTAGAGGAACGACAGGTTCCCTGAGAGTTCTCAGAAGAGGTTGTGTAGTAAAGTTTTCGTAGTTAAGAAACCATGAGTCGGAAGAAATACCAGGTTGAGAGTGTAGGTTTGTACTGATGACCTTTTTGGTATCGAAAGTTGAAAGAGTCGTTTTACTACAAAGACGAAAATTTATACGGTTTAAACAGTATCGAAAAGAAGGTTACTCGTTTACAGAAAAAATTAAAACACCGACGTGAGTGTTAAGTGTCACTAAAACCTCGGGTTCTTTTATTTTATACAGTGACAAAGTTAAAAAAGGGGTAGATAAACGGAACTTCTCTACCCTGACTTACAGTACTGGAATCAAAAAACTTACAACTTAAAATTTCGTCGAAAAAGTGAGAGAAGAAAGTGGAAATAGTTCTCCGAAAAATCAAGAAGGAGTGAAAAACGGAAATCCCACCACGGTAGACGTATAGACTCTAATGACGATAAAGAGGACCGTTAGAACTAAGGTCGAACACTCAGTAGGTCGGTCCGTCCGTAAAGTGTAATACACGAAACGTATCTTTAATATGTTCGTCCCACTGTTATGTGTCGGAACTGAAAGAGGAAAGGGTTATAACTTGGTCAAGGAACAAGGTACAGGTCAAGTCGACAACGAAGAACTGGACATATGTGCAAAGAATCCTCTGTTCATTCTACTAGACCATAAGGGTAGAGAAATTCTTAAAAGGGGTCAAACAACACTAGGTGTGTCAGTTTCCGAAATCGTATCAGTTACTTCGTCTTCTAAAAGACCTTAAGAGAGTGAAAAAGATACTAGGTTGTTTACAACTGTTAAACTAGAGACTAAAGAGACGGAAAAGATTTAGACATGTAGACCTTCAAGGGCCAAATGTATGACAACTTCAGATCAAACTTCCTAAAACACGTAATGGAGTGATTGTACACTTTACTCGTGTTAGTATACTATCAAACTTGTAAGAAACCGTAAAGGAAAGAAACCCTAACCTTACTTTTCCCTGGAGAAGGTCAGGGGACCCACAACGGCTTAAAAGGTTTAAACGACTATATAACGCACATCGTGAACTTGTCGTAGAAGAAAATCCTAAAATTTATCGAGTCGACTTTAAGGTAGTGAAGGTGATCGAAAGAAGTATCATTACGAAGAATTCCGGGTGAACTGAAGTGTGAGATCCTACAGACCGAGATCCACTCACTGGTGTGGTAACACTAATAAGTCCAGTAATTGTGGTAAAAAAAACATATCAAGACGATACATAGGAACGGTGAAGAAGAATTCGAGAAGACAAAGACATCCAGGAACGACAAAGACAGGAAATAACACGGGTAGAAAAGTACTTTACAAGGTAACTATAGAGTCTAAAAGAACTTCTCTATAGATCAGAAAGAGTAAGATAACAAAAGAAGATAAAGAAACGTAGCAAGTGAATTCTTCCGAAGTAGAGAAAAACGATAAGAGACTTTGAGACGTAAGTTAACCTATGTAGAAAGGGAAAGAGGAAACAGAAAGGGAAGAGAAGAAAAGATCGATAAACATTCTGGAGGAGTCTTTTGGTAGAACTGAAGAACGTAAATAAAAGGAAATCTTGCCAAAACCAGTCACGGAGGACATGTTACAATACTTGGAGACAGGTATCAAGAAGTCCGTGAGATTAGGGAACTCGGATAAACGGTGAGGGTGACATATTAGAATTCCCTAAACTAAACCCAGTATCGACTTACCGGATCCCCAAAAGGGATGAAAGAAGTTAAATTTAGACTAAAAACGTTATTTCTCGAGTCCTTTACTCAGTATCAGTGGAGGTACAGAATAAAAACGACTGCGATATCTCGAAGAGGTAGAAGTCCAAGCATAACTGGTAGATCACTACGAATACACATCTCAGCAAAGAACACGATAACCTACTCCTACAAACGATACTGGTGTCACAAAAGAACTGTTTTGAGACAATCAACAAGTTAAGTCAAAGAAACCGTAATCACTTTTAAGATTTACTCAATACCAAATTTTACATAAATACACTCTTTATAGATCTCTATATTTTATGAAATTTATTATGTTTAATTCTGAGTAGATTCTATAATAAAAACGAAACCGAGGTAGGGAAGTAAGAAAGACCTCAATAAAGAGGTAACTAGAGGTCATCGTATAACCCGTAGATGGCTGAACCCCTGAAGGAGAAAGTCATAGGATAGTAAAACGGAAAAGTATGAACTCTTTGGATATACGTCCAGTCCTTCGTTGTCAATTTTGACCTGTACCTTGTTGTCTTACCAAGGTTTATCCTTTTCCTCATACAGTTCCTACATATAACAGTGGGACGAATAAATTGAATATACGTCTCATGTAGTGCTCTTTGTGACCCGACCTTCTTTGTGTTTAGTTCTAACGGTCCTCTTTATGGTTATTGGAGTCTATACGTCTACTGTGGTGGGAATACCGTCTTTCACTTCTCCTTGATTTTTCGGAGAACTACTTTCACTTTCTCCTCTCATCTTTTCAACCGAATTTCGAGTTGTAAGTTTTTTCCTTCTAGTACCGTAGACCAGGGTAGTGAAACACCCTTTATCTACCCCTTTGTTACCTTTGTCACCGACTGAAATAAAACCCCCCGAGATTTTAATGACGTCTACCACTAACGTCGGTACTTTAATTTTCTACGAATGAGGAATCTGTCTTTCAATACTGGTTGGATCTATCGTATAAGTTTTCGTCTCTATAATGAAACTGTTGTTTCCAGGCAGATTAGTTCCGATACCGAAAAGGTCACCAGTACATACCTACACTCTCAACCTGACACTTCTTTCGATTCGGGACTTCTTAACTACGAAAACTTGGCACCACAACCTCTTCCGAGAACTCTCAGGGAACCTAACGTTCCTCTAGGTTTTCAGGTAAGATTTCCTCTAGTCAGGACCCACAAGAAACCTTCCTAACTACGATTTCGACTTTGAGGTTATGAAACCGGTGGAGTACACTTCTCAACTGAGTAACCTTTTCTGAGACTACTACCCTCCCTAACCCCCATTCCCCTCTTCCCCTGTTGTCTCCTACTCTACCGACCTAACGTAGTGGCTGAACTACCTGTACTCAAACTAACTTGAGGCCGTCAACCACTACCTGTCCCTCCGGACCACACGACGTCAAGTACCCCAGAGTTTCTCAGCCGGTACTGACTCACTGACTTGACTTGATTGATTTGATTTCTACAATAAATTTTCCTTTACATGTCGGAATTTATTTGCGTAACCTATTTTACCTTTTTATTACTTGGTTGTAATTTAAGTTTCGATCTTGTCCTTTTGACTCATTTATGTCTTTTATCATCGTTCTTTTATTGTCCTGACTTTAATTACTCGATCTTTCGTTTCATTGTGATCTCTAATAAAAATTACGAATTGGAAACTTTTCTAATTATTTTACATAAAGACCCTTTTAACTGATCTTCCTTTTTCTTATTCTCGTTTACTTATAATGTCTTCTTTTTCTTGTATTACTGTGTATCCCCGTATTAAATTTTTATATTTCTTTAAGATGTTCGTTTTAAAACTTAAGAATCTACTTTTTTATCCTTTCCGATAAATAAAAAATCTGATCTTGTTCGGGTTATAAGTTTCGTCTTAATTCACAGTTAAACGAAATTCACGTTTTTAGAACTTATTTGATAATAGTTTATTTTAAGTCTTTACAATCCAATTTTTTATATATATAGTACTGGTTCACCTAAAAGGTTTATTACGTTCCTACTAAGACGACCCCAAATCGTGTTCGGTCGGTCTCTACATGGTGAGACCGTGCGTCTAATAAAGTTCGACTTTTGTTCGTTCTAGGTTTTCTAAGTCCTTATTAGAAACTGAAGGGGGATTGACGGATTTTTTCTTTTTTTTTTCTTTTTTAGAATTCGATCTTCCGGACAAGCTCCTTTCGCGATAGTGGTATCTATTGACATTTCATACTTGATCGACACCATCTATCGTTCCTTGGATCGTTCCAGGCAAAATCGTTTCGGGAGAGACATAGGGTAACAGAGATCTACTGGGTCGTTTACAAGTAAATTGTTTGCTAAGAAAAGTAGAAAGACATTTAATAAAATGAAAGAAAACTTCAAGGTCTGGGTATGGAGGAATAAGCATCAGGGTTTACGGTTTACTGAATATATGGAGTAGAACGGAATGATAGAAACCTTAAGAAGTGCGAATATACTTAAGAGGTATTCATACATTATTTAAACTATAAGATGACAATTAGACAGAATACAGTAAAATTAATAAACTGTTCGGTTTTGTTGATTCTCTTTCGTCCCCACCCTCTCCTACTTATAAGGGGAGGGGGTGTTAAGATTTAATCTTTTAGGTCATAAGATTCTAAGAAACGACTTGCCTAATGCTACCTTTTTAGGATACGATACACCGTAGGTTATTTTAATGAGTAAACACTCATCTTTTTTGTTTTTCTTTTTTTTTCAGAATTAGTTCATTCTTGTCTTTGTGAATCTCATTTGTAATGTAAATTACCACTTTGAAATCTTCGGAAGGGTTATTTCAGTCCTTCCTAAGAAACTCCATGATTAATCTGGTTCTCTTTTTTTTTTTTCAATTCTTTTGACCGGAATTGCTGCTTTATTTCCCCGTAAAGGAAAAGAGTTATCGAGACACTTACCCGTCGGGTGTGTTAGGTGTGTCTCTGAAAGATAACTACCGTTACCCTAATCACACTCCAAATTCATGTTTTGTTCGTTAATTCTAGGTGGGAAACAAATTTTCTAAAGGATACGTTCTGCAATTTCTCCGTCGTCCTCTAGACAGTAGGACAACCTCTCTGTTCGGGAGTGCAAATTTTGGAATACTTGAGAAACCCATTAGTTTGAACCATGTGATTATTCAGTCCGCCTCATTGTATTCAGGTTTTGTATTTTCAAAAGGTTAAAATTTTCGAAAGAATACCAGTAATTTGTAAAGTCTGTTTATGAGTAATATTTGATTAACCATCGTTTACAAGTAAACTTTTGAATTCGACCGGAACTCAATATCACCAAACTAAAACTCTGAATTTTTGATTTTATTACTCTTTTTTTAACATACTCATTGAAAGACACGAATTTTTAAAGTCAGTCGTTTTGGATAACGACAAATCTACGGTTTAGATTTATTTCACTCGGAAGAGTAGGGTCTCACTCCCTTCGAAAAGATTTATTAAATATAGTACTTCTACCAAAGAAGACTACACAGAAGGGGGAAAGGGTGACGGTGAGAGTTCTAGACAACTCTGTACAAACACTTTCAGAAGAATTCAAAACTTTAGGACTCCTAATCTTTGTCCGTAAAAGACATCTCTACGGATGGGTAAGAATCCTAAGGTAATGGAAGAGGACAACAAGATATCTTTGTTCCAGAGACCTCGTAGTACCACACTTGATTAGATTCATACAGTCATAGCGGTGTCTATCAAATAATCGTATAATAAGTTAGGATGACATTGAAGAAAGAGAGTAAATAAAATGTTTATAAAGTAGTTAAGGTGGTTACTCAGATGAAATTTCTCATCAACGAAAGTAACACTGGTGTTTCCCAGTATTTACAAATACGTCTTTCCAATGTCTTGTAATTCTTTGATAGTCGAAACAACTCGTGTACCTCCCACGGAGTGAGGTCAGGACCGGGACGACGGATGTCTCTTTGAAAAATCAAATAATTGGTCCATCGAGATCGTAGGTTTTGTTCTGGTCAAGTATCGACAGACCGGTACTGACACGGTGTCTTTCGACGAGAGTCTCCTTCGTTTACCGTACCCTCTCCTTGGTACAAGACCCTTCGAGACGGTTAAGTCTTTTGTTTTCACCACCCCTTTACCACTACTCGTAATGCCTTAAAACGAGACATCAGTTGAGTCGTTCTGTGACCGTAAGGTAAACAACTCCCGATGAACCTCGATGAGTAGGATAGATATCTTAAAGATAGAACAAACGTTAAAAAGTCTATGTCGTAAAATTTTTTTTAAATAAGAGATGATTTTTCCTTTCTTTCCTTCCTTCTTTATTTCTTAGATAGTCGTATACATTTGATAGACTAAAAGAAACATATTAACAGAAAGGTACCATGTTCAGTAAACTTGAATTGACGACGACATATTTGTTAATAAGAAAAAATAAAAGGAGAGTCTATAAAAAGGAAAGGAGAAACAATTTAATCTATCAAACAGTAGTTGTTTAAGAAAGGGGGAACGATGATAATAACAATTATATAAACTGAACCCGACACGACACGAATCAGAGAGTCAGTACAGGATGAGAAACGTTAGGGTACCTTACGTCGAACGGTCTGTAGGAACAGGTACCCCTAAGAGATCCGTTCTTATTACCTCCCCCATCGGAAAGGGAAGAGGTCCCCTAGAAGGGATGGGTCCTTAGTTTGGTCCCAGAGGACGTAACGTCCATCTAAGAAATGGTCGATTCGATAGTCCCTTCTGGTATATTGTAGGAAGATACAATTCTCAGTGGATAGGTAAGATAAGAAGTAAGGAATAAAGTACAGTTCATGTTTTAGGTATTGAACTGGAGATTAAAAACGGGGACATGTGGTTGGTGGTAAGTTTAAAGAGAAGATTCCTTTAATTAAATTTGGTAGGAAAGATGTTGTGTTATCTAAGATAAGTACTTATAAGTCTTCAGTGGTAATGAATAGGAAGAATCTTTTAAGATTATGGAGTATCTTAGTACTTTCACGTTTTAAGGAGACTCCAGTTGATCAGGTACAAGAATGGACATTCTAATTTGATAGGGTCATATTGATTAAAAACATACCAAAATGTCATTTTGTTTCTATATTTGAGTAAAAGTCAAGAATCAAACAAAAGTCTAAAATTCTGTGACCCTTCTACACCTTCTTTGTTCATGGATGTCAAAAACTACAATCCTACGACTTTAACTTGTAGCCTATTACTTTTGTATTAAGACTGTATTGTGTTTCAGGAAGGTTCAAAGGAAATTTTTACTCACGATACCCACTACTGTTGTGAAAGGAAGGTATTTATCGTATTAGTCTTTATCAATTCTCCGATCCAATAAAATAACTTAGTTCGTTGGTTGAGTTGACTAAATATACTAAATATATTTGATTAATAAGACAAAGTAAAGTAAAAATATAGAAGATAGGTAAAATAAGGGTAAAAACGAGAATTACAGGGATTTTAGTAGTGTGTTCTATTTTTAAAGTCTCCGTTTAAACAACGTTTGGATGATACTCTTGTAGTATAACTTCTAACAAAACGAAAGAGTAATTTATGTAGAATAGGACA
Source organism: Capra ibex (assembly GCA_006410555.1). NCBI lineage: Eukaryota > Metazoa > Chordata > Mammalia > Artiodactyla > Bovidae > Capra > Capra ibex. The sequence goes on from SJYO01037955.1 coordinate 26,880,002, forward strand.
AGGGGAAGGGGGGGTGGTGGTTCATAACTTTCCTATCTATCGAAACAAACCAAAATCGACTATTCATCCGATGAACACGGACTTCTGGTTTCCGACTTGTTTAAATTGTTTTCAATTTTATTGAATAATTGTGACCTTAATATATCGTACTGTTCCACGAATAAATGTCTTGGTATATGTTAGGTTTGACTAACCCTTTCGTCACTTTAATATATAGAGGACTACGAATAAAACCTGTAAATGCGTATAAGAATAACTTACCCTACAGTCCGTCTTAACGGATACGATAAATTTATTATTATCATTAACATTAATAATAACTATTGTTATTATTAATAGTAATAACTATTGCTATTATTAATAGTAATAACTATTATTCCTCCCGTAGACTAAAGTTCGTCCAATTTACATGTACACGACGTAGAATTGGTGTGAAGTAACTTTAACGGGTACGATTGGAGTGGTTACTTAATAGGAGTCAACGACGTTGAGCCGATGTTAATTGTAATGACTGTTAAAAGGAAAGACAATTGAAAAAATAAGACGATGGAGATACATACCCAAAGAGAAGTGTTTTGGCAAAAAATTTATAATGACAAAGAAACTAAGAAAAGAGAATAGAGGAGTGTCACAGTCAATGGTAGAACTAACAGGACTATATGCTTTCAGAGATTGGACTCGAAAACTAAGTATACAGAATGACAAGCAAATTACAGATAGAGCTACAGGGTGTCCCTGGAATTTTGATTCGAGTACTAGAAACGAGTTTAGAAGAAGATGTTGTAAGGAAGTAGATAATTATTAAGATAAAACAAGTCAAAGATTTAGGACTTTTGAGTCAGTAAGGTCGAAGAAAACTAAGATAGTTTAGGATTTATTTTAATAAGAGGTGTAACAGTCACGATGGAGAGTGTATAAATATTTTTGACAAGGGGAGAGACATCGATGACGGAATCAAGTTCGGTTATAACAAAGAAAGAATCTAATACTGTTCTCGAAGGTGTGACTCGAGGACCTTTGGTCAGAACAAGGGGTTTACGGTCGACGTTATTACGGTGATCTTATTAGAAAACTTTTACAAATTTTGTTATGATAACGAAACCAAATTTAACACAGAGGAGGTTTTAGTACAGAACTACAAGATTGGGGGTCATGAAGTCTAACACTCAAATAAACCTTTCTGTCAGTAACGTCTACATTAATTGACTTCAGGATGACCTCATCCCACCCGGTGATACGTAACAATGACCCCAAGAATATTTTTACCCCTTAAACCTGAGTCTGGATACAGTACCCCTCTTGTGGTACAATTGTGCCTCCGTCTCCAGTCCCACTGTGTTCATGTCAGTTCCTCGTACTTTTTATAATCGTTTGGTAGTCTTTGGTCCCCTTTCGTCTCTTGTCTAAGGAGGAGTGTCGAAAGTCTTCCTTGGTTGAGACGGTTGTGGAACTAGAGTCTAAAGATCGGGGGTCTTGACACTCTGTTATGTAAAGGTGACAAATCAAGGGGTGGGTAAAAGACCATGAAACAATACCGTCGAGACTGTTTGATTATGTTGTTCGTATATAGTAAAGATGTACGATCTAGAAGTTTGACAGGTTGCAATAGGTAACAGTACCACAAAGACACCGACAACAAGTCAGTGATTCAACACAGACTGAGAAACGTTGGAGTATCTGGTATCGTGTGGTCCGAGGAGGACGGAGTCCACATACTACAGTTTGAGTTTGTCGTATTACATATTCTGGGTTATACGAAAACCAATAAATGGGAAAGTGAAAACAAAGAGTGACGAAAGAATAAATGTTGTAAAAACATTTGAATGCAAGTAAAAAGAGTAGCACTCTACAAGTGTATAAAGACATAAACCACCGGAAGACGGACTTCGAAAAGGTGGTAGTAAGTGACCCATTCAAGTTGGATAGGTAATACTGAGCGCGTATTGTAAGAGACTTTATGAAGTTCCCTCTCAATCTAAAGGTAGGAGACAAGACAACCTAAAGAAAAGAATGAAGGAGAAAACACCACGAATGGTCCTGTGAAAATATGAAAGGAACTAAGAGGGACGGGTGAGTAAGTATTGGATGTATAACTTAAATTCTCTTCTCTAGAACTGTATCAGTAACCCGTGTCACTTTTGATTTATTTATGAAACTTATCTATTTACTCAGGTCTGTAAGATGTTGGGAGAGAGATGTGTGATTCACTGGGAAAGAGAAAGAGTAGTCACACGGATCTATGAGGTACGTAGATAAAAAATTAATAAGATGAAATATCAATTTTCCGATTTTAAAAATAGAAAAATCAGTCTACTAAAAAATTCAACTATTAATAAATATTCGATCCATTTCTTTTAGAATATTTGTATAAAAATTTCAGGGTGACCGTTCCTAAGTATTAAAAATTGTAAGTCACTCCTTTTAATAATCCGTTCTTTTATTTCATTTTACCGAAATACGATAGTTTACAGAAAGGTTACGTTTGAAAACCAAATCTCGGATTATGGTTTGACATGAAGTGTCATCACCCGTTATGAACTTCAATATTGACTTTAAGTTATTAATATGTTACAAGAACCGATCTTCACGTAACGATATCTTCGTTATAGTAGTCTACCTTCCTCTCTCTGTTTAATAGGTTAAGTCGGAACATGAATTATAAAGAAGTCGTTATAAACGAAATCGTTTATCTTCCTATTATCGATTATCTGTGTTAAGACCCATATCCATCGTTATAAAAAAGGAATCTTTCTTTAATGTACACTAGTATTATATCATATCATTATCAATACGTAATAATGAGATCTCTCTGTTTTAAAAGTTAGTCACCGTCTTTCTACTCAATTTTAAAACGACTGATATCACAAAGTACGATACAGGACTGTTTATTTAGTAGAGAGTTCCGACTCAAACAGAAAAGAATAAACTAATTATATTAAGGGGACTTGGTATAGGAAATTCTTTATTTACAAGTTTTATCATAACATCAACCTCAAGTCTAAGAACTTAAGGCCAGGTTCGAGACAGTGGTTGTTTAATGTATTCGATATTGTTGGTACTTTCAGTTACGGTTTCTTACGAGTTTGATGGAGTGTTGTCGTGAGTAGAGTGTGCGATCATTTCATTCCGAGTTTTAAGAGGTTCGGTCCGAGTCGTTATGTACTTGGTCCTTGAAGGTCTACAAGTTCGACCAAAATCTTTTCCGTCTCCTTGGTCTCTAGTTTAACCGTTGTAGGCGACCTAGTAACTTTTTCGTTCTCTTAAGGTCTTTTTATAGATAAAGACGAAATAACTAATACGGTTTCGGAAACTGACACACCTAGTGTTATTTGACACCTTTTAAGACTTTCTCTACCCTCATGTCTTAGTGGACTGGACGGAGAACTCTTTGAATATACGTCCGGTCCTTCACTGTCAATCTTGACCTGTACCTTTTTGTCTGACCAAGGTTTATCCTTTTCCTCATGCAGTTCCTACATATAACAGTGGGACGAATAAATTGAATATACGTCTCCTGTAGTACTCTTTGTGACCCGACCTTCTTCGTGTTCGACCTTAGTTCTACCGGCCCTCTTTATAGTTATTGGAGTCTATACGTCTACTGTGGTGGGAATACCGTCTTTCACTTCTCCTCGATTTTTCGGAGAACTACTTTCACTTTCTCCTCTCACTTTTTCAACCGAATTTCGAGTTGTAAGTCTTTTGCTTCTAGTACCGTAGACCAGGGTAGTGAAGTACCCTTTATCTACCCCTTTGTCACCTTTGTCACCGACTGAAAAAACCCCCCCCCCCGAGGTTTCAGTGACGTCTACCACTAACGTCGGTACTTTACTTTTCTGCGAATGAGGAACCTTCTTTTCAATACTGGTTGGATCTATCGTTTATTTTTCGTCTCTATAATGAAATGGTTGTTTCCAGGCAGATCAGTTCCGATACCAAAAAGGTCACCAGTACATACCTACACTCTCAACCTGACACTTCTTCTGACTCGTGGTTTCTTAGTGACGAAAACTCGACACCACAACCTCTTCTGAGAACTCTCAGGGAACCTGACGTTCCTCTAGGTTGGTCAGGTAAGACTTCCTCTAGTTGGGACCCTAAAGAAACCTTCCTTACTACAATTTCGACTTTGAGGTCATGAAACCGGTGGAGTACGCTTCTCAACTGAGTAACCTTTTCTGAGACGACGACCCTCCCTAACCCCCGTCCTCCTCTTCCCCTGCTGGGTCCTACTCTACCGACCTACCGTAGTGCCTGAGCTACCTGCACTCAGACTCACTTGAGGCCCTCAACCACTACCTGTCCCTCCGGACCGCACGACGCTAAGTACCTCAGTGTTTCTTAACCTGTACTGACTCCCTGACTTGATTGACTGACTGACTTTTAAGAGTCAAAACAGTGACTCTGAGTAAAAAGATAATATTTCGGATCAAGTCAGGTGAAATTTACAGTTAAGACTAGAACAGAGGTTTATTTTCAGAGAGAGACGGAAGATTCAAGTCCGAAGTAAGTATAACGACTTCTCTCTTCATTCGATACTAGGAAACGAGAGAATGAGAAAGATCTAGAAGACAATATAAAAAGACTTAGTGAGTGAACGGAGATTTATAGGGTAACAGTGACCATAAGGCCCTTTCTTTTTTGTTAAAACCTCCTTCTTTGGGTGTTTAAAATACATAAATGGAAGAACTATCCATCGGTGTCTGCTGAGGTTTTCCGTCCGAGAGTTTAAGTACGAGAAGACACTCTACGGGTATACCAAAGAGATCACCGGATGTATCTTTTATAAGTATGACAAGAGGATGACTACGAAAAAGACTCTCTGAAATAGACAGTATGAAACGATCTAACGTGTCACTGTTGTTTGTCAGGGTATAGAATTGTCGAATGTTATTGTTGTCAAACATGCGACCACAGTAGAAAAGAAATTCGAAGAAATAAGACCCTGGGTCCCTGAACCTTTCCTTCTTCGTCGGAAATAGACCCTGGAAGACACTGGTAATGTTTTCTTTGTGTTATACTGGGAATTCAAAATTAACTCTCATAATGTACGGTGTACGGTGACGACAAATGTAAGGAAATCGTTTCTCTCAGTTACCTCTACACACCTCAGGTATCCCGTTCTTTACACTAGGAGGATATCCATCCTTTACTACATAAAACGTGTATATTGGAAGGTGGTACTGGGGAATGTGAAACTAGAGAAAGTAGAAATTAAGGTCCTTTGTGTGAGGTGTCAGAAATCGATAACTAACCCCTTTGAGGTGACACAATGTAGTGTGAGAACCCACTACATAAAAGTTCTACCGAAGTTGTACTGATGGAAAGTGATATAGAGGAATTGTAGACTATAGACAAGTGTTGTAGATGAACCGGGACCTAAGTTTGTAATAAAAGTACAGTTTATTATCCTTTCATACTACAAAAAGACGATTATAGAGAAGAAAGGAATAATAACCATTGACAATATTGGACTGAGTGTGTCAATTTTAATAGGTCCTTATTCTCAGACAACTACTTTCACTTTCTTCTCTCACTTTTCAACCGAATTTATTTATTTAAATATACATTTTTTTGAGTTGTAAGTCTTTTGATGCTAGTACCGTAGGCCAAGGTAGTGAAGTACCGTTTATCTACCCCTTTGTCACCTTTGTCACTCTCTGAAATAAAAGAACCGGAGGTTTTAGTGACATCTATCACTGACGTCGGTACTTTAATTTTCTGTGAAAGAGGAACCTTCCTTTCGATACTGTTTGGATCTGTCGTATAATTTTTCGTCTCTGTAATGAAACGACTGTTTCAGACAGATCAGTTTCGATACCAAAAAGGTCATCAGTACATACCGACACTCTCAACCTGATATTTCTTTCGACTTGTCGTTTCTTAAGTACGAAAACTTGACACTACAACCTCTTCTGAGAACTCTCAAGAAACCTGACGTCCTCTAGTTCGGTCAGGTAGGATTTCCTTTAGTCTGGACTTATAAGTAACCTTCCAACTACGACTTCGACTTCGAAGTTATGAAACCACTGGACTACCCTTCTTGACTGAGTGACTTTTTCTGGGACTACGACCCGTTCTAACTTCCGTCTTCTCTTCCCCTGGTACCTTCTACTCTATAAACCTAGGTAGTGGCTGAACTACCTGTACTTAAACTCGTTCGAAACCCTCAACCGCTACCTGTCCCTTCAGACCGTAGGACATCAGGTACCCAAGCGTTTCTCAGCCTGTACTGACTCGTTGACTTGACTGACTTCGTCTTTGATCTTATATGTGAGTAAGACGGAAACTTGAGTCCACAGTCAAAAAGGTTTCCTGAAAGAATAGAACTAGATGAACCACGTGGATCTTTATCCGGATTTTCAAAGACTACGAGTAGTTTGTAGGTTGATCCCTTACTTTACGGTCACAAAGGAATAAATTTTTTGAGAACCGAATGATAATCCATGGGAGAACTTAAGAAACAACACACTCGTCATATCTTCGGTGAAAAGAAATCAGTTTCTCCTTTCTTCCATTTTACGAACGTCTGAGGGGTGTTTGGTTTATGAGTACTTTATGTTTTAGGATAAGAAGTAGTTCACGGTCAGAAGATAAGTATAACGGACTTTTATGGTGTAACTCCTCTCGACTTCCTGGGTCAACCAATAGAGAAATCAGGACTTCCACCACAGATTGTAGAACTTTGAGGAACTTTATATCTTTAACGATTACAGATAATAGGTATTGAAACCCTTAAATCGATTTTTAATTTGTATACGTGTAGGAAGTTATAGTAAAAATGTATTAACATTTGATCATTTAATTAGAGATATCCTGAATCAAAAGAGTTCACCCTTTCTCGTCACAATTGACATCTCATGAGATTCAACATAGTTTTGATCGTTCTCATTGTAAGTGTATATATATGGTGGTACACAATTTATCTATTGACATATCCTGTCCTTTGAGTCGGACCACGATACACTACTGGATTCACCCTCCTTACCACCCGCCAGTCTTCCTCTGAATTCTCCCTCGTATATATACATATACATATTGACTAGGTGTCACAACATGTCGTCTTTGATTGTGTCATGACCTTTCGTTAATATGAGGTTAATCTTTTTGTTATTCTTTTCACCCTTACGTGAAACTTGTCCTTTATTCTAAAACTAGGACCTGAAAAACGTACGATCATTGATTCCCATCTTAAGAAGACGTTTCGTTATTTGTGTAAAAAACTTGATAACGTGAAAAATCTTACCGTGAAAGACTAATTTACTTTATATGGAGGGTAACATGGTTGGTTGTAAGATCAGGGACAATCCAGTTAAAATTTCGTGTAGATTAAAATACTTTGGTATTACGAATATGAAGTCTTAAAAGGTAGGAGTTGATAAGGAAAGTGTAGTATTCTTTAGATGAAGCAAATTTTTAACCTTTTCAAAAATTTAATTCAGTGTTTTCCAAGTCTCTTGAGATTTAAGTCAGATTAAGAAACTTTGGTGTTAATTACTTTTTTTTAAAGAAAACGGTTGAAGTGAAACACAATGTAAGAATTAAAATAAACTATCATCCATAAAACATTAAAGGTAAAAAAAGACATATAATTTTTCTAGATACACTACTCCTAATCCTGTATTTTGAAAGACTTAATTTATATGCGACGTCTTTAACCAAACACACAGTACGAATGAGTAATACTTGTTATGTTCATGTAGACTAGGATACATGTGTGGGACCCGGAGATAGTAGTCCAACACACATGTCGTATAATTGTATTTCCTTACTTATTAAAGTACAATGTATCCGGTATATTTCTTTCTTCTTAGTTGAAAGGTGATCTTTACGTATATTTGGAAAGTCAAATAAAGTACATAACCTTTTAAGTAAAGTCTAAAATATACCTTAATAAAAAGAGAAGACTTTGTTTTATAATGTCATTTTGACCAGAGAACCATTAATGTGTAAACAATTAAAAGTGTACGTGGGTCTTGTGGAAGACATGGTACATTTTAAGAGAAGTTTCATAGTCAGGAGTTTACCCTTATACATTAAAGGTTGGTGTATTACCGAAATTCATCAAGTATTTGTCAGTGGTATGTGATTTTACATTGTGAGTTCCCTGAAGGGACCTTCAAGTCACCAATTCTGACGTACGAATATGACGTCCCCCACATCCAAGTTAGAGACCAGTCCCTTGATTCTAGGGTGTACGGTGTCGTGTACCTGTTTTTTCTTTTTCGTTGTGTACGAACCTTTCTTGAAATCTTCACTTGATCCTCAAGTACGTTGTCCATGGTTGTTTAATCTTCATTTTGTCCTCCCTTTTATCATAAACGAATTTTTTTTTCTTTTCAATTAATTGACGGAGATAAACAACGGATGTAAGTTGTAACTATCAAATTTTTGATAGTAGGATCACCATCCACAACTAGTATAAGTGTGTCCTTAAAGTCTTCCACAACGACGGCGACGACGACGATTCAGCGAAGTCAGCACAGGCTGAGACACGCTGGGGTATCTGCCGTCGGGTAGTCCGAGGGGACAGGGACCCTAAGAGGTCCGTTCTTGTGACCTCACCCAACGGTAAAGGAAGAGGTTACGTACTTTCACTTTTCGCTTTCACTTCAACGAGTCAGCACGGGTTGAGAATCGCTGGGGTACCTGACGTCGGATGGTCCGAGGAGGCAGGTACCCTAAAAGGTCCGTTCTCATGACCTCACCCCACGGTAACGGAAGAGTCTTCCATGACGACGACGATTCAGTGAAGTCAGTACTGGCTGAGACACGCTGGGGTCTCTGCTGTCGGGTGGTCCGAGGGGTCAGGGACCCTAAGAGGTCCGTTCTTGTGACCTCATCCAACGGTAAAGGAAGAGGTTAAGAGTCTTCCATGATCCTGGTGGATTTTTCTGGAGATATAAAATAAACAAACGAGTATATCGAAAGAATCCCCAGTTCCTCTCTCCATTAAGTATATCCCTGAGATGATCAGAAAGACCCGAAGGGATCACTGAGTCAACCATTTCTTAGACGGACGTTACACCCTCTGGACCCAAGCTAGGGGCCCAACCCTTCTAGGGGACCTCTTCCCTTGTCGATGAGTGAGGTCATAAAACGGGGTCTCTTAAGGTACCTGACATAACAGATACCCCAACGTTTCTCAGTCTGTACTAACTCGCTAAAGTGTCAGAAGAAAGACCTTCTTTAAACTTTTTATACAACCATCGACATTTCATTAATTTAATCACTTTAATTTTCTGATTTTAATTGTTTAAAAATAGGAAACGATTTGACTTTTTTTTTAATGAGATTCGTTCTTTACCTCTCCCTTCTCCAAAACTCTTCCGTCTCCCCTGAAATTTGATCTAGTTCATGTCGTTTTCTTAAAATGTGTTTCCTTCTCCTCTTCCTTTAACCTAGGTAATCTCTCTAGGAAACCCTTCTCTACATATTAAAGATCTTTCTTTTAATATACGGGATAAAGAAACTTTTCTTTTTTCCCAGAAGATCTCATCTTCTTGAATCAGTGACCTAGATGTTTCTTCTTTGTCCTCTTACCTCTGTTCGGTAAACATATTGAATCTATTTATCAGTTATTAACGATAACAAAGGACCTTACTTATGGGGTAGTAGAGTCCGTCTCAGGTGATCTTACATGGTTAAATGACCGGATAGTGACATAGACCTTGTTTCTAGTGAGTCTTTTACATCAAACTTCTATTTGTTTATCTACTTATTTAAGAGACCGAGAAGTATTGAACGAAAATTACAACTTATCCCTACTTACTTTATTTGTCTTCTTTAAGTCCTTTGTCAAGATCCTTAATCTCGAGATTCGTCCCTTGATTTCCTAAACAACTATTGTTCCAGCGTAGATACGAGCGTAAAATCTTCTCAACCCTTAAAACATCTATTTTTCTTCTGACCTTTTTATTACCAATCGATTTATTTGTCTCCATGTCTGCCCCAGACCAACGAAGTGGTTCCTAATTAGACGGTCTCACTACTTGTGGACCAATACCTGATATAACGTGTTTTAGTAGACCTTCGGACGGTCCAAATATGATTGGAATTTTAGTTTCAGATCCCCATACCTCTTGTAACAGTCTATTTTGGTATTTTGACCTCGTTTACTTCCTGTAGTCAGTACCGTTATTTTACTCGATCCGATAACCATTTCTGTTTTCTTAAGTGTCAAATTTACTAATTTTTCTCCCAATTCTTAAAATTACCCATAAGTTTCGGGTCTGGTAGGTGTTATAATCCTCATATTAAGTTGTATCATTTGGTGGTTCTAAATAGCGAACTTTTATACTAGTACTGTTTCAACATGAAACAAGATCATTTCGGAACCTTCTACATCTACCTGAGGTGTACAGTGTTTCTACATTTGAACACACCTTGAGAATTGAGGAGGGAAACTTTTGTATTTTCTTTTGTAGAGTCACTTCCATTTTCTTGTCTTTCTTGTTCCATTTTACACTGTCACAAGATGTGACTTTCTCGGAAATAACTTTCTAAAACAAGGACGAGAGTCTTGGTCTAATTCGAACTTGGGACTTTAACACGGGTCCCTACCGGTACTGCATCGTCAGGTCCCGATCGGTATAGTCCTTGTCACAAATGGATTCAATTCCCGGAACGTTGACCTCCTTTTTTGACCTAGAATCAACTTTCCTTTTGTCATAACTTACCGTCTAAATTTCTAGTTCTGTTCCGTCTTTTCTCCTCGTCTGTCTTCGGTCTTCCTAATTCGCATTCGATCATACAATACCTTTTCAAGTACTGTTCGTTAAGTGTTAACTTCGTTTTCTGCATCTCGTTTTATTACAAACATAATGGGAGTGCCCATGCAAAACACGTCCTCTCCACCCACACCTGTCCTTATAATTGTCCACCATCCCCGGTGTCGAATTTTCTGAGTCTCTCGTACTTGGACTTTTTATTTTGTTTAGATCACCATATCCCCTATAAATCGAAGTGACGCTGGACAAATTGACAGAAAGAAAGTAGTCTCTTCCGTCAAAACTGTAGTAGTGCATTTCGTATTTCGTAGTAGTACATTTCTGATTTTAGTTTATCCGAAGTATACCTTAGACTGAGACGTCTCGAGACACTACAACCGATTCTTTAAAAAGAGATACACCCGGAGTCTAAAGAGTAGACTTTTTACCTTTAATCCTATTACTATTTATATAGTGACACTTTTGTTCTTCTAATTTATTTAGAAATTTGAATTTCTACACGTGGTACATATATCCTTAGGGAGAGACTTATAATCAGGAACGAATACTAATGATAAGTCGATTTTATTTCTACACATATATCATTAGGGAGACAGTTATAATCAAGTACGACTACTAGTGATAAGACGATTTTCCTTTGAGACTTTTAAATAAACGGAACTTCATTTGAAAAAAAGACGATCTAAAGGTTGTTGGACTAAGAATCCCTCTTACATCAACTTCCCCATTTTTATTCTGGAAACCCTTTAAAAAGAACGGGACAGCAGACTTTCGCAACAACGAGATTAAGGCGTATGAGTCTTCCTTTGACTTCCAGGGAAATTGTACAGGTAAGACTGAGTCAACCGGATCGTACTCCCGGACTTTAAGACGTAAAGATTGGTCGGGGAGTGAAGCAGGACACTACGATTACTACGACCAGACACACGGTGTGAAACTGATCTTTCCGGGACGTACGTACAATTCATCGAAGTCAGTATAGACTGAGAAACGCTGGGGTACCTGATATCCGGTGGTCCGAAGAGACAGGCACCCTAAGAGGTCCGTTTTTATGACCTCACACAACGGTACGGGAGAAGGTCCCCTAGAAGGGCTGGGTCCCTATCTTGGAAGTAGACAATACAGAGGACGTAATCGTCCACCTAAGAACTGGTGTTCACGGTGGATTCTTTCCAGGATCTCACTGACGTTTACTCCTTTCCTTTATAGCATCCTACAGTCTGTACATTGTACCTAAAGTTCTTCCGGATATAATGTCCGTCGCCTTTATGACCATTCTATGGGACCTAGTTCCGGGTTTGTCTTCTGCCGAGTTTCGGTTTTAGTTACTATATTTAAAGTCAAAAGTTTTTTTTTAAGACAGAGAGATCAGAGTTTGTCAGGACTTCCCCTAAAGATCTATCGGTATTCGGGGTTAAAGTTTTTTATTATATATGTTTTTTTAGTTTCTTTCGTTTCTTTAGATTCCTTATTCTTTTCTTTTCAGATCCGGAATTTTTTATTATAACCATCCAACTACTTAAGATCTTAAATAACTCCAAAGATTTCGGTGAACTTTAATAATAACAAAAGTTGTATCACAAAATTACATCATTATTTATGTCAGTATCTATCTGGATTAGATTGTAATAAACTCGGAAAGAACAGATATAATATATCACATTGTAGGAGACCCTTACATCGACGATCTGTCTTCGTCAATAGTCCACGGGAAGAAGAAAAAGAAAACTCTTCTATTTTTAACCTCACTTTTAAGGTCAAGGAAAGTATCTTTCCGTCGAACATAATCTGAATTGGTGAGTAGACACGATGCACGAATCAACGAAGTCGGGATTGGTGGAGAAACGTTGTGGTACCTGACATCGGGTAGTCCGAGGAGACAGGTGCCCTAAGAGGTCCGTTCTTATGACCTGACCTACAGGTTCGGGAGGAGGTCCTCTAGAAGGGGTGGGTCCTTAGCTTAGGTGTAGAGAACATAGAGGACGTAACCGTCTACCCAAGAAATTAGTGATCGTGGTGGACCCTTCGGGTGATGAGTAGGTCTTTGTCATTATTTTTTACATTTGTTACATTTTCGTTAATAAAATTCCCCGACCTCTTGTTTGTTTCCGTCTTAGTACCGTTCTTTTCTTCGGCTGACCCACATTTTACAACTCATTATAGGAGGATTTTAAGTATAGGGGGATCTTATACTGGAAGAAACTTTTATAACATAGTGAAGTACATAGTGGTATTTCCAGAAGTGTAACAAGAAAATATCAGTATGTGTAAAGAGAGATGAGTTGGGGGAAGGAATTAGGACCGTTTGGGATCTAAAAATTATTAGAGATTCGTACGACACCCTGAAGGGTCCACTGTGATCACCATTTCTTGGGAGGACGGTTACATCCTCTGTATTCTCTAGGTCCAAGTCCAGGACCCGACCCTTCTAGGGGACCTCCTCCCGTACCTTTGGGTGAGGTCATAAGAACGGACCTCTTAGACGTACCTGTCTCCTCGGACCACCCGATCAAGTACCCCAGTGTTTCTCAGTCTGTGTTGGCTTCACTGACTCGTATGGGTGTTTGTGTGACGTTGTGTGGGGGTTAGATTTATTGGTCACCTTACTTCAAAAACTTCTGTAGGTAACATTCTCTCAGAGGGTATAACGTCCGTCTGTGAAATGGCAGACTCGGTGGTCCTTCTAGATCATGTAACATTCTCCTTTTCTCATCGGATTAGTATGATACACACACAGGTGTTGAGCATAAAGTCTGTATCATCTAAGAAAAATATTTTAATTAAATTTTATATAAAAATATCATTCCTGTAGTAATTTATCTAAGAGGTATTTTTCTACTTGAGTAGTTGTCTAATATCTTCGTTATGGTTTGAGGAGTCAAAAGTTGAACGAAGATTGGAATTAGGTGTGAGATCTTTCAACAACAAATCAACGATTCAATACAGACTGACAAAACTTTGAGGTACCTGACATCGGGTGGTCCGAGGGGGCAGGTACTCTAAAGGGTTCGTTCTTATGACCTCACCCAACGGTAAAGGAAGATGTCCTCTAAAAGGACTGGGTCTCTAGTTTGGGTGTAGAGGAAGTAACCGTCCACTTTATAAATGGTGACTCGGTGTTCTCTTCAGACGTAAGATCTTTCATCTGTTAATTTTAACCATGTTGTCTGTTCTTCGATCAATCGACACCCTGATGGCGTAATATCTTGTGTTACATTGGTTTACTCAAGTTCACAAAGACTAACTTGTCTAACATAAAATAAGATTAATCTCTAAAGACTTGTCTTAGAAACGTTTTTGGTACTCCTTACATTTTCGAGATCTTCTGGACTTACTAGTTTTGAGCACGATGAACAAAATTATCACCAAAGGTACTTCGTAACAGATTATCTGTATTAGAATTGGGAACCGATCTAAATTCTGTAAAAAATTTTCTATTATTTGTGTTTCATAAAAAGCAAAAAAAAAAAAAAAACCGAATTACCTGAGGATAAGTATGAAATTCTTGAATGAGTTTACACTGAAGAAATTAAAGGGTAAGAGAGGCCCCTCGGACCACCCGACGGCAGACACCCCAGTGTGTCTCAACCTGTACTGACTTCGCTGAATCATCATCATCGTCATCATCATCATCATCATCATCATCTATCTTAATCAATATAAGAGACATAAGAAAAACTAGAATCTTATTTGAAGAATGAAATGAATTGTTGAATCGACATGAAGTCAAGTCAAGTCAGTGAGTTAACATAGACTGAGAAACACTGGGGTACTTGACGTCGTGCGGTCCGGAGGGACGGGTAGTGGTTGAGGACTTCAGGTGTGTTTGGGTACAAGTAACTCAGTCACTTCGGTAGGTTGGTAGAGTAGGAGACAGCAGGGGAAGAAAGGGACGAGAGTTAGAAAGGGTCGTAGTCTCAGAAAAATTTACTCAGTCGAGAGGTGTAATCCACCGGTTTCATAACTTCAAAGTCGAAGTTGTAGTCAGGAAGGCTTCTTGTGGGTCCTGACTAGAGGAAATCCTACCTGACCAACCTAGAGGAACGTCAGGTTCCCTGAGAGTTCTCAGAAAAGGTTGTGGTGTCAAGTTTTCGTAGTTAAGAAGCCGTGAGTCGAAAGAAATATCAGGTTGAGAGTGTAGGTATGTACTGAATTGCTGTAATATAAAACCAAAGAATAAACGTATACAGGTTGAACTGTTTCTTACTCAATAAAAATAGGAATTTCAGGAATACGAGACGAGTCACGTACTATATATCATCTACAAATTATCAAAGTTGTAACCTCATACGTGTGTATTCTGTATGTATAAATTAAGTTAGAATTTAACAACAGTATCTTTATATCACAGATCTTACTCTTTCTACATTCAGGGTCAGTTGACTTATAACACGTTTGATACAGAGTTCATATTCAAAATCTTTTACTTCGAATAGAGTCAATTCTCATACTAGAGACGTCAGGTCCAATAGACCTAAGTGCTATAATGGATGTAACAGCATATAGACCCGTTCAACAGATTGGAGAGAACGAGAGTCCAAGGTACACCTATTGTTATCATAGGGACGTATTACACGACCTTAATAATTTACTTTAATATATATATATATATATATATATATATATATATATATATATATATGGACCGTCCGATGTCAGGTACCTCAGTGTTTCTCAATCTGTGTTGACTCGTTGATTCGTGTATATATATTGTGGATTTTCGTCACCGATCGTGTATTCGTGATCCACAATTGATAACAAATAATAATAATAATAAGTGAGATCTACGACGTCAAATTCTCGTGTTAACTATACATCAGTTCAGGTCTCTGTTTACTGGTTCTTTTGTTTTCTAAGATTTAGTAAAGAATCCCTTTCAATTTTATAGAGTTCGACAATGCGATCTTGACTATAAACTCTTCCCATCTCTCATGTATTCTGTCATATCAACAGAAGTTATTATTCTTTTATTCCGTGGGAACTAGATCCTGTTTTACTTCGGTTTTATCGGTTTTAACCTTTGCTGTATCTCTTTATAAATTCAAGTTTAAATTTACTTTACTTTTAGGAAAACAGTATATCTCTTTCATCTTACCTCACTATAGGGACATCCATAAATTCATTCTCAATCTCTTTCACGAATAAGTTTCTAACTTAGTGACTTACCGTCCCTCCCGGTCCAATCGACAAAGTTTACCACGAATTTAAGATATGAAAAGTAACATATCGGTTCCTTGACTCCAAGTCTTTTTACTTCTTTAAACTGGGATCTCTCTGTGTCTTAATTAATTGGAGTCTTAGACTTGATCTTGGGTGAAACGGTTTAGGAGGAGATCTCGGGAAAAAATTCCTTCAAGAGAACGAATGTTTTTCTTTCATAAAGGGTTTTGTCGTCCTCACACGAGGGTTCATTCTCATGTTTCATCTTATGAACTCTTTCTTACTCATCTCGTTTAGTACACCTCATTTCAGTGGATTAGAACTTATATACTACAGAGTCCGAAGAGGCCACTGAAAAACATACGATAAGGGTTTGTACTCAAATAAACGTATATATGGACGTATCTCTGAAGATATTATTTTGAATTTCAAATTACTCATATCTGGTATATTTTACTCTTATATGAACGGTTAAAACGAGGTACACAGGGTTAAAAGTAGACTTTATTTTATTTTCATACGATCCAAAGTCAAGTCTCCAGTATATTTAGTTATCTAAAGAGAGAGGTACAAACAGAGTATAGTATTTATATACTATAAATTCGAAAAGTCCTTTTATTAAACATTTTTGTGTTCGAACGATATGTTTTTGAGAACGATCTTCTCTACTAACCAGGAATACTAAGTATCGGTCATTGACACCCGAGTCTAGAGGAGGTAAGTCTAAGACTTAAATCCTTTTAGTAAATTGAAGATTTTAGAGTCGAAAGTGAAGACATTTTACCTCTATTGTCATTAAGATGTAGTATTTTTACACTCCCAATTAATTTTACTAAGTAAGACCTCATAACAAATTAAAATCAAAACAAAATAAGTCCAAAAAATTACGAATTAAAAGTGTATCCTCAATGAACTTTCTCGTCTTGTTCGTTGATCTTTTATATACGAATTCGATCTTGTTTGTGTACCAATTATTGTTATTGTTAGAGGGTTGAAGAGTTTTTACAAGTCATAATACTTAGGAGAGAAAACAGAAAAGAAAGTATTCTTATATACGGATACTCTCGTTTTAGACCAGAAAGTGACTATATAAGGGTATACGGATCTCATGAACTATATGACCCAACTGGTTTTTCAAACCAGTCCAAAAAGGTTTTCGACCATACCTTTTCGGGTTTACTTGAGACACCGGTTGGATTACATTAACCATACATTATTTATAATCAACTTACGTACTTATTTTTTCCCTTATTTAACTGTTTACTATTATCTTTCCATCGAATACTCTCGGTTAAATTCAAAAGGTCTGAATCGTTTAATTGTTTACAGAATACTATTGTTTTTATTTAGTATTAAATAGACCTTAAGTTTACATTGACTGGTCGGACACAAAACAGACCGTTGAGATGTAATCTTTTCTTTTTTTGATTACCGTTTTTATACAGTTTAGTAGTTATAAATGGATATTGTTTCCTTCTTTATTCGAAAAAAGGTTCTGTAAAAATGATCTATATTTCTTTGATAATATGTTAAATACACAAATTTTTTATTTTGAAATTAGTTTTCTCTATTTCCGTTTCCGAGAAATCTTTGTGTCCAACTAAAAAATGTTAGAACGATCTGAGTTTCTATAATCTGGATAGGATGGTATACATATGCACCCACACAAAACCCTATTTGGGATTTTATCGAAAATTCACAAAAGATATGAAACAGAAAGAGATGAACCTCCAGTAATCCCAACTCAACAACGATAACCAACGTTCGTTCCGGAATGTGAACTCAAAGTATACCTCAGAATGTTTTAATGATGTTATTTTTATCTTATTTATAGTTAAGTGTCACAGTTTTATAGTTGACCTCAAGAAATTAGGTGACCGTGACTTTGGTATGTGGACTTATAAAGATTGATAATTCCTTTGGGGACTAAAGGATCCGACCACTTTAACGTTTAGAAGGATTATTATATTTAAGACCCTCATAATCCTTGACATAGACTTTACAGATAGAAAACACACTGACCTAAGATCATATTTATCGATAAGTTAATAGGTGACTTACTTAGTTTAAAATCCTGTTTTACTTTACATTTATCCTCACAGTGGTAGAAAAGATAGAAAAAACCAACTTAAGAGTAGTCTTTCAAAAAGACAAAAAAAGTTTGTAAGAATTATAAGTAACTTGTTTATTTTATAACTTTATTACAGAGTAACAGAAAGTACTGTCTACTTACCTATTTCTTTACCACCATGTATATATGTTACCTTATAATGAGTCGGTATTTTTCCTTGTGTAAACTCAGTCAAGATCACTTCATCTACTTGGATCTCGGACAATATGTCGTACTTCATTCAGTCTTTTTGTGTAAAATGGATAATTACGTCTATATACTTTAGATATTTTTACCATGACTACTTGAATAAACGTCCCGTCCTTATCTTTGTATCCGTTTCTCTCGCCTGAAACCTGTGTCCCGTACCTCTGTCACCTTACTTAACTTTCTCATCGTAACTTTATATATATATGATGGTACAATGATCTATCGTTCACCCTTCGACGACGTACCCGTTGTCCCTTGAGTTAGACCACGAGACACTGTTGGATCTCCTGACCCTACCCCACCCCGTACCTCGTCTCCAAGTCCTGTCTTCCGTACATACACATGAACATCGACTAAGTACACCGACATACCGTCTTTGATTATGGTATAACATTTCGTTAATAGGAGGATAATTTTTATTACATTTGTTGGTTCTTATTATCATATGGACACGGTATCGTGATAATACTTCTGACTTACTTAATAATATTTATTTCTCGAACCTGATCACGGATTGTGTATCATTTACGTGAGGTAGTGGTAGTAGTAGTGACAGTAGTAATCGTCGTCGTAATAATTATTGACCCAGTAAAAGATCATTCCTAAAGTCTGCGACTTCAAAAACAGGAAGATCAGTGAGGAGAACAATCTTCGAACCAGAAAAGGACCTCTCCGATGAGACCAAAATTTCTTTTTAGTAAGGAAGACCTTTCGTGTCGAATTCTTCAAAGGAACTTTTTCGTAACCTTCTTAGTTATATCACTTTTACTCATATGATGGGTTTCGTTAAATGTCTAAGTTACGTTAGGGATAGTTCGATGGTCGCCATAAAAAGTGTCTCGATCTTGTTTATTAAAGTGTTAAACATACCTTTATGTTGTTTGGAGCTTATCGGTTTCGCTAGAACTCTTTCTTCTTACCTTGACCTCCTTAGTTGGACGGACTGAAGTCCGAGATGATGTTTCGGTGTCAGTAGTTCTGTCATACCATGACCGTGTTTCTGTCTTTATATCTAGTTACCTTGTTTTCTCTTTCGGGTCTCTATTTAGGTGTGTGGATACCTGTGGAATAGAAGATGCTTCCTCCGGTCTAATATGTTACCTAATTTCTGTTAGAGAAATTGTTCCCCACGACCCCTTTGACCAGTTGGTGGATATTTTCTTACTTTGATCTAGTGAAAGATTGTGGTATGTGTTTTTATTTGAGTTTTACCTAATTTCTAGATTTACATTCTGGTCTTTGATATTTTGAGGATCTCCTCTTGTATTCGTTTTGTGTGAGGTTGTATTTAATGTCCTCCTAGGAAATACTAGGTGGAGGGTCTTATGACCTTTATTTTCGTTCTTATTTGTTTACCTTAGATTAATTTTAATTTTCGAAGAAGTGTTGTTTCCTTTGATATTCTTTCCACTTTTCTGTCGGAAGACTTGCCCTCTTTTATTATCGTTTACTTCGTTGACTGTTTGTTGATTAGAGTTTTTATATGTTCGTTAAGGACGTCGAGTTAAGGTCTTTTTATTTGCTGGGTTAGTTTTTTACCCGGTTTCTTGATTAAAGAGGTTTCTTCTGTATACCTACGGATTGTTTGTGTACTTTTCTACGAGTTGTAGTGAGTAGCAGTCTCTTTACGTTTAGTTCTGGTGTTACTCCATGGTAAAGTGTGGTCAGTCTTACCGACGTTAGGTTTTCAGATATTCGTTATTTACGACCTCTCCCACACCTCTTTTCCCTTGGGAGAAGGTGAGAACCACCCTTACGTTTGATCATGTCGGTGATACCTCTTGTCAGACCTCTAAGGAAATTTTTAACGTTTATCTTGACGGAATACTGGGTCGTTAGGGTGACGACCCGTATGTGTGGCTCCTTTAGTCTTAACTTTCTCTGTGTACATGGGGTTACAAGTAGTGTCGTGACAAATATTACCAGTCCTGTACCTTCGTTGGATCTACAGGTAGTCGTCTACTTACCTATTCTTTCGACACCATGTATATGTTTTACCTCATAATGAGTCGGTAATTTTTCTTATGTAAACTTAGTCAAGATTACTCCACCTACTTTGACCTCGTCTAATATGTCTCACTTCATTCGGTCTTTCTTTTTGTGGTTATGTCAAATGATTGTGTATATATACCTTAAATCTTTCTACCATTACTATTGGGATATACACTCTGTCGTTTTCTCTGTGTCTAAATATCTTGTCTGAAAACCTGAGACACCCTCTCCCTCTCCCACCCTACTAAACTCTCTTACCGTAACTTTGTACATATGATAGTACATTCTTTACTTAGCGGTCAGATACAAGCTATGTCCTATATCCTACGAACCCCGACTACGTGACCTTACTGGGTCTCTCTACTATACCCCTCCCACCACCCTCCCCCCAAGTCCTAACTCTTGAGTACATGTGGGCACCGTCTAAGTACAGTTAGATACCGTTTTGGTTATGTCACAATATTTCATTTTATTTATTTTTTTATTTATTTCTCTTTTTTTTTTTTCTTTTCTTTTCGTTACAGAAGAGAGACAAACTAACAAAAAGGGGGGTGGGTTTTACGAGGAAGTCTTAGGAGAAGTCATACAACTAACATTATCAAATTGAAAGGAATTGACACGACGGACTAGGGAGGTTAAAAAGGGGAAATAAAATTATCTGATAACACTACAGTATCGGAGTCGACAAAAATTAGTCTGATGTAGTCAACTTTTACCTCTTACCAGGATGTTTAACGGAAAATGTCAGGTCTAGATAAATTGTACCCTATCGTACAAAGTATGACGTAACCGACAAATTGTCAACATTATCTTGGTAGATAGTAGATGGTGAACTTGTCTGGGTCTAATTTACAAATCATATACAATACTGAGTTTTATAGATGACATGATTCGATTACAAGAAAGACATTTATGTTATAAAGTGTTCAAGAGAATCTTGTCTTAATATAATTATTTGTATTAATTTAATTTTGAGACGAATCGTTGTAAGTAAACACCAACAGAATATTTCAACGACTTTAGAGAAAAGGTTGTATAACGGTTTTAGTGGAAGGACTTACCAGAACGTATTACCAATTTCTACATTCTCGACCTGGTATTTCTTCCGATTCACGACTTCTTGACTACGAAAACTTAACACCACTAACTCTTCTGAGGACTCTCAGGGAACCTGACGTTCCTCTAGTTTGGTCAGTTACGATTTCCTTTAGTTAGGACTTATAAGTAATTTTGTTGACTACGACTTCGACTTCGAGGTTATGAAACCGGTTGACTACACTTCTCGACTGAGAAATCTTTTCTGGGACTACGACCCCTTCTAACTTCCGGCCTCCTCTGCCCCTGTTGTCTCCTGTGCTATCAACCTACCGTAGTGACTGAGTTAGTTACCTGTACTTAAACTCGTTCGAGACCCTCGACCACTTATTGTCCCTTTGGACCAAACGACGCCAGGTACCCCAACGTTTTTTAACCTATGTTGACTCGTTGACTTGTTATTGTTGTAAATTTCTATAGTCTGATAAAATAACCCGAAAAAACGGTATATTTTTGTGTATAAAGTGTAGAGATTACTCTAATACAAAGTTTAGACGGTCTTTGGTTACAAGTTAAGGGAGGAGGAACGACGGAGGACTCTAGATCTCTACCACTTATTTGAAGTTGACCGGTTGAACAGAGTGAAGTGAATGGGAAATTGAACAAAGTGTATCATAATAGAGAATTTATACATTTGTATACATTATTTGAAAGTTTTTATAAAAAAGTCACGATTGATTTAAAAGTAAAAAATACATTGTTCTAGAGAAGGGAAAAATTTTAAGAGGTATGACATCTGTTAGACTAAGTTACCAGGAGTTTGAACAGACACTAAAATTGTTATGTCGAGATAGTCTGAAGGTCTTTTAATTCACAACTAATGTCCGTAAAAAATATATTCGAAATATTTTGTAAGACTACTAGTCGGTACTCTAAGAAGGGTAAAGTAGGATTAAATCTTTGTTAATTTGTTTACTGACCATAATAATAACAAAATAATGTCCACCTTTGTATCTTTATTAATTTTCTATTACTTTTTATCTCGGTTTTAGATCTTTACTCTTTGTCCGTATGTAGTCGGAATGAGGAAATGTAGCATCGTATAGTGGAATATTAACCTTTGTGGAATAAGAATCTTTCAGAACCAGAGACCATTTTTTACCTCTGTGACCTTTTAACAGTATAGAAAATTTATAGAAGATATACTTACTACAGTCTCAAGAAATGACAAGTTTACGGGGGGGGGGAAAAAAAAAACCGAATTCATGAGACGAACTACTTTTTCTTGTTGGTTACATATCAGTGTAATACGTTTATTTCAAGAAACTCAATTACTAATTATTATCGAACGTTACACTACTTTTATACTTAAGTAAACTTAAAATTATTAGTCAAAAATAAATATATGAAAATTTTATTAGACGTTGAATTTCCTTTTATTCTATATATTGACATGAAATCTTAGAAAAAGAATTAGGGTTTGTATAACGTATGTAAAATTTATTACGATCTGTCTTCTATGGTATAGTACTACGAGGTTAATAAGTAAACTTAGAATTATTTTAAAGTCTCTTAAACAATTAGTTATACGTAAAACTAATTCGTCTATTTAGGGGTTAAGCAAAATCTCGGTTCGAGTCTTCTTAGAATCATTCCCCCTTTATCGGAAAGAACCTTTCGAACTTGAAGATTCAAATTTACTGACACAGAACCAGAGACTCAGTACATTACACGTAATTTTAGATATATGGTATTACTCTGAAATTTTATCAGACAACTAAGGATTACAGATAATTGAGTTAATAGGTCCCCGGATAAAAGTTCAAATACTTAATAAATAAAGGAAACAAAACTTTTATAAAAATATCCATAGTCCCGGTTCTTTATAATTTTGAGGTCTTGAACTACTATTACGAGTACTCTGTAAATTCGTACCTTCCCTCCGTGACTAATGGTCTCGTTTATTGAAAATTGACTTTCTTCTCGGATTCTTTTTACGAAGTCTTAAAGTAAGATGTGCCTGTTAACTCGTTGGTATACTTTACTTGACAGGTTCTTAGGGGGTGTACGAAAATCAGACTTTACTTTATGTTATCTATCCTAAAACGGTCGTAATTCAGATCCTTTTCCTGACTATAGTTCTTGGTATCGGAGTTAAAAATAAACCATAGTAATCTTTTAGTTTGGTATCAAGACCACTAACTAACCCGAACCGATGTGACTCGGATGGTTTAAGGTCCTACTAAATTCAAAAAGGTTTGTTTCTTGTAACATAAACCGGTAACGGGTACTTTATTTTTATCCTATTGTCCTAAATTGGGTAATTTGTTATCTATTAAAACTTGAACCATAGTTTTATCTAAAAATTTTAAACTCTTTGAGAAGAGTATAACAGTTTTTGTTGATTGATATCGGTATTTATTGATATTATATGATAGTAATATTATATTAAACAACGAAATATCTGTATTTCATCACGATATCCATTTACGACAATTACTGTCATGGTTGGACTAAATCCCTTTACGATATATTAGTTTTGGAGACACTTGTTCCAAGTCGATTTTCGATGATAATTAAGTCGAAGATTAAAACATTCCATAAGACTATCTAAGATAACCGTTTTACCGATGTTTATCAGTTTATTGTTTCGACAAATTCTAAACATTGACACCGTCTAAAATGTGGAAAAAAACAATTCGGTAAAATAGTTGTAGTGGAGACTGAGAAAAATTTGTACTTCTCTCTCTAAATATCGGTGTGTAACGTCGTTTTTACATAAAAGATAGTCCGTTATCTTAACTGTATAAGAAATAATGTTGAGGTAGTCCACATTGTGTATTGTATGTTCCTCATTTAGTTTATCGTATGTTTGGACAAAATCTTGTAAGTGACGGAAGAGGACGTAGTAATAGTCTTTTGGTTCTAGAAATCCCATAAGTACATTTATACGATTTGTCAATTAAATGTGATAGAAATTTAATAGAACGTTGGGGAATATAAAATCTTTTAAAGTTACCTCTGTAAATACACACTTACTATATAAGGATAAGACGGAGTATGTCTCTTGATATATTACCGTTATCTAAAGAGTTCTCTACCTTCCTACTTGAGTTTTTATTTACTGAACGGTCGGTAGATATTATTTAAAATAACAATTTGGTTGAATTTGGATATACTGTTAACAGGTCATGTCAGACCAAATGAGTATTTCACGAACGAAAAAGTTTTAGGAATAAGTCCGTTATGAAGATTTCAAGTACCTGACTTTTATCTCTATCTAAAATGAGGAAGATATCAAGATAATGGAGTTGGTTTCATCTATGAGTCACAGTTCTCCATCGATAATAAAAAAAAAGATTAAATCGTTATTCTGTTATTACTGTAGTAACGGGTGTACTTAATGGTTTGAAACGATTTGTGATAATGATCTCGTAAATTCATTTTATATGGTACTGATATTTCGATTTGCGTAGAAGAGAGTGTTTAAAATTTTAGTTACTTACATCTGTTATAACTCCCCCCTAATATCTAGGAATATTGAATCCTAGTATAGGTATACTATACTCAATGGTTATACTATTGAACATACTAGTTTACTTTTGAATTCTGTGAGGGATTTACTAATTATATAAATTCGTAATTCTTCTTAGATGATCGATCGAAGTGAGTATCGAGTTAACCATTTCTTAGGGGGACGTTACGTCCTTTGGGACCAAACTAAGGACCCAACCCTTCCAGACGACCTCTTCCCTGTCTGATGGGTGAGGTCATAAGAACCCGAAGGGAACACTAAGTCGACCATTTCTTAGACAGTCGTTACGTCCTCTGGACTCAAGTTAGGGACCCAACCCTTCTAGGAGACCTCTTTCCTTTCCGATAGGTGAGGTCATAAGACCGGACCTCTTAAGGTACTTGACATATCAGGTACCCCAACGTTTCTCAGTCTATGCTGACTCACTGAAAGTGAAAGTGATCGTATATATTTCTAAAAGGCTTCTACCTCTACGAGATGTGTCGGTCAATTTTATTCTGGACCTCGACTGACACCGAGTCTAGTACTTGAGGAATAACTTTTTAAGTTGGAAGTTGACTTTTTATCCCTTTTGGTGTTCCGGTAAGTCTATATGGGATTTAGTTTATTGAAATAATAATATGTCACCTCTATTACATAATCTAGACCATCTGTCTTGCGGACTTCCTTATACCTGTCTCCAAGCATTGTGACACGTCTTCTGTCACTGGTTTTGGTAAGGGTCCCTTTTCTTTACGTTCTTCCGTTTCACTAACAGTTTCCTCCGAAATGTTTATCGACTCCTTTTCTCTTTACTTTCCGTTCCCAAGTCAAGTCAATAAGTGAGTACAGGCTGAAAAACGCTGGTGTACCTGACGTCTTGCGGTCTGAAGTGACAGGTAGTGGTTGAGGGTTTCGGATGAGTTTGAATACAGGTAGCACAGTCACTACGGTAGGTTGGTGGAGTAAGAGACAACAGGGGAAGAGGAGGGCGGAAGTTAGAAAGGATCGTAGTTCCAGAAAAGGTTACTCTACCAAGAAGTATAGTCCACCGGTTTCATAATCTCAAAGTCGAAATCGTAGTCAGGAAGGTTACTTATAAGTCCCGTCCAAAGGAAATCCTACCTGAACAATCTAGAGGAACGTCAAGGTCCCTGAGAGTTCTCAGAAGAGGTTGTGGTGGCAAGTTGTAGTAGTTAAGAAGCCGCGAGTCGAAAGAAATATCAGGTTGAGAATGTAGGTATGTACTGATGACCTTTTTGGTATCGAAACTGATCTGTCTGGAGACAACCATTTCATTACAGAGACCAAAAATTATACGACGGATCAAACCAGTAGTGAAAAGAAGGTTCCTCGTTCTCAGAATTGAAATACCGACGTCAGTGGTAGACTTCACTAAAACCTCGGGGGGTTTTATTTCAGAGAGTGACAAAAGTGACAAATTGGTAGATAAACAACACTTCACTACCCTGATCTACGGTATAGAATCAAAAGACTTACAACTCGAAATCCGGTTGAAAAAGTGAGAGGAGAAAGTGGAAGTAGTTCTCTGAGAAATCAAGGAGAAACGAAAGACGGTATTCCCACCACAGTAGACGTATAGACTCCAAGAACTATAAAGAGGGACGTTAGAACTAAGGTCGAACACGAAGTGGGTCTGACCGTAAAACTTACTACATTATACGTATATTGAATTTATTCCTAACACCGTTATGTGTCGGAACAGCATAAGGAAAGGTCTAAACCTTGATCAGATAACAAAGTACAGGTCAAGATTGACAACGAAGAACTAGACGTATGTCTAAAGAGTTCTCCGTTCAGTCCACCAGACCATAAGGGTAGAGAAAATCTTAAAAGGTCAAACAACACTAGTTGTGTCAGTTTTCTAAACTGCATCAGTTATTTTTTCATCTACAAAAAGACCTTGAGAACGAAAAAACTACCAGGTCGTTTACAACCGTTAAACTAGAGACCAAGGAGACGGAAGAGATTTAGGACGAACTTGTAGACCTTTAAGTGTCAAGTACATGATAACTTCGGACCGAATCTTTAAAACTCGTAATGAAACGACCGTACACTGTACTCACGTTACCACACCATCAAACTTGTAAGAAACCGTAACAGAAAGAAACCCTAACCTTACTTTTGACTGGAAAAGGTCAGGACACCGGTGACGACTCAAAAGGTCTAAACGACCGTATAACTCACGTCGTGAACGTGTCGTAGGAATAACGGTTTAAGTCTGAATTTAACCTCTTTCATCCCTTTTGGTGATCTGGTAAGTCTATACTAGATTTATTTTAGGGAACGATAATATGTCACCTTCACTGTTTGTCTAAGTTCCCTAATCTAGACTGTCTGTCTCAAGGACTTCTTGATGCCTACTTCCAAACACTGTAACATGTCCTCTGTCACTAGTTCTAGTAGGAGTTCTTTTTCTTTACATTTTTCCGTTTTACCAAAAGACTACTCCGGAATATTTATCGACTCTTTTTTTCTCTTTGATTTCCGTTTCCTCTTTTCCCTTCTATATGGGTAAACTTACGTCTCAAGGTTTCTTATCGTTCCTTTCTATTCTTTCGGAAGGAGTCACTAGTTACGTTTCTTTATCTCCGTTTGTTATCTTACTCTTTCTGATTTCTAGAGAAGTTCTTTTAATCTCTATGGTTCCCTTGTAAAGTAAGTTTCTACTCGTGTTATTTCCTGTCTTTACCATACCTGGATTGCTTCGTCTTCTATAATTCTTCTCTACCGTTCTTATGTGTCTAGATGTGTTTTTTTTTTAGAAGTACTAGGTCTATCGGTGACACCATAGTGAGTGGATCTCGGTCTGTAGGACCTTACACTTAAGTTCACCTGAAATCCTTCGTAGTGACGTTTATTTCGATCACTCCTACTACCTTAAAGTCGACTCGATGAATTTTCCGATTTTCAATTACGACAATTTCACGGTGGGAGTTATACGGTTGTTTAAACCTTTTGAGTCGTTACCAGTATCCTGATCTTTTCCAGTCAGAAGTAAAGTTGGGGTTTCTTTTCCTTACGTTTTCTTACAAGTTTAATAGTATGTCAACGTGAGTAAAGTGTACAATCGGTCCATTACGAGTTTTAGAAAGTTCGATCCGAAGTCGTCATACACTTGGTTCTTGAAGGTCTACATGTCAACCTGAAACTTCTCCGTCTCTTTGGTCTGTAGTTTAACGGTAGTAAGTGACCAGTACCTATTTCGTCTCCTCTCGGTCTTTTTGTAGATGAAGACGAAATATACAATTTATGAAACTGACACACCTAGTGTTGTTTTGCACCTTTTAAGAATTTCTCTACCTTTATGGTCTGGTGGAGGAATTGACAGAGGACTCTTTGGGTATCCGTCCAAGTCTTCTTTTTCGATCTTGACCTGTACCTTGTTACCTGATCAAGTTTTAACCCTTTTCTCATAACACTCCGGTATATAATAGTAGATAGAGTAAATTGAAGTCACGTCTACTTAGTGTTCGACCTTAGTTCAAAAGGTCCTCTTTATAATTGTTGGAGTCTATGCGTCTACTATGGTAAGATTGCCGTCTTTCACTTCTCTCGATTTTCGGAGAACTACTGCCACTTTCTCCTCTCACTGAATTTGAGTTGTAAGTTTTTTAAACGTAGTACCGTAGGTCAGGGTAATGAAGTACCGTTTAACTTCCCCTTTTCACCTTTGTCTCTGTCTAAAATAAAAGAACCCGACGTTTGAGTGACACCCGTCACTCACGTCTGTACTTTAATTTTCTGAGGAACCTCCTTCCTTTAATGAGGAACCTTCCTTTCGATACCGTTTGGATCAACAATAACAAGTGAGTAAGTACAGACTGAGAGACTCTCCGGTACCTGACATCTTATGGTCCAAAGGATCAGAAAGTGAAAGAGGACTTTAAACGAGTTTGAATACAGGTAAATCAGCTAGTATAGTAGGTTGATAAAGTAGGAGACAGTAGGGGAAGAGGAATACGGTAGTTAGAAAGGGTCGTAGTCTCCAAAAAGATTACTCTGGCGAGAAGTGTTGTCCATCGGTTCGTTATCTCGAAGTTGAAATCGAAGTCGTAGTCAGGAAGGTTACTTATAAATCCCAACTAAAGGAAATCCTAAACGAGCGGAACGAAGGTTCCCTGTAAGTTCTCAGAAAACGTCGTGGTGTCAAGTTTTCGTAGTTAAGAAGTCACGGATCATAACAAATACCAGGTTGAGAGTGTAGGTATGTACTGATGACCTTTTTGGTATCGAAACTAATATATCTGAAAACAACCGTTTCACTATAGAGACGAAAAATTATACGACAGATCCAAACAGTATCGAAAAGAAACTTCGTCGTTCACAGAAAATTAAAGTCCCGAGTCAGTGGTAGGAGTCACTTAAAACTCGGGTTCTTTTACTCCAGACAAAGATAAAAAGTGACCCAGTATCACTTTCGTTCCCTTAAGGTCTTTTTGTAGATGGAGACAAAGTAGTCGTTTTGATTTCGGAAACCGACACAAAAGGTATCGTTTGACACCTTTCGAGAATTTCTCTACCCTATGGTCTGCTAGAGTG
Organism: Capra ibex; assembly: GCA_006410555.1. Lineage (NCBI taxonomy): Eukaryota > Metazoa > Chordata > Mammalia > Artiodactyla > Bovidae > Capra > Capra ibex. The sequence goes on from SJYO01037955.1 coordinate 26,909,316, forward strand.
GGCAGAGGACTCTTTGGACAGACACCCAGTTTTTCGTTGTCAATCTTGGAACATACTTTGTTTACTAATAAAGTCTAACTCTTTCCTCATGTTGTCCCGAGATACGACAGTAGGACAAACAAATTGGATATGTGACACGTGTAGTACTCTTTACGGTCTGATCTACTTAATCTCCGACCTTAATTCTATCCTCCCTCTTTGTCGTTGTTGGAGTCTATACGCCTACTATGGTGAGATTACCGTTTTTCATTTCTCCTTGATTTCTCGGAGAACTACTCCCACTTCGTTCTCTCTTTTTTTCGGTTGAATTCTGATTCATCAGTTCTTTGATTCTAACACCGTAGACCGGGGTAATGAAGTACCGTTTGTCTTCCCCTTTTCCAGTTTCATCACTGTCTAAAGGAGAAGAACCCGAGATTTTAGTGACACCTACGACTGACGTCAGTACTTTAGTCTTCTGTTAACGAAGGACCGTCCTTTCGATACTGTTTATATCTGTCACACAACTTTGGTCTCCAGGTATATCCGTTCCGATACCAGAATGGTCACCAGTGTATACCAACACTTACGACCTGACATTTTACAACCTCACGGCTTCTTAACTACGGAAGGTTGACACCACGACTTCTTCTGGAGACTCTCAGAGAACCTGTCGTTCCTGTAGTTTTGTCAGTTAGAATTCCTTTAGTCGGGACCTATGAGTCTTTCTGACTACGACTTCGACTCCGAGTCATAAAACCAGAAGACTACACTTGCCAGATGGATAACCTTTTCAGGGACTACGACCTTTTCTGACTACCGTTTTCCTCTTCCACAGTCTCCTACTCTGCTGATCTACCGGAGTGACTACGTTACCTGTACTTGAACCCTTTTGAAGTACTCTACCACTCCCGGTCCTTCCGGCCCACACGACGTCAGGTAACGTCTCTCAGCCTGTGTTGACGCGTTGACTTGTTGTTGAAAGGTACTTCACTACCCTGACCTGAGGTACTAGAATCAAAAAACTTACAACTCAAAATTCGGTCTAAAAAGTGAGAGTAGAAAACGGAAGTAGTTCTCCGAGAAATCAAGGAGAAGTGAAAAACGGTAATCCCACCACGGTAGACGTGTAGACTCCAATAACTGTAAAAAAGACGTTAGAACTAAGGTCGAAAACTAATTAGTTCGGTCCGTAAAACGTACTACAGGAGACTTATATTCAATTTATTTGTCCTACTGTTGTATGTCGGAACCGCATGAGGAAAGAGTTAAACCTTGGTCAGGTAAGATACAGGTCAAGATTGACAACGAAGAACTGGACGTATGTCGAAAGAACCCCCCGTCCATTCTACTAACCATAAGAGTAGAGAAATTCTTAAAAGGTGTCAAACAACACTAGGTATGTCAGTTTCCGAAATCGTATCAGTTACTTCGTCTTCTAAAAAGACCTTAAGAGAACGAAAAAGATACTAGATTACCTACAACCGTCAAACTAGAGACCAAGGAGACGGAAAAGATTTTGGTCGAACATGTAGACTTTCAAGAGCTAAGTATATTGTTACTTCGGATCAAACTTCCTAAAACTCGTAATGGAACGATCGAACACTTTACTCACGTTAACACAGCATCAAACTTGCAAAAAACGGTAACGGAAAGAAACCTTAACCTTAATTTTGACTGGAAAAGGACGGGACACCGGTGACGACTTAAAAGGTTTAAACGACCGTATAACTCAAGTCGTGAAATCGTCGGAATAGAAAGTTCTCAAATTCATCGAGTCGAGTTTAAGGTAGTGGAGGTGATCGGAACAAGGATCATTACGAAGGATTCCGGGTGAACTGAAATATGAGGTCCTACGGACCGACATTCACTCACTGATGTAGTAGTACCAATAGACTCAGTAATTCTAGAAAAAACATATCAAGACACATAAGAACGGTGGAGAAGAATTAGAGAAGACGAAGACGATCCAGGAACGTCAAAGACAGGAGATAACAGGGGTAGAAACGAACTTTATAAGGGTACCATATAGATTAAAAGAACTTCTCTAGAAATCAGAAAGTGTAAGACAACAACAGAAGATAAAGAAACGTAACAAGTGAATTCTCCAGAAATAGAGAAAAACGACAAGAAATCTTGAGATGTAAGTCAACCATATATAAAAGGAAAGAGGGAACGGAAAGTAAAGAAAAGAAAATAAAAGAGTCGACAAACATTCTGGAGGAGTCTGTTGGTAAACCGGAAGAACGTAAAGAAAAAGAAACCCTACCATAACCAGTAGTGGAGGACATGTCACGATCCATGGAGGTAGATATCAAGAAATCCGAAGACAGATAGTCTGGATTAGAGAACTTAGATAAACAGCGAAGGTGACATATTAGTATTCCCTAAAATAAATCCAGTATAGATTTACCGGATCACCAAAAGGGATAAAGAAGTTAAATTTATACTTAAAACGTTGTTCCTTGAGTACTAGACTCGGAGTCAGTCGAAGACCAGAACAAAAACGACTGACATATCACGAAGAGGTAGAAGACGACGTTTATTAAATTAACTAGACCAAAACCGTAACTGATAGACCACTACAGGTATACATCTCAGTAGAGCGCACAACAATTGTCTTCTGTCAACTATGTACTGTTTGAATCTGTTGTATAATTTTTTGTCTCTGTAGTGAAACGGTGATTTCCAGACGTATTAGTCTCCATGTCATCAGTGCATATCTTCACTCTAAAACTGGTTTTTCTTCCGACTTACGGTTTCTTAATTACGAAAGTTTAACACCACGATCTCTTCTGGAAATTTTAGGGAAATTGATGACTTTCTAGTTTGGTGTTTTAGTTGAGACTTATAGGTAACCTTCCTGACTACGACTTCGTCTTTGAAGTTATGAAACCGGTGAACTACACTTCTCGGCTGAGTAACTTCTTCGGAGACTATGACCCTTTCTAACTTCCGTACTTCTCTTCCCCTGTTGCTTCCTACTCTACCAACCTAATATATTAGCTGGGTTACCTGTACTTAAAGTCGTTTGAGGTCCTCTCTGACTTCCTGTCGTCTCGGACCGCACGACGTCAGGTACCCAACGTTTGACAGCCTGTGCTGACTCGTTAACTTGTTGTATACATATAAAGTTTTGACGACTTGATACCGTCATAGTAGAGATTACAAGATTGAGACTTTCTTTTTTTAATAAAAGTAGAAAGTGTAAGAAGAACTTTAAAACGGAAAACCTTACTAGTTCTAATTACAAAAGGATTCACGGAGGGACGGACCTAAACCTGTACAAGTAGTAGTTGACAACGACGGTTCATAAAAGGGTCAGAGTTACAGGACTAAGTATCAGGAAGATAGATCTCAGAATATATAAATTACTATCACGAAAATCACAACTCAAATCCCTAACACTTAAGTTTTCGATAGTCTCTGTCTTCATTACAATTAAACATTTCGTGGGTCCACGTTCTATGTCTCTCCTCGTCTTGGATGCCACCTGACATTTTGTCTATGTATAACGCTTCATAAGTCAACTAATAAAAATTTTTTGTGTCTCGATCGAGTCGTTTTGTCTAGTTGTCCGAACAAATTCGGATTACTGAGGGTACAGTATTGAAGTTAGATTTAGTCACCAAGATTTCTGACCGACGTGTAATCTCCGTGACGTACTCATTTTCGTTTTGTCTAGATATACACGAATCCGGGGAAGAGGTCTTTGACCTTCACTTTCAGAGAGTCAGTATAGGTCGAGAAACGCTGGGGTACCTGATGTGACAGTCACCTTAAGAGGTCTGGTCCTATGATCTCACCCATCGGTAAGGGAAGACGTCCCCTAGAAGGGTTAGGTCCCTAGTTTGGTCCAGAGGACGTAACGTCCGTCTAAGAAATGGTCGACTCGGTGGTCCCTTCGGGTAAAACTTAGTCAAGGAAACCCCACCCCGAGTCTTATACTACAAAAGACTCTTCAAGCCATGGACTATGATTATAGACAGTTTCGACTCCTGAAAGTCAGAGTCATTATCTAGTCTAGATTGTATCTAAAATAACATAGTGTACTTTTGATAAATACAAAAAGAGAACTCTACAATTAAGGATGTCCTTACCCGACCATTAATATTATGTATAAACGTTATTTCGGTCAAGTGACACGACAAAATATTTACGGTCACCCTCAAAAGGGACGTAGTACAAGTAAACGTTTAAGTAAACAATCTATTAATCGACTACGACCTCAATGTCTGTCGGTGGAGCGGACATGATACATATCATCATTTCCAAGAGGTCCCTTTGTTTTAGTTAGCACACACACACACACACACACACACACGCGCGCGCGCACGCGCATGAGTACACACACTCTTTCTCTCTCTGTAGATAGAAAAGAGAAGTCAATTTACGTACTTGTTTGAATTTACCTCGACATATTGTGAATGTTATGTCCAACAGTATTCCGATTTGGAAGAGACATTTTCGGTCGTGTGTGTGTTACTGTTGTAGTAACACCTTTTGTATACAGCTTTTGTTAAACCAAAAGACAGGATGTGGACTAAGTAGGAGTTAGTAGGTAGATGGGTCGATTTTAAGTTTCCTTAAGTGTCCTTTAAGTTTCCTTAGGATCTGACGAGGATGTGTCATTTAGGATGATTCAGATGGAGATTTTGTAAGGAGTTCAAGTAGGTGAAGAGACGTAGAGACGACAACGGTGAAGTCCAACGATAGAAAAGAACAAATCAATAACGTTAGTTGAGGACAAAACAAATGAGGGTCTAGTAAAGTGACGACACGAATTGAAAAAATAAAAGAAATCTTATTTTAAGTTACAACAGTGGTATAGGATATCTGAACTGACTTGACCAGGGTCGTTGTAAATACTAAAATATAACTGGCCGGGGTGACAAATGTAAACTACAAGTGGGTGTGGTCGAAAAAGGTTCAAGAAACCTGAAAAGTTTGAAGAGGGACAGTGTCACAAAAACACGAACGATAACAGAAATTGTAAGAAGAGTACAGACTAAAAAGGAGTAAAAGTGTAAAGGACTGTAAGAGATAATTTCTCAGGAAAAACAAAGGATGTATTATAGTTAAAGTTGTAAATAGTGGAGTAAATAATTAAAATACGATAAAAGGGATGATCGTTTATTCGAGGTCCATTTCTGTCTCTAAAACTGATAGCGTTAGAAGGTACATAGTGGTCACGGACCGTGATACAGTATGTGTCTCGTCTACAAGCTACTTATAAAAATTTGTGGACTCACTTACTTACTCATCAATCCAAGACTGTATAACGATGTAAATGTTTAAATCTCACTAGACTTACGGATCCAAAACGATTCTCGTATGGTTTACGTCTCACGTCTAGATGAATCGTCTAGATTAATTGGTCTTTTGAGAGTTATATACAGAATTCAACAGTAATTGTGTCGAGAGTAAGTAGAAAACTAAGAACAACTTACGGACGAAATACGGATAAATATCCTATCGTATGATGTTTCGTATGTACGGATTGGTTAGACACTGTATAGGATCCAGTGTAATTACAATCGTGAACCTATAACGACAAAGATTAAAGGGTAGACGAGTAAGTCCTTGAGTTTACGAAACTGTGAATCTGGAGTTCTTTTATTTTAGACCGTGACGAAGGTGTCCAGTATCACAAAGCCTTGTACCACCTTATCGACAAAGTCAGTTGTGTCCGTCGAAAAGTGTAGGGGTCCGAGATGTGTACGAAGGTCCCATCAATCTAACCCTGAGCAAACTCCCGACTCGTGGTGCGGTATGACTCTTGACGGTAAGATAAGATGAGAAGTCCGGTACTACGACTTAGACTTTTGAAGACTTTCCCAAGTTTCAAGAGGAACATAGAACCGAAAACCCCTGAAGATGACTTGGTAATAAACGTGAATGCTTAAATTGTGATACCTATTTCATGTCATAAGGTGGGAGTTCCTTTGAGTAATTAGGAGTTTTTGTGGATACAAGACCATTAGTTCAACTATTTCTGATGGATAGTCAACATGGAATATGGAGTTGAGACTAAGAAGACCTTAGAAACGAACTCTAAACTCTACTTTGACTTATAATTAACCTTACATCATCCGTATCCACGATTTCTTTCTTAAGATACACTCTCCATTTTAAACTCGTTTCTGAGTCTTTTAAAACAAACAAGTAGTTTTTGCGTATCGAGACTCCGAGTCTCTTTCTCACTGAACAGTGAAATATTTGGTCTGTGTTAAAAGAAATATATCTCACGTTTGATGGAATACCATCTACGATTGAAAACCTTAACTAATGTTTCAGAGAAAGTGATTTTTCAATTTTCATGTAGAACCTTGAGTTTTTAACAAAAGTGACTGTATCTTCACTTCAGAGAGTCAGCACAGGCTGAGAAACACTGGGGTAACTGCCATCAGATGGTCCGAAGAGACAGATACCCTAAAAGGTCCGTTCTCATGACCTCACCCAACAGTAAAGGAAGAGCTTCCCGAGAAGGGCTGGGTCCCTAGCCTGGGTCCAGAAGTCGTAACGTCCGTCTGTGAAATGGGAGACTCGGTGGTCCCTTCGGGGAGTGACTGTATCTAGAAGAGAATTTTAGTTCAGTCTTCAATTCTAATCTTGTTTATATTTATCTAATATTCATAAAAATTCTAATCTCTTTGTTGATTTTTATTCCAACTTTTTATTCCTATTATATAAAATTTTATTACTGGTATCCGTTATCAGGGTCTAAGTACTTTGAGTCCGAAGTCTCGTGACCAATTCGTTACTATAAACCCTTTCAGTTATTCGCCGTTCACAGGTTCGGAGGAGAGACTTCCTTTCGGACTTGTCTGGACCGGGTCGACCGACCTCAAACTCCCCGACGGAGTCTTCCATCTTGCCAGAAACGAACATAGACAACACGGACCGCGGTCTTAGGTTTGTAATGAACACAAGGTTCTTCTCTACGGTTCCCAGTCAACCGTCTTTGTACAGGTTTACACGACAGTTTGGGGTTTTTAGACTAGTAGTTTCACTTGTATCGGTTCTTAGGTCCGTTCCGGTGTGGTTCTTTGTTACCCCGTCTTAATTCTTGACCCTCCATTACTGGTTCTAGATTCCGATAAGAACAAGATCTACCCCATATTGTACCTGTTTGGTCATACAAATTTCCTGGAACTTTCTTGTCTGTCGTTGTTTAACCGAAATTTTTAATTGATTCATATCTTTAATTAAAATGGTCTCTTCTACGGATCCTTACATTTTATTCACCATTGTTTACATTGAAGTAAACTTTTTCTCGACTATCTAAAACCGAGAAGGATTTGTATAAGAAATAACGGAGTTAAAAGTTTATCTCAAACTTAAAATTTGTGACTTCAGTAACGACCTGTTACTCGTTTATAATTGTCGTTTAAATATATTTTAGATTCTTGGAATTGTCTTGAGTTTCAGTAGTTCGAGGAAAACCTTGTCAAATTAAACAACAACCTATATTTCTGTCTTCGGATTTTTCACTTCCAAATTAATACTGTCCAACTCTTAAATTTTCGTCATAAAAAAATCATATGGAAAAAATCTAGTCTAAAGGAATTTTATCTAAGTCACTGTTCTTATGTACACGTTCACTAAATACTTCTTTTATGAGGGTCCTTTCTGGTCATTCCCTCACCCTTCCGTCCTGTCCCTCCCCTCTTCAGTTCGTTCTTAGGTCAAAGTCGTTTCTGAAACGGGTATCTTCTGTCTACGTTGAACTGAGGTGGTCCCTAGAGACCTTCTCTCAGATATGGAGTCTCAATAGGACAAGGTCCCACTCTTTTGACGAAAAGTATGTGAACGTAACATGGTTTGATTCTCTTTTACAAGTATTGTACCTATTAATGACAGGATACTTACTACTTGCAATTTCTACAAAGATATTTGTTGTGATGTAATTTTATAAAACATAGAGATAGACATAGACATAAACATAATATACGTTCATAAAAAAAAAAAATTAGATAACCCGAAGGAACCACCAAGTCCCCGTTTCTTAGACGGATGTTACGTCTTCTGTGTCAAACTATGGACCTAGTCCCTCTAGGGGATCTCTTCCTTTATCGTCAGGTAAGGTTGTAAGAACAACCCTTTTAGAATACCTGTCTCCGTGAACCACTAGATGTCAGGTACCCCAACGTTTTCTCAGACAGTGTTGACTCGTTGACTTGTTGTTACCGACAAAGATATTGTAACGTACGTTCGACGACGAAGACTGAGAAACGCTACGGTACCTGATATCGAGGAGACAGGGGGTCCGAGGAGACAGGTACCCTAAAAGGTCCGTTCTTACGATCTCACCCAACGGTAAAGGAGGAGGTTCCCTAGAAGGACTGGGTCCATGGTTTGGGTACAGAGGACGTAACCGACCGTCTAATCATGACTCGGTGGGTCATTAGGGTGTCTATGGATTTGCACCCTAAGGACCGAGTTTCTCATACAACTGAAGATTGTAAGTTTCAAATTTTCTTTAAGTCAACTATTGGAAAATAGGGTAAAAGGACTCTTTTATAAGTCATTTTCGTGGGTCTCCACTTGGAATTGTTTGACGAAGTTTCTCTAAATTCTAAATGTCAACAGGTCCTAGACACAGTATATAGTGTAGGAGGAAGAGTTATATTTACTACAGAAGTAAGAGGAAGGATTTAGGTTACATAAGTACGTGACTTAGAGTGTAGGATGAGTTCCTGTAAAAATGGAGTCGTTGTGGGGGGAGAAAGAGGAAGGGGAATTAAAAAGGTAAACGAGTTGTGTTTTTTGAATCAAGACGGGAACTGATACGAGAAAGAAAATACGACGTGTATGTCGTTTAGTACTATTAGTATCAAATTATACATAGGTCCTTTATAGGTGAAGAGTGAGTGATGGAAATCATAATGTTGAAAATCAGGTTCGATAATAAATAAAAAGGTCTGGTACCGGGATCTACGGTTTTACCAGACAAAATGGAAACAATGGAATGTTAGGTCTCATTAAGAAAAATTCTGTCTAGTCCTTAAGTCTTACATGAAATAATGTTAGAATAAATTTTAACAATTAGTAGGGAGTGTAGGATTGGGAATATAATAAAGGATGAAATAAGAGAATATCGTAAATGATGTAAATTTATTTCACATTTTAAATGTATAAGATCTAGTGAAACCTATAGAATATTAAATTACGTTTTGTAAAAACACAATTTAAGAATAGTAACGTAAAAACAGGAATGTAAAAGGTTCTAAAGTAATACTTTGTCAAATCATATGTTGTTTCGCTTTTCTTAAAATGTCATTTGTGACTCATAAATAGTGGATGTAAACTCGTAATTATAAAATGAGATGAACGAAATAGTTTATACGAAGGTAGAGAAAAGAGTGGGGAAGGTCAGTAAGTCGATAGGACATAAACTATATAAAGTGTCGATTAAAGTCTTTAGTCCAAATTTAAAATAGAGTGACTATGGACTACTGTAACTTGTAGAAAAGTACACGAAACAGAAAAGTATGTAAAAAAATTTATTTTACAGAGTCTTATAAAACGACTGAAATTTAACGTACACAAATAGGTCGACAGGTCGTGGTAAACAAACTTTTCTGGTAGAAATAAGGTAAACTGACTGAACCGAATAAACAGTTTCTAATCGACTGATATAAATAAAATAAAACCAGATAAAGACCTGAGAGACAAGACGGGGTAACTATATAACAGAAAAGAAAGTGGTTATGGTATGTCAGAACTAATGGCAATCGAAATATTTTTCAGAACTTCAGTCCATCTCAGTCAGAAGGTTGAAACAAAATAAGAGTTATAACACAAAGGAGAAGACCTAGAAAACGGAGAAATATATTTGGAATGTTGAAGAACAACCATAGATGTTTTGTCACACGAGTCTAAAACTAATTTTAAAGTACATTAGATATCTAGTTCACCCCCTTTGACTGTAGGACTGTCACGACTCAGAAAGGTAGGTACTTGTACCTTCTACTGAGGTATATAATTCAAGAAACTAAAGTAAGTACTAGTAAAACATCTAAAGGAGAATATATCCACAACGGATATAAAACGATCTAAATATCGATTCATAAAATAAACCCTCTACTAAATACACGAAAATTAAAGTTTAAAGTGAAAAAGTAAGGACCATATATCTTTTCGTTAACTGAAAACATATAATTAGAAAATAGGACGTTGGAACGAAATTTACGAAAATTAGAGGTACTCGACCAAAAAAAGACAACAACTAAAAAGTCTAAAAGATGTATTGGTTAGTACAATAGTTGTTTCTGTCAAAATAAAGAAAGATTAGACATACGTAAAATAAATGAATAAATAAATAAAAACAGAATGATGTGATCGATCTTGACTACCATGTTACGACTTTTCGTCATCATCCCCTGTAAGAACGGAACAAGGACTAGAATTACCTTTTCGAAGTTCAAAGAGTAGTAATTCTTACTACAATCGATATTCAAAAACCATCCACAAGAAATAGTTTTAAACCTTCAAGGGAGACACACACCTCCGCTCTTCGTAAGATATTAAGACCAAAGAAAACCACTTAGGTACGGTGGTGTGACACTTGAAATAGTAATGAAGATTGAAGGTGTCGGGGGACGAGAATCTACCCTGTCTTGTCTATCTCCTTTTGACTAGACCCACAAAGGGAAGAGGATGGACCTTCCGATCTCGATCGATCTCAATCTATAAAGGAATAGGGACCCATCTAATCTAATACTATTTTGGGTCTTGTAATCCGAGACTATTTTATAATTACTAAAAAGAGTCACTCTTCAGGTGTAATTATTTGGTCTTACGAGACCGAAGAAAGTTTTACCAAGAAAAAAGAAGAGAGACGTCTTCGTATACCAAAGAAAGGTTTTAAATGAGACTCCTGGACCACCTTGAGGACTTTCATTTTGAAGAAGGTCTTTACACCCTCCTGAGGATATCGACCCAGGGGTACCTCAAAAAAAACAAAAACAAAAACAAAAAAAAAGGGGTACCTCAAAAATTGAGAGTATCAATAGGTGTGACTCGTAGGTCGTTAAACAGTTAATGTCAAATATAAAAAGATGGGTCCGTGAATAAGGACATCTCTAAAGACTATTACCTAAAGACGAAGGTATTTAACACTGACACATAGACGGAGAGAGAAGAAATAAATCCCATCACCAAACCTGACACTGGAGTATTAGAGATTGTTTAGATTCTTTTTAACGACTAAAAAGTCAAAGAAGTCGAAAAATGAACAACAATCCTGACTCACCACTGAAGATTTAACGAATGTACGACCTGACTTTTGAGAGTTATAGTTGATTCAAAGAAAATAAAAATTAGACCTGCGGATCAATAATGTAGTAAACAACTTTTATAAAATTAAATGGTGACCTAACGAATATATTGAAACAACTTTTAGTTTAATGGTATGTTCATACCTATATAAAGACTCTAAAGATATCAAAGTAAAAATTGGAAAAACAGACAGGGTACGACAGTACTAATAGGTTTTAATATCATTCAGAAATTTAGTAGGTTAAACAAGAAGAACTTCTCACAGAATCTACAAAATTTACAAAAACGTAACGATACATATAAAGTTTTAGTAAATGTGTAAAAATGTTTATTTAGACGATTCTAATACTAACACTAACGTAACTTAGATTTGTAGTTAAAATCCTCTTAATTATGGAATTTTTATGACTCAGAAGGTTAAGTATTTGTACCCACAGAGAAACATATCTAGAAGAATTAAAGAGAGTTCTTACAAAACAGCAAAATTCACGTCTATAGAGAGCATCTATACATCTATTTGTAAATGACGAATTAAGTAAGAGTTCATAATACACATAACACTGTACTAACGTTTACGTTAAAAAATTATGAAATAAAAAATTGAAAAATATCGATCATACATTTTATGTTATCCAGAAAAGAGAAAAATTGAGCAAACATAGAACGTAGTGACAGTTTAAATCAATAACAAAGAGTATAAAAACATATAAGAAATCTATAGGATATATTGGTATTGTGGGTACTTAATTTCCGTTAAAATAAAGAAAGATAGACTAGAAATATAGAACTTTAAAAATAAAGAACAAAATGAGGTTACTGACTGAAAATTTCTTGTAAATTAAGTTTACCACTGACACCCATATAAACGGAACAAAGATTATAAACCTTCTTTTATAAATTATAAAATGGTTACACATATAATCAACGTATAAAAATACACAGGAAATAATCTAATTCCTTTAAGAGAAGATAAGGATTAGACGACCCTTACAAACAGTATTTACCCACGACTTAAAAGAGATTACAAAAGAGACATAAATAACTTTACCCAAAGAAAGAAATTAAACAATTATATCAATTATTTTATCTAAAATTTACAATTCTACCTGTAAAGATTCTATTTGAGACGAATGTGTTCTGAATTACATGGAAAGTACGATTATAAAGTACGATTATAAAACAATCAATAAAAACAGAAATATAAGTGTTCCTTATAAACAGAAATCAAAGGAAAGGGGGGTGGGAACTAGTCTGAAAAATAAACAGAGTAGTATTAAAACCTCTTTAAACGGGAGAAAAAGTACTTTACAAATCACATTATAACCCAATAAAAAATAATTATAAAGAATCTTAAATAGTCACTTTGAGAGACTTAAATACGTCAAATGAGACACTATTTTAAAAGATTTTATTGAGTTAGATGAATTCTCTAGATTCCGATAACAAATATATTCAGTGACTTGACGACGTGTAGATATTTAAACGCAGAAAATATTAAAGTCGGTGATAAAGAGGGAGGAGGAGGAACAATAGGAGACGGAGGAGGAAGAAGGACGGTATAAAAGAGGAAGGAGAAGAATCCCTATGGTTAATGTGTATGTAGTCTTGATTATTATAATAAGATACTCGTGGTCTCAGAGAAAATACAAAAATTTCATAAAAAGAGATATAAGAAATCTATTAAAGGGAACTGGATGAAGTCGGAGTGACTATTAAAAGGAACTTTAGAGGTAAAATAATAATTCACTGTAAAATTAATTTCCTATATCAAAAGTCAGGTCTTAAAGACAAAAAAAAAAGAAAAATTACAAAAATAGAGATACGAAAAATTTGAAAAAATCAGTGACACTCGTATAAAGACAAATGGAATTAAACGAAGTAATTAAGGATTTTAAGGAAGACACGATTAAAGTTGTATCGTATCTATTAAAAACTAATAGACCCATAGGCGATCAACAAGAAACAGAACTCTTTCCCAGGATAAAAGGATTAAAAAGTGTTCAAGTCACTAAACCCCAATGTATGATCTGTAATCTTTATTATACGACACCTAAGATAATGTAAGGAGACTGATTAATTAACTAACCTAATTTTCATTTTCAAGAAGTTATTGAGTTTAGAGTCGACTCAATAAAATAGAAATCGATTCCGGACAAGGTGTGTATGTACAAAGTCACCAATCGGTCTATTAATACATCACGAATATGTCTTTTGAGTCCTGATAGTAAGAGACCGAGAAGTAAAGGTCTTAACGGGGAGTGAAAGGTTGCCAATTCCAGTAGTGAGACATATAACCACAAAGTCTGATCTTTCGGACACCAAAAGGTAGTCCGAAAGTCAGTAACGTCTACCAAGGAATGACACCAGATGAGGAGGGAAGGATCTGTGTTTTACGGTGACAAGATCTCTGGAGTAGACGTATACTGTGACCGACCGTATTCTTTTTTCCGTAGAGAAATGAATAGTTATGATATGGTGTACGAGTGGGATTTTGGTTAGTTTCCGTTTTGGTTATCATATAATACAAACTAAGTCACTCAATATACCGGGACTCCTCCTCCCACCTAAATGGTTTATTTAATCGTTGATACAGTGTTTCTCTGTTCGACCGTTATCAAGAATCTATCCGTCGGTCATTCACAGACGATGTATTTAGAGTCGTAACGTTTACTTAACGTTTTATAGTCCTCTGTTAAAAGTATATCTGATTGTTTCCTTACTACCCCGGGTCTGAACACGTTACACCACGATCTAATTAATGATCCATTGAAATACTTTTACCCTAACCCTTTAAGTATTACGTTTTTGGTCAAAACAAAGGTCGATTGACTTCTTGGTGAATTTACTCTCACTCTAATCACAATTCTTAAGTTGTATACTTTCGTGATTCGTACATATATTTTCTTTATTCCTCTGGTAAAATTCCTCCTCAATATCTCTTATCATATATTAGTTTAACTCTTTTAGTTACCTATTTCTTTTTAGTAATCTGATTCTAAAGTATTTTTCAGAAATTCAAAAGAGTTTTAATTTTTTCGTTTTGATTTCGTAGAATTTTTGGTGTTTCATTACTATTTTCGTTTGAAGATACAAATTTCTTCATAAGATTTCCTCTGTTCTGGATTTGTGTGTTCCAACTTTAGATCAATCAAGTTCTCTCTCTCTCTAATTTTGAATTCAGTAAAAAGGTGTCTACTTTCACTTCCGGTTCCTAATAAAAAACCTCCATTTAAGGATCTTTAGTAGACTATTTTCTAATATAGTAAAAAAGACGAGTAAGTAAGAAAGTGACTATTAAAGAACAGTTAATCAAAGACTCTTGATTAATTAAAGTAATCAGTAATTAATTACAACAATTAAATACTCTTAATTACCGATTCTTGAAAGTTGACATCTATTAAAGTCACAGTAACTCCTAAGATTTTATAATCTTAATATTTATTCATTGGTTTGTCTCAACAGAATAGGGTAGTTCCATTGTATGTCAATGAGAACTAAAAAAATAGAAATTAGTTCATAGTTCCTGAACTAACGGTTGAGGAAGGGTAGGATTCATCGATCTAAATACGATTTCATAAAAATATCATTGAACGTACTCTATAAAGATTTTTAGATAAAACAGTCTCAAAGGGAAATAGATATAAATGAGTGATATAAGGAGTGAGATAATGTATGATAGAAAGATTTTTGTAGTTAAAATGTAAGGTAACGAAGTTATCTACCCATATTTCTTTTCTTATAACCTTGCAACCCCGTGTGTCGAAGATGTCCAAGACAGTGATTAATCGACCTATTAGAACCCGTTCATTAAAAAGGAAAGATCTGGTATCAACGGATGACACGTTGATATCCCACTATTTACTTTTATCTCAAACTATAATTAACCCGGAACTCAAGATGGTAAGGTACTAAGGTGTTTATTAAGTTCACTGTTCCTGTCCGAAAATTACAATTCACGATATGCAAGGAGGATCACGGTATTACGTAATGACCAATTTATGTACGAAGTAATAAGGTCCAGGGTGACATCCCTTAAAATTTCGACTTCCCGTAGATGAAAAAACGAATTTATAATCAGGATCCGGAGTTTTAATAGTCACAGTCTAATCTTTATATAAGATCTAAAGGATTGAAGGTCCAGATCACGGGAAGGGAGAAAAGAATAAGTAGACGTTTACATTATTAATATCACTAACGTTAATATTTATATTATTACATGTTTTCGGACTGTTTATAAGATCTAATAAGAAAGGGAAATGCACTTACAACATCTTCTATGATAATCGGTTCTATTAATTTTGTGCCCCGAAGGGTCCACCACGTCACCATTTCTTAGACGGACGGTCACTTCTTCTGTGTTTTCTGTACCCAAACTAGAGACCCAACCCCTTTAGGGGACCTCTTCCCTTACCGATGGGTGAGGTCATAAGAACGGGTCTTTTGAGGTACCTGTCTCTTCGGACCACCCCATGACCGGTACCTTAACGTTTCTCAACCTGTCCTGACTCGTGTGAGTATGTGTTAATTTTCTCTAATTTTTCGTTAACGGTAAGATGTAAATCGAAGGTAGAGCTGTCTGAACCCGTCGGAGGTCGTTGTACCTTCAGAGTTTACGTTTCCGACTCTTTAACATATAAAAGGAAGTTCTCTGTCAAGGTCCTTTATGTGGAGACACTCTTTTATTTGGAGTTTATTGTAAGTTGTCGTGTATCGTATGTGTTGTAGACGACTCCGTTTCTGACTAAACTCAAAGGTATGTAACGGGTTAAAGTTAGTGTAATAAGAGAGTAAGATATATATAAATTCTGAAAAGATTTACTTTTAAGTAAGTTTTACCGGACCATTTTCTAAGAGAGAGAAAATTTATTTTCGTACAATGAAAATGATTGAGATCATTATAGATATGTTATTACGACTTTCGCTTTGTGATGTTCTCTTTTTACTAGCAATACATTCGCTACAATTTCACGAAGAGGAACAGCTTTTACACGTGGTTTCCTCGTCGGTGACGGACGACAACTCGAGGATGGATTCGAGGGTCGGGGGTAGGTGACCTTGTAGTGTGTGAGAATCTGTACTCTTGTCACGTAGGAGTTGAAGACCGGTGGTTTCTCCTTTCACGGTTCCAAGTCCGAAAACCAAAACACCAACGAAACTACTTTCCGACCGTAGACCTAGTGTCGGGGAAGGTAAACGTACGGTCTGTCAGTTCACCGACTCGAGAGAGGTAGGCGGTAGTGACCCGGGGTCACCAACCTGAGAGTTGGGGGGTAGTGACCCGGGATCATCCCTCGTCGGACACACTGTTTTATGAAGTGGAAGGGGAGTAGGGAAGAAATGAAGGTCGAAGACGAGAAAGGACCACCTTCCACTTCATATATCTCGAGAGAAAAAGGGGTAGTTGGTTGTACAATCCGTATCTAAAGGTTGAAAGGGATCATCAGTGACCCGTCTTACCGAAACCTTTTAAATGAACCATTATTTCTACTAAGTTTGTCCCCTTTTTCCTTTTTTATTTCTAAGGAAGGTTTACTGTTTTCGTTTATAAAAATTCTGTTTTTTACTACGTTTACTTTGACCGAGGGGTTTGAAATATGTTGTTAATTAAAGAAGGATTTTGTAGATAGACGACAGTACACCTATATCGGAACATATAAAAGTCATCCGGAATTTCCCATCACAAATAGTTATTTTACAAGGATGTATGGTTTTGATTAATATGAAATATAACGATTTAGACCTTCAACGAAATAAATTCTTTTTTTAGACTCCAAAGATAGAAATGGTTTATACACCGAAGGAACGACAGACATAAAGTAAAGGGAACGAATAAATGGTTTCCTATTTGATCAGTGAAAAGGGGTGACCGAAACGAATACCCCTTTCAATACTAAAAAATTGTAGTATCAGTTGAAGGAAAACCTAAAACTATTACCCTCTAGTACAGGAATCCAAAAGGTACAAACAAGATTAAATTTAAAGATGAATTAAATTTTCATGTAATTTTTTTTAAGTTGAGTTTGTTGAGTTAAGTTTGAGTTTTATTCTTTCACTTCAACTTTTACCGTCGACACAAACAATGGATTTAAGATTGATTCTTCGTTACTCGTTTATCCCTGAAAAAAGGGGATCCAGAGGGAAGTAAGAGACTTTTGTACTAAATCAGAGTACGACCTCTTCCGTTACCGTGGGGTGAGGTCATGAGAACGGATCTTTTAGGGTACCTACCTCCTCGGACCATCCGACGTCGGGTACGCCAGCGATTCTCAACCTGTGCTGACTCGCTGAAGTGAAAGTGAAGTGAGTCTAGAAGTCGCCAGTCTAACCCCGGAACACCATTCTTAGGAGTAGAAACCTTCAAAGTCAACGAGTGATCCTTACAGGAGTTCATCGAACTTTCAAACTAAAAGGCGATTAATACATTTTAGATACACGACAGTGGGTCCGAATTTAAAGATTCGTTTTATTCGTTTAATAAAAAGTAGAACCGTATTTCGGTCGAGTTCTCAGTCTAGAGACGGGGGTTCTCTTTTTCCTCTTCCTACTGAACGGTGTATTTCGTGTCGGGTTTTCAATCCCCCTTTTCGAGAGAAATGTAAATGACGATGCTACAGTTCTTCCTTCGGTTTCTCCGTCAACACGTCTTGCTTGTAGGTGTAACTCTTTTCCTTATTTGTCCCGAAAGGACCACCGATACACCATTTCTTAGGTGGACGGTTGTGTCCTCTGTGTCTAAGTTATGGGCTAGACCCTTCTAGGGTGTGCGGTGTCTCGTCGATTCGGGTCTACGGTGTTGACAACTCAGACACGACGTTGATGACTTCGGACACACGGGACCTCGGATACGAACCGTCACTCTTTGGCGACGTCAACTCTTCAGGGGTGTGACGTTGTTTCTCATCAGCACAAGTGACGTTGATCTCTTGACAGACGGTTCGTTCCTTCTAGGTCGTGTCAGTTTTTATTTATTTATTTAAGTTTTTTACTTTTACGGATTTCTTCGTCTCCTGTACGAAAGTAAACTCGGATGTAAGTCTTGGGACTTAAAGACCTTCTTTATTATTTTCGTCCATAGATTTTCTTTTTTTATGTTTTTCTGTATGACGTTACATGGTTGTAGGAATGGAGAGTCTAGAAGGATTGTCTATGGGAGTTTGAAACGATTGACCGTAAAGACTCCAAGTTTCGTGAGTCAGACCCCTGAGTCACGAAAAAAGATAAGTGTCCTAACCCACCCTTAGGACAGTAAACCCGTCCAAAGAGGTGGGAGGACCTGAAGTTGTATGTGAAGATTTAAATTATAAGGAAAGATGAAGGAGACGACAGAATAAGTGACTACTGTTTCTTGAGTCAAACAGATGTCAAAAATAATGACTATACAAATTGAAAGAAACTATTTGGTTTATAAGTGTCAAAGAAAGGTTAATGTTGTCTGATGAAAGAGACGAGGTGATTCGTTAAAAATTTGATCAAAATAAAGACAGTTGGATCTTTAACAAGAGATTATGTGTCTTAGATCATGATTAAGTATATTTATTATTACAATATCCATTTATGACTTGATGACGTCTTCAACAAATACATGAACCTTCTACCGTCAGTTTTCCGTATTTGAAGATCAATGTTTTATTTACAATACACATTTGTGTGACACTACTGATATCGATTGTAACATATTATGTGTCTTTTCAATTTAAATATGTCTCTACGTACAGTCAATAAAGAGTTATTTTGATTTTCTTTTCTCTTTAATTACTTTTACTCAGTGAAATTAAGAACCAGTAGAAGGATTGAGTACGAAACTCCAATTTTTTATAAAAGATTAGTTAAAATTTACTGGACTGTCCAAAATAAAAGGTTATTAAGTTTTGTTATGATCTGTCGATTATTCTTTATGAATCTCCCCACACACACACACACACACACACACATACACACATTTTACTGTCCTTACTCCCTTACTGATTACATTAAAAGGTTTTAATTCGAAGATTACCTTCTTTTATACCCTAATTTTATAAAGAGTATATAAAGAGGTAAAAACTGGTACCGTTTATATCCATTTTATCATTTTTGTTATGGTCTATTTATGTATTTTGGTCTTTTACAACGATGGATTACGATATTTCATCCTTCTCGTATCGAATTAGGTACGGGTTTACTCGAATTAAAAGAGAGACGGGTATTTTAAATTTATATAGTTCGGTTTTATAAGTTTGAAAGTTACTAAGTAACGTCAAGTTAACGAGTCAGTACAGGCTAAGAAACACTGTGGTAGTTGGCGTCGTACGGTCCGGAGAGACAGGTAGTGGTTGACGGCCTCAGATGGGTTTGGGTACAGGTAACTCAGCCACTACGGTAGGTTGGTAAAGTAGGAGACAACAGGGGAAGAGGAGGACGGGAGTTAGGAAGGGTCACAATCCCAGAAAAGTTTACTCAGTCGAGAAACGTAATCCACCGGTTTCATAACCTCAAAGTCGAAGTTGTAGTCAGGAAGGTTACTTGTGGGTCCTGACTTGAGGAAATTCTACCTGACCAATCTAGAGGAACGTCAGGTTCCCTGAGAGTTCTCAGAAGAGGTTGTGGTGTCGAGTTTTCGTAGTTAAGAAGTCCCGAGTCGAAAGAAATATCAGGTTGAGAGTGGAGATATGTACTAATGACCTTTTTGGTATCGGAACTGATCTGTCTGGAAAGAACTGTTTCATTACAGAGACGAAAAATTATACGACAGATCAAACCAGTAGTGAAAGGAAGGTTCCTCAATCCCAGAAAATTAAAGTACCGACGTTGGTGGTAGACGTCACTAAAACCTCGGGGGGGGTTTTATTTCAGTCGGTGACAAAGGTAACAAAGGGGTAGATAAACGGTACTGCACTACCCTGGCTTACGGTACTAGAAGCAAAAGACTTACAACTCGAAATTCGGTTGAAAAAGAAGAGTGAGAGGAGAAAGTGAAAGTAGTTCTCGGAGAAATCAAGAAGAAGTGAAAGACGGTATTCCCACCACAGTAGACGTATAGACTCCAAAAACTATAAAAAGGGCCGTTAGAATTAAGGTCGAACACAAAGGAGGTTGGGTCGCAAAGAGTACTACATGAGACGTATATGCAATTTATTCGTCCCACTGTTATATGTCGGAACTGCAAAGAAAAGGGATAAACCTTGGTCAGACACCAAGATACAGGTCAATATTGACAACGAAGGACTGGACGTATGTCCAAAGAGTTCTCCGTCCAGTCCACCAGACCGTAAGGGTAGAGAAAGTCTTAAAAGGTGTCAAATAACACTAGGTGTGTCAGTTTCCGAAACTGTATCAGTTATTTCGTCTTTATCTACAAAAGGACCTTGAGAGAACGAAAAATCTTCTAGGTCGCGTACAACCGTTAAACTAAAGACAAAGGAGACGGAAAAGATTTTGGTCGAACTTGTAGACCTTCAAGTGTCAAGTGTATAACGACTTCGAACAGAACCTCTTAAAACTCGTATTGAAATGATCCCACACTTTACTCACGTTAACACAACATCAGACTCGTAAGAAACCGTAACCGAAGGAAACCCTAACCTTACTTTTGACTGGTAAAGGTCAGGACACCGGTGACGACTCAAAAGGTCTAAACGACCGTATAACTCACGTCGTGAAAGTGTCGTAGTAGAAAGTCCTAAACTTTATCGAGGTGACCTTAAGGTGGTGGAGGTGATCGAAACAAGCATCACTACGAAGGATTCCGGGTGAACTGAAGTGTAAGGTCCTACAGACCGAGATCCACTCACACTCACTAGTGTGGTAGTACTAATAGACCCAGTACTTCTAGAAAAAACATGTCAAGAAGACACATAAGAACGGTGAAGGAGAATTATAGAAGACGAAGACAATTCAGGTATGGTAAAAAGTCAAATAAGTCGGGTAGAAACGTACTTTACAAGGGAAGTATAGAGATTAAAAGAACTTCTCTAGAGATCAGAAAGAGTAAAATAACAAAAGGAGATAATGAAACGTGACTAGTGACCCGTTCAGAAAAAATAGAGGAACGAGAAGAAACCTTGAGACGTAAGTTTACGTATATAGAAAGGAAAAGAGAAAACGAAAAACGAAGAGAAGAAAAGTGTCGATAAACATTCCGGAGGAGTCTGTCGGTAAAACGAAAAAACGTAAAGAAAAAAACCCCTAAACAGAGGACATGTTACAGTGTCTGGAGACAGGTATCAAGTAGTCCGTGAGATAGATAGTCTAGATCCGGAAATTTAGATAAAGAGTGAAGGTATTATATCAGTATTCCCTAAACTATGTCCAGTATGGACTTACCAGATCACCCAAAGGGAAGAAAGAAGTTATAGTCAGACTTAAACCGTTATTCCTCAAACACTAGACTCGGTGTCTGTCGAAGCCAGAACAAAAACGACTGACATATCTCGAAGAGGTAGAAACCGACGTTTCTTATATTAGTTAGACTAAAGCCACAACTGGTAGACCACTACAGGTACACATCTCAGAAGAGAACACAACAACCTTCTCCCACAAACGATACTGGTCACGCAAGAGAACCGTCTTGAGACAATCGGAAACGGGACGAAGTAAGACATGAGGTTCCGGTTTAAGCGGACAATGAGGTCCACAAAGAACTGCAGGATGAAAACGTAAGGTCAGAGGATATTATTTTTCCTGTAGAAAACCCCACAATCAAGATTTTCCAGGACATTCAGAAGTATATTGGTAAGTTAAAGTCGAAGAAGTCCTAATAACTAACCCCTTATCTGAACCTAATGGCACTGTAATTTACCAAACGGAACCTTTGTTTGTCTCGAGTAAGACAGCAAAAACTCTAACGTAGGTTCATGACGTAAAGTCTGAGAAAACAACTGATACTACCGATAGGTAAAGAAGATGCCCCAAGGAGTTACTAATTGAGTTATCTTTATATTTTCGGTCTTACTGTATCTACTCTTATTCGGAAATATCTAAGAATCCGTCTTTAATTAAATTTTACTGTATTAAACTTTAAGTAAGGTTGACAAATAGGGAATCCATCCTAAATACATCTTCGAAAGAATTAAATCTCCATTGGAGTATACAAGAGTTGGTGTTCCCGTACGAAAAGATTTCCGTGTGCAACCTTATTTTAGACTCTTAAGAGGTTTCCTGAACGATTTACGGGACCTCTAAGACTTTACAAGGAAAAGAGGAAGCGGCAAGGTGTCGGAGTCGTCCCCGGGAATAAGAAGGACGTTCCCGTAATGTGGGCAATTCCGACACTTACGGCTTTAAGAACGTTAAACGATGGAAGTTGCATATTGACACACACACACACACACGTACGTGTGTACGTACGTGAGTTAACACGGTTTGTGAAACGTTCACATCGGGTGGTCCGAGAAGACAGGTACCTTAAGGGGTCTGTTCTTATGATCTCGCTCAATGGTAAAGGAAGATATTCCTAGAAGAGCCGGGTCCCTCGTTTGTATACATGATCGAATAATGACAGTAGAACCTGTCCAACGAAGTAGTAGAGTCCGGAAGAAAAAAAGAAGTAAAAAAAATTAGACATTCCGTTTCTGGATTTCTTCAATTTCAGAAAAGGTCGATATTTCAAAGTTTCAAAATAGTAAACGTCCCACTATTCCACTCTCCTATTTTCTCTTTAGGAACTCGACTCGAGGTATTTAGATCCGATATAACTAAAAAAATTCTTCAATGTGAAGACACTTTAAACACCTTAACAGATTTGTCACTAGTTGGGTGTTTTAATAGACATATACATAAAATATAACCTTCAAAAAAAGGGTATGGGTCGAAAATACGGGTTGACATAGAAAGTTCCAACGGATATAGAGATGAGAATTTCTTAATAGCAATATATTTTTGTTTCATCCGGTTTTTTGTTAATATGATTAAAGGGCAGAAAGGAAAGACATCATTTGGTATTCGTTTCCAGTCAGTCATGTTGTTTAAATGAGTGTTTTTAATTATTAAATTTTCAACTCATTTTTAGACATAATCTTTTGTAAGTTTAAAAGTATCGTTTTGATTTTTCTTCTTTCAATTAAAATATATCTAGAAAATTATGTCGAAAGGTGTCTATGTATAGTAAATGTATTGAATATGAAATGACTTAAGGAAAAGATATTCAATAAATACACTTTCAAGGTTATGACTTCGAGGTTGTAAAACCGGTGGACTACACTTCTCGGTTGAGTAACCTTTTCTGGGACCACGACCCTTTCTAACTTCCGTCCTTCTCTTCCCCTGTTACGCCCTCTCTACCAATCTACCGTAGTGGATGAGTTACCTGTACTTAAACTCGTTTGAGGTCCTCTACCATTTCCTATCCCTCCGGACCTCACGATGTCAGGTACCCCAACGTTTCTTAACCTGTACTGATTCCCTGACTTGTTGTTGTTAAAATAACGTGTGAACCATTGGTTTTGTAAGATGAGAAATTAAAACTTGAAGTTTTAGTAAGTGGTTTAGTTTTTTGAAGACGTTATTAGTTGGTTTTGAGTTATGATCTACGATGGGAATTTCCGTCTAGTGTACAGAGTAATGAAAAGTATGTCGAGTTCTTTATATCGTGTAGTTCGTTTACGAAGAGTTGTATGAAACATAATTTAATGTCAGGGGATACCTACAAACGTATATATATTTTGGGTGTCATAAGACGTGACCAATGAATGATGTCTTCTAAATATGGTATCAGTCACAGGACTAATTCTGTGTTTTAAATGGGACTGACTAGGTATACTTGTTTTATCGATCAATGTCTCCATTACACCCTAAAGGGTCCACTAAGTTATTATTTCTTAGGTGGACAGTTGTGTCCTTTACGCACAAACTAGGGACCCAGTCCTTCTAGGGGACTTTCTCCTTTACCATTGGGTGAAGTTACCCAACGGACCTTTTAGGGTACCCGTCTCCTGGACCGGTCGATGTCAGGTACCCCAGTGTTTCTCAGTCTGGCTGATTGTGAAAGTGTGTAAGTGAAAAAAAAAAAAAAAAGTATAAAATTACACTCCTCGTGTTCCATCGTCTATCTTATCCCTTGAGAATAACCCTTCATTGATTTTACTACGTGATCTTTCGTGTTTTATATGTTGGTCCTCAAATTCCTGTCTTCCTTTCCTTTAACTCAGCCCAAATCGATCACCTTTCCTGAGTCGGTTTTAGGGTCTCTCGTCCGCTGTGACGCTCCCTAACACGGTCCTGGTATTTTGTCGGTTTCTACCTCGGACCGAGGGGGTAGTTCAGCTCTTATGTCCAATCCTAAAGGAAACCGAGAAGAAAATTCCTCATTTTGTTGGTCTTTCGTTAAAGTCCCCGAGAAGAAAGAGAAAAGTAAGAGAAGTAAACGACAGACTCAGGATTTTATTGGGACAAAACAGGTGGTCATTTTTTCACGGATTTTAGTAAGCAAGTAGGTTAGTAAGTAAGTACAAGAAGTGTTCCATTCGACGAGACAGATTAAATAACCGTTTTAGGACGTTGTACATCCTACACACGGTAGGCCGGCCGTTTGTGATCCATGGTTATTTGTAGTCAACTTATTTTTGGTTAATCACTTTCTTACTTCTTTACTTCTATGATATTTACAGACAACAATGTTTTGTGACGTTGAAATTTCTTTTGTGATACCGGACGGTTAACTAAGGGTTTGTATTTACTGACGTTAGTCTTACCAATTCTGAAACTAGATCCTATGTCCTGATTCTTTGGATCTCTCGAACTTCACCTTTCTCCGTACCGAGCTGTTTTCCTGTCGACTCTTATGTCTTTTGTTTGTCTTGAAACGTCTCTGAAGTGTCGAAACAGTTTCCTTCCAAGACAAATGGTAGTCGACCCTCCTCTGTCTGTCGTCGCACCACCTTTATACAAACAACATAAACGACGGTTCGACGTCTCAAGTTAAAGGTCCTTAAAACCCTCCAAATCATATACTAAATTTGTAGGAATATATCTTATAAAAAAGGAAGATTTCTAGGAAAAATGGTAGAACCGGTAAAAAAAATAAGAGTTATTCTCTAGTAATTCAGATAAACTTTCGACGACGACGACGACGACGATTCAGCGAAGTCAGTGAAGGTTGAGACACGCTGGGGTATCTGCCGTCTGACTCGATCCCTTATCCTTTAGATGGAATCAAAGTTTGACATTTTTTTAACAAATTGGGTTATGGATACGAAACTTTATAGTATGACGAAAGACCTTTAAATTATAATCTTATGTCTTTCGTTTTAGTTTAATATTTAGATGAAAAGATTTTCTACGACTTTATAAAACCTTCTATTGAATATCTAAATCTAAAATATAAAATTTTATAGGAACTTATAAGATCTTTATATATACATGTAACGAAAGGTAAACACAAGTAAAGTGTCTGAATCTATTTTATCGGGGGACCGGATATATATATATATATCGATATATATATACTTATAAATAAACTGATTTGTTGTCCATAAGAAATTAAGTTATGATTTAATAAAATAATAAAAAGAGACCGATTAGATAATATTGTTTCTTTATGACCGAAAAGTATTCATTTCGGAGGATCAGGAAGAATAGTGAAGGAACGACCGTAGAGTCTTTAATCTCACTACTCACCAGTTACTATTCCTCTTCTTCTTGTCTCTCCTCCTTTCTCTTTTATCTGTTTTGTCCACAATGGTTTTTTAATCCTGTTTCGGGTATTGGATCGTGGACCCGAGGTTCGAGACAAGATGGTGATTCACTGAACCCGTAGTTACAAGTAAGTGGATATTTTACTTATAGTCTCAGTTTGTAACGATTCTCAGGGTGACCAAGACGTCATGATATACTGAAAGGTACTCCATTCTGAAGAAAAGGAAAGTGGACTTTAAGGATCAATTTTTGTTGTATAGTGATAAAATAGACAGGGGTTATAGTACTGATAATTGTGGTAGAGATCGACGTTGGATCCTCTAGTGTTCGGGGCATTATGGAATTTGACCGTAGAAGACATAGGTTTTCTTTTTTACCCGACCTCGTGTATGAGTATTCCCGACGTGCCGTCTGAAATCTTTACTCCGGACGTGTACAGATGAGACATTTTGTCGGAAAGACTGAAAACTGGACGGAATCATAATAAACTTCGTCGAATGACTGTAACGGTTATTGTAGTGTGTATTATCTTGTGTGTAGAACATTCACTTGGTGTCTATCACGGTCCGTTGTATTTCTTAAGTCCTTTATGTGTGAATTTTACATTTGACACAGTTGTCTTATCGATGACTTCCTAGACCTTCGTTTGTGTGTTCGACGAAGAGACTCCAATTCATTGGTGTAAAATCCTAAGGAGTTACCGACGACGGTATCAGAACGAAAATTTTCGGAGGTATTAAAGAGTTCTGTAGTACAAATTGTTTTCCGGTGTAGATAAAGGGGGTTATTTCTAAATCAAATCGTAATGACCTATAAAAATCCCGTGTCTTTATTTCGTACGGAAGGTCTCCAACCTTTTTTCTCTTTTTGTCGGAAAATCTTAATCAACCATGGTGATAAGACTTCGAACATGACAGGAAAAGTTAGGAACGTCTCTTTGTTAATTATTTCCTTAGGTAATTCTGAACTAATAACTACGATTTTTTCCTTCCATCTTAAAGTCAGGAAACTTCATTGACTCTTACTAAGTCCGGAGTAATGTCTCTATATTAGATGTAAGTATGTAAATACAATCACTAAGTTTAGACAACCCTCTCTAACTTAAGGCAATTTATCACGTAGAAAGGACACCTTGAAAAGAGTCCGAAAGAGGTCGATTGGATTCTCCACTGGATTGTTACGTTTCGTCACCTCATAAATCCCTAAGCTGACACGATATTTTCTTTCCGACATGTCTTTTCTCTTTCTTCTTACTCTATATTAGATTTTTCGATACAGTCGAAAAGGAAACCCGACAAAGGATTTACGGGAAGGACAGTAGTGCTACATGTCTTCTCGACGCTTTCCCGAGATCTTGAAAATTTGTGACGTGGACGACGTTGGTCCAAAATTCTGCCTCAAAAGTTCTACACAAAAAGGGTGAATTCTGTCTTATTTTTGTGATTCAAGATCGAATTTCCAAACTTGTCGGAGAAGAGGACCTATTCTTTCAACTTTCTACAGACATACACACGACGGACACACTTTCTCTGTCTCTCTGTGTCTCTGATAAAACTCTAACCTCCACCCCACCCCCCTCTACAGATAACAGTCAAAGTTTTTTTTTCCGAGAATTCGACCGTGGTTATAACAACTACAGGTCACATCTCTTTGGAGTTTTATTATTGAAGGACACAAAACATTGAAAAGTACCGTCCTAGAAATAACATACCAAAGTAGTTTGTATTGACAATTTTTTCACATCAAAATTAATCAACACGTAAGTTTGTAAACCTAAGACGACTTGTTGACTTGACTTTGAGATCAAGGAGTCGTTGTAATCCGAAAAAAAAAAGTCCGTAAAAAAAGTCGAGTCCATATTTTGACACTTGATCTTGTAACTTTAATCATGGTACTCGAAAAAAAAAAAAAAAAAAAAAAATTTATAGGTTCGAAATTACTTTCTTGGTCTGGACAAACTATGTCCGACAAATGAACGAACTGAGAGATTAATTCTCGATGTCTTTAGTCTCGATTAATATAATTTATACTTTTAGATGACACAGTTGGTGTAACAATTTCAGAAGATTTATTCGTAACATCACAAAAAAAAATTTTATTACGTTAATTTTAGGACTAAGATCATAATTTTACAACAAAGTTTCTGGGACTTACGTGTCCTTTTATCTTCTCGTACACACATTTCAGTAAATAGTCCAGTGGTTTGTTACTAAACGTTATATGGATTTAGGGTAAAGGTTCCGATCTAAAAAAAAAGGAAACGTAAACGAGGACAAGTCACATCTGGCTCTGGTTTGCGTGTAACATCCCCGACACCAAACATCATATATGTGTTCGAGCGGACTAATTAAGAGAGGTTTAATGTCAAAGTCTTCAGTTTGGGGGTTCAAGTAGAACTTCACTAAGAGGGAGAATTTTATTGACGGATTTTTAATCAAACTTGGTATACTTTAACGGTGAAGACTTCCAGTTTTTGGTATTTTATAACCGTTAAAGTACACAGGTTGACGGAGTGTATTTATGAAATATACTAAATAGAAGTCACCGAGGAGGGCCAGTTCGAGAGGGGTCAAATCTCAGCAAGAACTTCTCTTAGAGGTCCTTAAGAGTGAGTCTAAACTTTCCTAATAGTGTCATAGAGGAAGAAACACGGAGAATTAGGAACCGTTTCCGAAGGATCAGACCCTGAACTAAGGCAGACATGGACTCTGTACTCGTTCAGACAGTCGCTACTTCCTCAACGCCACCACTCACTTTTTTTTTTTTTTTCTCCCACTGACCACCACGTCATAATAACATTTTATCTCGGAAAATTTGTAATTTTAACTTCGGTCTTCCTTTTTTTTTTATGGGGAAGTACCGTTTCACGTTTCCTTTAACGGATGGTTTTGTCTTATAAGACGGTTTAGCATCCCAATTTAGAAGCGTTAGAGTTATTTCCGCTTAAGCGAAACTTCACGTGCGCAAGAAGACATTTACTGGGAACACTCGTTAATCTTTAGCCAGTAAAGCCAAGGACTAAAGTAAACGCGACTCTCCCCACTGAAAATTCCCACCACTATTTAGAGGGACTCGAATTTTCCGTCTCTCCCGGTTTCACACTTGAAAAATGAAGTCGTTGCCTTCGCTCTTTAGTCTCTAAGTAATTTCGTTCTCTGGAGGAACCTTCGACCGTCTTCTCCTCCTTTCCTTCGCTTAATACAGAAGGAAAAGAGACGAACGGGGTGGTCAAATATTAGACGACGAAATTTTCCAAATAGGAGTCGTAGAAGACGAAAGAGGGAGTGGGGAGGGGAGGACCCTCGCTCCCCTTTTTTTTTTCAGTCGGTTCGTGGTCCGAGGTCCACCGAGAGTTCATGAAGTGACGGTTTTCTTTTTTTTTTTTTTTTTTAGCATGCCACCTTTTGTTCACTCTTTCCCCGAGGGGTCTCCTCTGACCAAGTCTGACCTTCCGTCGTTGTAAGCCTTTCGCGCTCCTGTGTCGAGTGTGGCCAGCGGGCGCGCGGCTCGTGTCCCTGCGAAAGCGACGTTAATCGGGCTCGACCTCCGCGACCGCCTCCGACGTCCGACGCCGCCGGGGCCCTCGGCCCGTCCCAGGGCGTCGGGGGTTCGAGGCCCGTTTCCGTAGTGCGAGCGAAGAGGGCCGAGGGGACGAGAGGGGGCGAGAGGGTCGGGGAAGGGGGAGGGAGAAGAACCGCAAGGGTCGTCGGCTCCCAAAGTCTACAGGGTGGCGGCAAACTGGGGGAGGGAGGGGGGGGGGGGGGTGGAGGCGAAGAGGTGGGGACGTTTACTCCAAACTGGTCGCCTCCGTCTCGGGTGGAGACCGAATCTTAGTGACTGTAAATCTGAGGTCCGAAGTTGGACAAATGTTCGCCCGAAAGGTTTCCTTCCCCCCACGCCCCCCTCCCTTTCTCCCGGTTTGTTTTGTGGTTGGCGGTAGGGGGGGCGGTGGGGTTTGTTCTTCACTGAAAGACCTCCGAAGTTTAGTTGTCCGTGGTGGTTTTTCTCTTTCGTTGTCCCTCTTCTTTTGTTGCCGACCGATGGGGCCGTCGGCGGAGGCCAAGACTGTTGAGGCTCCCTGTGTGAAAGTCTCGACCGATCGCTTGCCCCCGACCACGCCTCTCCCTGATCTGTGACGGTCGGCGTGGCCCCGCGTCTATCGAGGGGGTCGGAGGGTGGGGTTGGGAAAACCCAAAACAAGTGGCACGACAGTAGACAAAAAGTCTGAAAAAAAAAAGGGGGGACGTAAATTGTACCACTTCTTTCCTCACTTCTTCTCTTGTTTCATTTGAGGACCCCCTCACTCCTCCCTCTGACTGGGTGTGGTGGTGGTGGTGGTGGTCGAGGACGATGACGCCGGTGGGTGCAGGTGTAAGTGGTCCTCTGGGTCCCGCGCGCGCCGCCGCCTAGGCTCTTTCCTCGCTCCTCTCCGTCGGCCGGGAAGGCGCCTCAATACCTACAACCACGAAAGTGAAGACCGGTCTAGGTTCGGGTCTCCCTCGATTGGTCACCGGCGGTGGAGGTCGACAGAGGAACGGAGCGTGGTCCAGAATGGGAAGGTCATACAAGGAAGACTACTCTGTTAAAGGTCACGGCTCTCAAAGTCATGTTACACCTTTACCTAAGACTGTGTAACACGGAGTCGGAAAGGGGTGGACAGGCCGACGACGACGACGAAGAACAACGAGAAGAACCACAGAAGGCAGGGACAGTGGACGGTTCGGGAGCTAGTCCTGTACCACAGTGGTCCCCGGTGGTTGAGGAGAAGAAGGAGGAGCAGGAGCAGGAGGAGCAGGCAGAGGAACGGAAGGTCACGCCCCTCCGTACACGCCTCGATGTTAGTGGAGGTTCCTCTACAGGCGACCTCTTTCGACAAGAGAAAGTGGTTCATGAAAGAGTTCTAACTCTTGCCTTTCCAGTCGCCATGGTTCTTCCTCTTGACGGGCATGTCATTCATTGTTTACGCACAAGGGGAGGAAGGTTAATAGGTGGGGGTGGGGTGTTCCCCCCATTTTAGACAAGGTCTACACCGGTCGATTTATAAATGCAGGGGTTGAGGACATTTTACTAATTCACCTTATGAAAGTGTGATTTAGTGGGGGGCGGGGCACATATGTAACACGAAGCGTGCGGGAGGGGTGCCGCGCGAGGGAGTTGTGGGGGTGAGAGAAACGGTGGCGTAGACGGGACACAGGAACCGAACGGTGAGCGCCCTGGTGCGTCCCGCGGGTTCTCAAGGGAGTCACGTATCTACGGAGAGAGACGAGGTATCAGGAAGGGGTGGAGTGGGGTTCCAGAGGAAAGGGAGGGAAGACCTTTACCGAGTTCATTTGGGTAAAACAAGAAAAGCGACCGTTAGTATAATTCTCAAAGTCCTGTCAAAGGAGTTCGACTTTTATTAATAGGCGACAGTTAACATCCCTGAAATACCCTTGAAATAAATTCTCTCTTTTCAGTTTAAGTGACAGAGGGGTGGGGGTAGAGAAATGGGGTGGTGGTCACATCTGTCCTCCTTTTGTAAAAAGACCAAAACTAAAAAACAACAACACCGACCAGGGAGAACAACCAAACTCACTAACGTCAGGTACTTCGATCGAAACGTCCGTGGTGGCGACGATAAACAGAAGACGGACGGAAGAGAGAACCATTGTACTACGAGTACAGACGTAACAGTTATCGTATACGCGACGAAACACCACAGGACAACATGAGCAAAGAAGACTTTGGAGAGTATAACGTCTCCGTATCATGATGTCACGATATTTGTAGACCCTGACCTCAGTGTGTCTGGAGTGTGTTTAAAGTAACAGTAAGAAAGTAAAAGTTTCATTTTCAGTATTCAGACAAAGGTACCAATATCAAATAGGGTATCCTACTCCAAAGGAGGAGCCATGTTTCATACGGGGGTAGGAAACTAAAGAACGGAAAAAGGAAAGAGGAAGGAAGAAAGAAAGAAAGGAAGGAATCGACAAAGAGAAGAAAGAAAGAACGTCCCTACACCCGACCCATCCCCCTCTTTCTTAATCTTCTCCTCCCCACCTGTAACACAGAGAAGAACTTAGTCAGCTCGTTTCGGTCTAATGTGACAACCGAAGGAAAGGACGAATGAAAGTTCACCACTCTGAATAAGTAGGAGATAACTAACGTTAAACTTTCCTAGACCTCCGATACATTACCGTGTGACTTCTGTCATCTGTTACTGAAATTTGTAGAAATTACTGGTAAATCGTAATAGAGGTACCACGAAGGTTCAGTGGAAAAGTTCCCTGAAAAAACACAGTTAACAAACCCTTAAGGTTCGTATATAATTATAAACGATCGATTGAATTTATACTCTCAGTATCTAAAGTCTAAGGAATCGGGTCTTTCATAGACCATAATTACCCTTTCTATCAATTGGTCTTGAATCGTAATAGAAAAATTTTATTTCTAAATATTCTCATTCTGAATAAAAAGAATAAACACCCGAGTGTAAGTTTTAATTGAATACAAGGAGGAGTCGACGATGAAGGTACAGGATTTTAATCGTTATACAAATGTTCATTATTTTTATAAACATATTCACAAAATTTCATAAGGTAGTGGTCTCTACTTGGACATGAGGTGATGGATAGATATAAAAAGGACAAAAATAAGTAATCTTTATTGACTTTATTTCAGTCAATACTACTGAGAAAAACGACATTAAACAATGTCCTTAAATAATCTATACTATATATCTATAATCCAATAACTAAACTTAAAAATCATAAAAATAAGTGAAGATTTTGTTTTATCAATACCATGGTAGGTCCATCCTACTACCCCTTCTTCACCAGGTTGTGAATGACTTCTCATTCGACCCTGTCCCTGACTTTAAAAAGAAACATAAAAATGAAGTACCTTTATTGAGTTTATATTATTTTAAAGTCTCACAATAAGAACTCGTTTTGAAAAAATGTTTATCGTTACAATAACAACATAAAATTCACAGAAATATTACACTACATTCCTGGTTAATATCATCAAATAAATACACAGAATTTAATGATAAAAGATTTTATTACATGTGACACACTAATTGGTAAATCATTCTACCAAAGGTCCCACGTGTAATTTTATATAAAAATGTCATTCTTAATAGACGTTTCTCTTTTCATATACTAAAAATAGTGTATTTTTGTTCACCTTTAATAAGTGGAACAGATTTCATGTGATTATGTAGAAGGTACACTGTTTAATATTGACTATCAGGAACAATTTTAATATTATAGAATATATCATTATGTTAGGATTAGTTACCAATTTTACTTTCCTCCACCTCGGACGAGACAATTACCGTTTGGTATTTATTAAATTCGAAAGGTTCTTGTAGACATAGTTCTGTATTGTTCACTTATCATCTCCAACTTTTTCGAAATTAAAGTGTACACCGACCCATTAGTCTTACGACGATGTTAAAGGTCGACCTGACTAAGTCGACTTGATGTACCATAGTAATTCTATAACAGATTTACAACGTATTAATGTACTCTGGTTTGAAACGGTACGGATGTCCCATTAGTCGGTCGGTCGGGTGGTTTACCATCGGACAATTTATAACCCCATAGATTGCAGACTACAAGGAACAGGTTTTGGTGTAAAGTCATTGTAAAAGGATTTGTTCAATAATTAATAAGAGTTACATGTTTCGACAAGAAAATTCCAAACGAATAAACTTCGAATAATAATAAACTTCGAATTAAAAGAAACAATGAAAACTGGGATCATAATAACGACGATTTTATGTCATTGTCGAATAGAGTGTCCGATGTACAAACACTACAGGACTCATTAATTTACTGACAAAATGACCGAAAGACGGTCGTTTTACGATTGTTTTCTCTTCATTCCTTTAGTGGGTAATCGTGACGTTTTAGTAAAAATCGAAGATGAAGGTTTCAACCGAAGGTCTTTAACCTACCAAGATTTTTATTATGTATACGATCTCTTTGAGAAGAGGTAAAGTTCACTGATAATATTAAAAAATCACCACCCCATTAAAAACAAACGAGGAAACGGTAATACACTCTCGTCTTATTTCCCTTGTCACTACTTAATACAAAGAGGACGATCTTCAGACTCTTTCGGACTTATTAAATCTTATCGACACCACATAGACAGTGATCTATACGAGTCCGAGTAAATCCAAACAAAATAGTAAGAAATGTAGATCTCGAAACGGGAACTTTGTAATGGTGAGTCGAGGTCAAGACCGGATGATCTTTCCGACCTATGTCGACAATCCACGGGAACGTTGACCCTGACTGCCAGAATAAAGACCTACACTCATTTTGTCGACACCCAATGAGGGTACTAACAGTGAATATCTGTTATCCTCAGATCACTTTTCTTTTACGTAGGGATTTGACCTCTGTCAGCTTCTATCTATAAAAGTTTTACCTTTCGGTATGGTGATTAATCATGAAAGTCCTTTCCTCATACCTTCTATAATCTCTTTAGTCACACGTGACTCATACGTCCGACACGGGACAAAGAATTTATATATGGAGTAAACTGTGAGTATTAGTAAGATACTAAATCTATTTAGGAGTAAAAAGTTTATACTTTTGATTGGGAGTTCTTTTCATTTAACGGGTTTCGGTAAGTTGACCTTTGACTGTCTCGGTCTAAGTTCGGTTTCAACTAAACCAAAATACTGTAAAGAAGATGGAGAGATGATGACCGTTGGAACTACAGCTATATAGTCTTCATCTACGGTGTCCTTTGAGACTTTTTGTTTAATAGGTATAGGAATTAACGAAGAACGGTACATATGGTCAAAAAGTAATCTTCCTTTAACTTTCTATGCATTTTAAAGTCACCTCGTCTTACTTGATACAATTTCAATAGTAACGTCCACCGTTGTATCATAGTCTGTTACCATCACGTAAGAGACACACTTTATAGCGAAAATTATAATACAAACTCTTATATTAACGAATCCCGTGTGTTATATGTGTATGTAGGTAGAGTGTCTTCCGTAATCTTTATGTACTGATTCTTTTTAGGTACTTATAGTATTTATATCATTATCAAATGTCGACTCCTGGTTTACAAAGTACCAAAGGTGTACATTGTTTTGTTAAACTAACATTTATGTTCACACTTTAACCCGACACCTTCTTTGAAGACTACATACTGAGATTATCCTCGTTTAGAATCTCTGGATTTCAAAATTTTGTTGATGTTTAGTTTTCCATGAAGTGGCGTATCTTTACTATCTAATAACGGGATATGAGTTAGTTCCAAATACAATACTGAAAAATTAGTCCTAATCTCGAATAAAACATCCGAAAGGATTACCGAGTTTGTCAATTCTTAGGCGGACGTTACGTCCTCTGGACCCAAGCTAGGGACCGAACCCTTCTTCCCGTACCGTGGGGTGAGGTCACAAGAACGAATAAAATCCTTCTTCAATTTATTCCATTCCTATAGTTAAAACTCCTTTTATTCCTGAACTTATAATAGAGGATTATTTATACATTGTCAAAAGACCCTTCTTTTGTATGTGTCGAATACTAAAGGTGACGATTGAATAAATTCAACATCAAAAAAAGATTTTAAACCAACGTATTAAATGTTGACCACCGTAAATTAGCACTCCTAACTCCTAAATACTTCTACCTTCCGTGATAAATTACAAATGTACTGTGACAGGACAATGGAAATGACGTAAGGATGGTATACCTGGGAGGTGAAACTACCTAAATAGTATTCGGGTAATTTTTATGTGTTAATGTCTCTCAAAGGAGAAATATTTGGATTAAATATTGGTAGATGATCTTCTTTGAGTCCTCTTGTCAACCGTCTTTAGTGTACGATTATTTCCTCAAACTCTTAAATCTCTGGAGTTAGAGATCCAAAACCCCATCAAATCATTAGATCATGGTTTTTTCATACATAGTAAGAAATTTTTATTCAGAAAAGTTACATAACAAATTCGTGTCTTGAATTTTCTTCTTAACACAAAATATGTCACTTTCTTTGGGATGACGTGCGTAAAAAGGAGACGTGAAAAATGAGTTAAATCTCTCTTTTCGTAGTTAGGTCCACTAAAGAAGTAAAAATTATTTAAATACCATCTCGGACTTACCCGTAAAATTTAAGGATATGTTAATGGAATTACAAATCTCCGTTTGGGGTAAATAATAAGTTTACAGACTGAAAGGTGTTCGGTTTTACAACCTTTTTTCAACTACCGAGTAAACTTTACCTCGATTATAAGGAGTGCAAGTACTCGACACATACTTATAGAGGTAGAGAGGATTCGGAATTTACAGACATACGAATAGGTTTTAACTCATGTTTACTATAAAGAAATAATACGAAGTCTTCCTTCTCAGTATGTACACATAATCAAGTTTCACTAAAATTAGATAGAATTATAATTAAGATGCTTGAATCGTTACTTCTCATTAAGTCTACTGTAAAAA
The DNA here is from genome assembly GCA_006410555.1 of Capra ibex. NCBI lineage: Eukaryota > Metazoa > Chordata > Mammalia > Artiodactyla > Bovidae > Capra > Capra ibex. The sequence goes on from SJYO01037955.1 coordinate 26,945,642, forward strand.
TCATGATGATAAGGTTGTAAACAGTCCTAAGTAACAACTACAAACGAATTACATTCATTTTATAATCGTAAAGGGAGGGTCTTTAATTTCAAGAGGAAATTAAAAGGTCATTTTAACCCGTATGTTAAATACAATGACATTAAAATTGTGGCAAAATAATGTTAGATCTTTTCATTACTTGGAGTAAAACAGAATTCAACAAAATACGTCTTCATAGAATTAAAAAGTACATATAACGTTTCATAATTCTAGTAAATGTAAACGGTAAACTTTTTACCACGAACAACGAACCGAAACGTATGGTTTTCGTGAACGAAAAGTATTAGCCGTGAGAAAAAACAGTCACGGACAATGAAGATGGACACGATCAGTTAGTCAATATTGTTTACTATTGGATCTTTGCACGGAAATTTTAGTCACATTCTTATATATGGTCGTAGAACCCTTCGGTGGTCACTGTGAGACTATGGGTTAATTATTTGTTTTTCACAACTACAAAATGTCTTAATCAAATTTTGGTTCATAACTAAATCAGTCTAAAACGTGTTTATCTTACAAGGGCCTATAGATTTACCCTCGACCCAGTGGGTGTTTTATTACCGAAATTTCCAGGGGAAGGAAAATTTAGTCCAGTCAACACAAGAAAAGAAACTTGCGATACAAGATTAACCCTGTTATTTAGTTTGTGCTGTGAGTCTCATCTAAGGGTACATTCCACCTGTTGACCTGTCACTCAAAAATGACGACGATTGTGCACGTAGGTTAATGGTAAACTATCTAAGTACCACGACCGTCATTTCGTAACGGAGTAAAATATTAAGTGGATTATTAAGAAGTTGGATCTGGACAGATGGAAATGGATATAGATTAGACAGTGATGCACACAATAGTAATTACTCCTTAAAAGTTTACAAATCGTACGAAGGATGTTACTTGCTGCTGTAATTCTATAATTACTTAGTAAATTGATTGGTATTATCTACTCCATTTCATAACTAATTCAGTTATATAGGGGTTGAAGTTCATTGACAGTTGATTTATATTGGATTATTAAAGCGATGTTGAATTAATACTTATCACACCCGATTGACCTTGAATTAAGATTTATCGTTTTAAATTCTTGAAATTTTTATTTAAGATTAATTTATTAGTATTACCGTTTGGATTCTTAAAAAATTGTCCATAAAAAGATACTAGTAATAATAAAAGAAAGTTCTTGGAATACAACTGTACAAAAGATTAGTTGTACATAATTATACAATTATTTACATACAATCAAGTAGGAATTGAACAAAAACTCCGTGACGGGAACAAACTTCTATTGACCTGTAAAAGTATCTCAGATGTTAAGTTCCGGGTAGTTGACGAAAGATTATAAAGATATAACTCCGTCAATATATAGACTTTATAGTCATCACACTTAGGAACTACGTAAAAGTAGGAAAGTGATGAAGTGATAAAAGAGGAGGAAGAAATCAAAAGAAAAAAAGGGGAAAAAGGGACCAAAGATTTGGGGAATAAAAAGCGACTTCGTTCTCTTTCAGTAGGTAGCAGTAAGGGATCGTAGGACACAATACAAATCTCGGTCATCGGATCAGTAAAAACCTACATATTGTAGGTTTTGTACATCAAATATAAGATACGTAATTTCAGAAGTCGTTACGTTTGAGGTGTATGAGGTCGTCCACGGAGAGGAGCGACTTAGAGGTTATTTGAGAGGTAATAGGGTCGTACGTCCGGTCAAAGAATATCGAAACGGTAATCACTTCACTCGTTTGGTGAAGACTCTTACCTACCATTAACAGACCAATGATTCAGTAGTTAGACGTAAAAGGGAAGTCCAATTTATAAGACAAGGTCATTGTGAGGGATGTACAAGTAAAATGGATAGAAGACTTTTAACAGAATCATATACGTTGTAAATGATTTATGAAACAGTTAAAACACTTGAAAAAGGAAAACAGACCTGAAGATATTCTCTTTCATTTCTACTAAATCCTTTAGTTTATAATGAATATAAAATTAGTAGTAAATGAAGTTTTTCAACTTACGACAAAACCTCCAGAAATACGCATACGTACGCATGATTTAACGAAGTCATCATAGACTGAGACACTGGGATAATTGACATCGGGTGGTCCGAGGAGAAAAGATGCCTAAGAGGTCCGTTCTCATGACATTACCCAACGGTACGAAAGGGAGGTCCTCTAGAAAGGCTGGGTCCCTAACTTGAACGTAGAGACCGTAGAGGACGTAACTGTTTAGTCAAGCAATAGTAATCGCAGTAGACCTTTCGGGGAACCCCTACAGAAGTTATAAAGGTTTAAGGTCTTAAAATGAATTTAATATTTCACGGAGACATATTGGGACGGTTAACATCGAGAGATTTTACTTTGGGTACAAGAGTAAAATTATGATCAATAGTTTCTTCTTTTTACATTTTACATACACGTAAACATAAAGCCCAACTGGTTTACATCTTTACGTGTATCGAGATAATCTTTCTATGACTCTTTGACTATCCTCGATTTTAAATTTAAGTATCGTATACACATGAGTTTATGAAGAGAGTTCTTTCTTGAAAACCGTGACTAACGACTTAATCTAAATAAAAATAATATACGTCTTAGACTGATAAATGTATACAATCTAACTAAACAATGATACTATTATTAATTTTCGGTTCGAAGAAAGATGTTAATCAAAGTTTAATATATCTATCCGTCTATATCTATCTACCTAAGGGTTTCGGGTTTATCTAAACTAAATGACTATCTTAATAATTTTCTGTTTAATTATAAGACGTTGTACTCCTTTGTACTGTGATTAAATATATGATAAATACAAAACTTCACTCTATATAAATGTCACACTAATTATTGTCATTAATTGTTCCAACAACAAGTCAGCGATTCAGCACAGGTTGAGAAACCCAGGGGTAGTTGACGTCGTACGGTCTAATGGTCTAAAGATCCCGTGAAAAACCTTACAGAGACATCTTCCTACACTAAGGAGTTTATACTTTATACTTTTCTTTTTCACGATCTCTATAATTAGGGATTCTAATTCTTCAACTGTTTACTTTGATGTATTCTTCAACCACTTACTGTGATGTATTTACGAAATTTCGACTTAGTTCTCCCTACCATTTCTTGTATTTTAATCTTACAATCTTCGGTCTCCTTTTCGTCTCTCAGGTATCTCGTAAATCTGTGTCTGACACTTTCCTTCTCCTCTACCAAACGACCTCACTACTTCTGTTCCCAAAACTTGAGAGTCCTTCCTCTAGTTCGATTACTCATCGCGACGTTTTCCCGACTGTACTGTTCTTTCCACACTCCCTTTATATTGGGTTAGGGACCGTAAGCTGACCTACAATTTAATTGACTTTACTCTTGGACGCTAGATTTTCCTTAGGGTGTCTTCATTAGCGTCGGTACTATAGTCTCATTCCTTCCGATTTAGACTCAAGGACAATTTCTCCGTTTTCTCATCTCCCCAATTTTCACAGCCGAAACTAATTTTTACTAATGTCGATACCCGGACCTAGTTTTCATTCGAAACATCTGTGTCTTCACCCACGTAAACTCCGAGGTTTGACGGTCTGTTATCACATAGTGAACCCGTTCAACAATAGTCATCTTGTTCCCATCATTGTTATGGATGGAGAAAAGACGTATCATTTCTACTTTACGCTAGTGAGTAAGTAAGTTGTCTTTACAGAATTCACGGACGTAACACAGTCTATGATAGCCTGTGAATTTATGTACGACTTGTTTCTATCAAAACGAGAACGTCTCGAAGTGAAATGTCTGTCATAGTTTTTTTTTCTTTTTTTCTTTTTTGTCTATATACCACTTTTTAACCCCATTAACATACCTTTCGTACGGTGAGATTGTCTTTTGTCAACCATTGATAAGGTCCGATCTCTTCGGCTTCGGACAACTTCCACTCTCCATCCTTCTACCCATTTCGTACCTCTCTCAAACCACGGAGGAGGTTCTTCATGTCTTTTACGTGTGACTCGGGTCCTAAATCACTCTTCTAACCTTTTCGACCATAAACATTCTCGAATTACCACGGGAGTAGTTTACTCATGATACATTTCTTTTTCATACTACTTAGGAGAATAACGTTCCCATTCATAGTCCTTTCGTTGTTCGTCTAATAAACTACTTTACTCTCGATTTATTATCTTATCTTCTTTCTTCTTCCCTACTCCCTACGTGAACCTTAAAAAATTTTCGTCTTTACAATCTTGTAGACTTCATTAAATTCTAAACCTTAACATCATAGGTATTAAAAGACTTCCAACCCCTTTTCGGATCTTCAGACCAAGTAATTCTCTGATCCGTGTAATTCTCTGGTTGTCTGTAAACTTTTAACTTCTCCTGAGATCCTCAGGTCACCAATTCTTAGGTAGACGGTTACGTTCTTGTACCCAAGATAGGGACCAGGTCCTTCTAAAGTGAACGGGGTCCCGATGATTCAGACACTCAGGTTCAAGATCTCGGACACTCGATGTTGATGACTCGGATGAGAGACGTTGAACTCTTTTTTCCGGGTCACGTCTGTTTTTATTTTATTTATCTATTTTAAATTTTTATTTTAACTTCTATTGAACTCTCCTCTCACTTCTCGATTTTTATTTCGCATTTCTTCCATTGTCAACACAAGTTCCTGTGTTGTTATTTTCTCTTGTTTGTTTTCCTTTGGTTGTCGTTTCTGTCATCCCTGTTTTATCCATTGGTATTTCTAATCTTCTTCTGTCTACCGACGTAATTTACCTTTTCATTCACTGAGTCAAGAATTTATAAAGTGTTATTTAGAACATAAAATTCAATACTACACCAAAACTTAGTCCTATTAGGGTCTACGAGTCGAGAGTCCTTTAAGACATCAATCCAAAGATAAAGAATAGGGTACGGACACTGGAAAAACTGGGTATGGGAGTTTCCCAAACGTCAGATCTCCCCCTTTGTCCTCTAGAAGCGTCTGTCAATCTTCCATTGTGTTCCGTCGAATGTGATTTAAGGTTTCTTCGTCCCACCTTGAATTCATTTGTCATCGGACATTGATCCCTTCCTACTTACCGTTCCCCTCACAGTGTGACTCTTTTTCCTTGAGGTCTATCTGATCTATTCTTTTGGTCTCATTCTTTATAGGATTTTCTTCCGTACCTTGGTACACCAGTGTCTTGGACTGTACTCTGAAAATCTTTTATGGTCCGTCCATCCAGTTACCCCACCTCGTCTTAGACGTTTAGTCACCCATAGAATACTATATGTTCGTTTTATACGGTCTCACATGGTAGTACCCTCTCCCTTTATACATCTATAGGAATCTAAACTCTTGATCCAAAAGACGACTTTATAATGTAAATGTATCAAACGTAAATTTGAACCGGAAGAGATAAAATATAAACAAAATAAAAAACTCCATTTCTTTTTTTTTGTCTCTCTTTCGTCTGTATATACTTTTCTCATACTTAATATCATGTTAACTGTGTTGGATTTTTACAATTTTGTCATTCAATTAGACGGTTTTTTTTTTTCTTTCGAGACTTGATGAAAGCATGACGACGACGACGACGATTCAGTGAAGTCAGCACAGGTTGAGATACGCTGGGGTATCTGCCGTCGGGTGGTCCAAGGGGGTAGGGACCCTAAGAGGTCCTTTCTTGAAAACATGATCCATGTCCTTTTTCAGGGACCTCCTTCCGTACCGTTGGGTGAGGTCATTAGAACGGACCTCTTAGGGTACCTGTCTCCTCGGTTCACCCGACGTCAGGTACCCAAGCGCTTCTCAACCTGTGACTTCGCTGAATCGTACGTGATTGCGTGTGCTTTTTCGTCAAGAATAGATGTGGCTTACCGTAGTAGAAATCGTAAGGACTAAACGATTTACCAGCGATGAATTTTTAAGTTCTATCGAAGAGGACGTCTTGAAGAACTGAATATGGGTGGGGACCTTTCTCTAAAAACGTTAAAGTGTCGTCTAAGGGTTTCCCTTGGTGACTTGGGAGTTAAAACGAGATTCCATTCCATTCCACTTCAGTATGTCAGCACAGGCTGAGAAACGCTGGTGTGTGTGAATTGGTCGGAGGAGACAGGTACCCTAAAAGGTCTGTTCTCATGACCTCACCCAACGGTAAAGGAAGAGGTCTCCTAGAAGGGGTGAGTCCCAAGTTTGGGTCCAGAGGACGTAACATCCGTCTGCGGAATGACAGACTCGGTGGTCCCTTCAGGAATCAGGAATCAGGTTTCCCTTGATGACTTGGGAGTTACAATGAACGAGATGGACATATAAAAAAGAGCAACGACAAGATTTAACAGAATCTCAATGAACCAAACCCGCAATCCTTCTTTTTATTTTAACTGATGTCGAGAAAAAGAACGTCTTCTCATTTGAATTTATAAAGATTTCCTCGTCCTATGACTGTCGTATATACGTTGACGTGGATGATAATTCTAGTACTCGAAACGTCTGTTTGAATAACTACGTCTTAGACCCAAGACTTTGACACTGCGAAGTGGGTACCGGAACTGTTTCTTGAGGTTCCTCCCTGAACTAGATACGTTGACAATTCACTGTTATTAGTATAGTGGATGGAGTAGTAACAACCTTCCTATTCAGACATTTAAATGTATACTCTGATATTTGCATTTGAGCTGTGTCCTAGTCATATAAAATTCTCGAGTTTTTACAATCGAGGATAATGATAAAATACGATACTGATGACACGACGAAAATTAATAGGGTAAAAGACCTTTCTAGAGATTCAGTATCCTATTATTTTTTAATTTGTCTTTTCGACATAGTATGGTGGAATGAAGTCCAAAGGGTCCACCGAGTCTACCATTTCGTAGACGGACGTCACTTCCTCTGGACCCAAGATAGGGACCCAGTCCTTCTAGGGGACCTCTTCCTTTACCGTTGGGTGAGTTCATAAGAACGGACTCAAGGTACCTGTCTCCTCGATATTAGGTACCCCAGCTTTTCTCAGTCTGTACTGACTCACTGAAGTGAAAGTGTAAGTGAAAAGTGGTGGAATGAAGTGAAATATGTCTTAAAATTACAAAAGTAATTAACTACTAAGAGTCTTTTTAAGACACTTTACCCAGTGACAATGGGGGTATGATAGAAAAAACAATAACAAATCAACGATTCAACACAGACTGAGAAAGTACTGGGGTACCTGATCTATCGGGCGGTCCTAGGAGACAGGTACCCTAAAGGATCCGTTCTTATGACCTCACCCAACGAGAAAGGAAGAGGTCCTCTAGAAGGACTGGGTCCCTAGCTTGGACGCTGAGGACATAACCGTCCTCCTAAGAAATGGTGACTTGGTGGACCCTTCCAGAAAAAAAAAAAAAAGATTTATTTGACATAATTATTTCATATAGTAGTAATATTAAAACCCCTTTTTTGAATTTTTAGAAGTTGGAAGTTCAATTACATCCAATCCGGTGGGTTTCTGTTTCGTTTCTATTGTATTTTCAGTACCAAGTTATCTATTTATTTATGAATAAATAAAAATCACAATCAGTGAGTCAGCACAGACTTAGAAACACTGGGGTACCTGACATCGGGTGGTCCGAGGAGGTAGGTACCTTAAGAGGTCCGTTCTTATGACCCCACCCAACGGTAAAAGAAGAGGTCCCCTAGAAGGGTTGGGTCTCTAGTTTGGACCCAGAAGGAGTAACGCCCGTCTGAGAAATGGTTGACTCGGTGGAATCATAGAAATTTACTGTCTGAAGTCAGATTTTCAATACCACGGTCTGGCTTCAATATAACAATCTTCTTCACTCAGTCCCACATTTGTATCCTGTCAGAACCTTCACTGGAAGGTAGGACTAACCGGACCAGGTCAGAGTCATACACGGAGAACAAGACCGTACAGTAATTGTCGTGAGAACAAGTGAGAGTTTCATGAAGTAATGTTTCAGTGGGATCAGAATCGGTAAGACCAAACACATTTCGTGTTTAGATGTGTTCGGTAAAGGGAGAGTTTATGAAGGTGAACAAGTGTCACAAGAGTCTTATTATAGAATTAAAGAAACGTACCGTAAAATCCGGAAGTTCTAACAACGGGTACCTCGGGGGGTCGGGGTGGAGTAAAGAATTATGTACGGGGTAATATCTGTATGACTCAACTAAAATCAAGGTCTTGTACGGAATAAGACGTGCACTTCGGAGACGTGTGTGAGGATCCAGACTAACCTCACCACAAGGACGGGATCAGGGGAAAGAAAGTCCAGGGTCAATCTACAGTCGAGATCCTTTGGAAAGACTAGTGAGATAACAAAGGCGTTTTGGACGTGAGGGTTTGTGGGACATAAATCATAAAATTGTGTTAGAGTATGAACTAATTAAATGGGTAGATCAAAGGAATATGTGTCTTTTGAACGACTCCCACTCGTGATATCCGGAGTGTGACTGGAAACGTATGTTTGGGAATTATATGACAGATCGTATATTACCCAGAAGGGTAATTGTAAATAATCTATTTTAATAAAAAGATTGACGTACAGGAACTCAGTCATATGAATTCGGAAAGAAACCAAAGTAGTGGACCAGACCTTTCGTACTAATTGTATAATGGATGAACTTTTTATATCAACTTCAGTTAATAGAAGATTTAAGGTATCCCAAGATTCAAGACGCTAAGACTCTTGAATATGTGATTTACTCCGTAGTAATGAATTGATTCACAATTCACGTATGTAAGTATGTTTGAAGACTTACGTTCAAACACATTAGGAATTTTAACCAACGAAGGGTAGAAAAAGGTTAAACGGACAAATGATAACTGATACAAGTCACCTATACATACTATTTAAATGCGAGAATTTTGACTACGACTGACACCCTATCAATAATTACCGAAGTCTCAACATAAACACAAGACCCCATTAAACCACTGTTCTTTACTCGTTAAGAACCATTAAGTAAATCTCTTCTTCTTACATGACGTTTTCTTACCCTCATTTCCCTATACCAAGTATCAGAACCGATACAGTTTTGTAAACGACACGTTAGAATCCGTGTAGTAAATGAAATAGAACCGGAGTCTTTGAATTAGACACTTTACTCCCATAATTTGGTTTATGTTAATAATTTTATAAAAACAGACTGGTAAAGGATCTAATTCCTGGTCTACGATTCTCGTATAAATAAAATCCTCTCTATTATTTATGTCATACGACTTATTGTCGGTGGGTTTCTATAGTCCAGGATTAGGTGCCTCATACACTTACAATGTAAATATACTATTTTAAAACGCCTACATTATTTCAATTCCTAGAACTCTGCTCCTTTAATAGGACGTAATAGTTTCAACCAGGATTTACGATAGTGAACAATAACATGTTCTTCTGTCCCTCTAATCTGCGTATATCTGTCGTCTTCCGTGAAACTACTACCTTCGTGTCTTTCTCTATAAATTTCTATGTCACGAGACCGACACTTCTGTCTACTTCCTCGGTTCTCGGTTCCCTACACCGATATCTCGACCTTCTCCTCTTTTTGTCTAAAGTGGAGATTTCGCGTACCTTTCTCGAACTGGGGTGATTATGAAACTGAATCGAGGTCACTTTGATTATAATCCGAAGATCGGAGGTCTTGATACTTTCTCATTTAAAGATAATTCTGTGGTTTAAATGTCGTCGATGAACAATATCGTCGAACAATATCGTCGATGTTCTTTAGTTGTGTTTAAAACTATAACGTCTCATCCCACGACGACATTGTTTTTGGATTTTAACACGTTTTCTGAAACTTTAACCCATTACTCATACTTGACCTTCTCAAAACTCAGTACACTATCTTTTTCGGAACTAACGAAATTTATATCGTAACCATCTTTATATCTATAATTTTCGGGAAACCACTCTGAGGTTTCGTTCACTTCTCGTGTCATCTCTTTCGAACATAGTAGAATCTCTTATATACATAGAAGTGTCTTACAACCATCTTTATATTTATAATTTTGACGAAGACCACTCTCTATCTCCTTTATCCCTCGTACAATAACCCTTGGTCTCCTTTCTGTTAAGTACAGTATATCACCGTCTATGAATTGTATTTGACACAGAATCTCAACACACCTTTCGACATTCACCACTTGAACCTTTATATTTACTCTTTCAAAGATTGTTTTCACAACTTCCACGGTAGACCAAAGAAGAACACCGAATGTCATTTTACACTCTCCTCTCTCTATTTGACTTCTTTCTTGATAATTCACTTTACCTTGGTTAGTCAGATAGGTCTACCGTTTTCTACGATTTGATTTCCTAAGTCATAACCACAGAGTCTCCAATTTCACAGACGGACCTTACGTCCTCTGATCCCAGGCTAGGGACCCAGTCCTTCTAGAGGACCTCTTCCTTTACCGTTGGGTGAGGTCATGAGAACGGACCTCTTAGGGTACCTCCCTCCTCGGACCACCCGATGTCAGGTACCCGAGCGTTTCTCAGTCTGTGCTGACTCGCTGAAGTGATAAACTTTTTATCTCCTCCCTCCCCCCAAGTCCTACCCCTTGTGCACATATGGACACCGCCTAAGTACAACTACATACCGTTTTGGTTATGTTATAACATCTCATTAATTGGAGGTTAATCTTATTTATGTAAATATAATTTTTTCTTTTCTTTTCATCAAATTCTTTTCCGATTACCACACTGACTTGTCGGAATACGATCACGGACACTGAACTCAAGGGAATCGGTAGTATTGTCTTCGGTCCTTATCTCCTAAAGTTTCTAGACCTCTCCTGGGAAAACAAATAAATGTACTTACGGACACTGTTTATGTGTCCTCTGGGTGTTTCAAAAAGTCTTACAATACAGTCGTCTTTGTGACGGACGAACCTGACTTTTTTGACTTTATTCTGGTTTACTTCCCTTCGACAGTCTGAGGAGTCTAAGATGTTCGTCCGACCATTTTGGTAAGTCGATGTTTGTGTATGATCGAAAGTTCTTTCCTCCCTAGTACCACTCCCGTCTCGGAACCCGAATCTTCCGTCTTAGTGTTCATGTCTGCGTCTTGGAAGTTCGGTGTTCCCTGATTAGGGTTCAGAACTTTGGATTACCTTAAACGGGACGACTTAAAACTTTAATCCACCCTGAGAACTGGGAAAAGAAGGAAGGTAAAAATGGAAAGGGAAAAATGCATTAGTCTTACTGATATTGTGATCACGATACGGACAGGGTGATAACATAAAACCCGTATCTAAAAAATAAAAGATCTAAAGTCCTAGTACGGATCTCAGAGTACCTATGAATTAAATCTAATCAATCCATTACTCTACACCCTAAAAATTCGAGTAGTATAAATTTACTCTAAAGTCTGATTTTAAGTACGACACTATACACCTTCAACCCCTCCACAACCCCATCTCACTCATATGAAACGTACACTTTACCTACATTTAAACCTGACAGATCTTCCACAATATCATACGACTTATTACTGGTTACGTTTATAGTCCTGGATTAGTGACTTTGGACACTTAAAACATTTAAAAATTTTTACACTAATCTACTTTTTAGAACTCTACTCCTCTGACTTTAATAGGATCCAATAGGTTCATCCAGGATTTATGGTAGTGCTTACAGAAATACTCTATCTTAGTATCCCTCTAATGTATGTGTGTCTTACATCTCCCACTAAACTATTACCTTCGTCTCTCTCTAGACTTCTATGACATGACAACGGAAATTCTATCTCCTTTCCCGCACTCGGTTCTTTATCCGGAGTTCTTCGAACTTGTCCATTCCTACCAAAGACAGACCTCTCGGAAGTCTCCCTTATACTAAGGTGATTGTAGAACTAAAGTCAGATCACTTTGACTATTACCTGAAGACCGAGGGTCTTGACACTCTCTTATTAAAAACAACAAAATTCAGTGGTTGAAACACGACTGAATAAGGTCGTCGGGACCCTTTTAGTATATCATTTGAGACTGTCTAAATACACCGGGTTTAATTACCACTAAACTGTTTTTCTCATAAAATATTATCTTTCGTGATTCTCATTTATCTTTCGTAGATAAATGAGTTCATCTACATTTCATGTTGTAAAGTAGGTGGTGAATGATCGACACACTGACTTTATACAAAGGTTCTTAGAGTACTAAGTTGACTAGTTACTTCTAATTTTATTAAATACATTTAATAAATACATTATTAATACATTTAATAATATAGTTCGTTTCATAATCCGAATATTACCTTGAGGTTTAAAATCAACTTAAATTTAACTACTGTTCAAATTTACTGATATATAGATATTTTGTAACAAAATTTTTATCTCAAATAAACGTAGATCATGAAACTGACGACCCTTGATGGTTTCCGTTTCTTCTCGAAACTTACAAACTACGTCTTGATCCGATATGATCACCGGACAAAAAGGTAACCCAATATTTAAGTTAGACCTAATTTCTTACAAAAGGAGGAGGAGTGACCAGGTTCTCGGTCACAGGACTTCTACGAACGATTTGGGCACTCTTGGAAGGGTCGAATACCAATTCCTATTATCTTCTAGACAAAATATTTACCTAGTCAAGTCAAGTCAAGTCATCGAGTCAACACAGGTTGAGAAACGCTGGGGTACCTGACGTCGTAAGGTCCGGAGGAACAGGTAGTGGTTGAGGGCCTCAAATGAGTTTGAGGACAGGTAACTCAGTCACTACGGTAGGTTGGTAGAGTACATTAATTGTACATTCGTTCACCATGAAATACTTTATAAAGTTACAGAGTTATACCACTTGTATGATTTGAACACAAGAGGAACTTTGATATGGGACGTAGTAGATAGGAGAAAGTGACACCTATCTTAAGTATATTGTCGGGTGCAAATTCGGAGAGTGTAGAGTTTTACAAAGGTATTATCATATTGAGATTTAAATAATAGTACTAACAAAGATATAGAACTTTAAAATTCCGGACCCTTGTATACTACGGTTTTAACTGTAAAGTAGAAGGTCTTTTAATTAAAGACAGTGTTATTATCTTCGATACTTTACTATAAATCAGTGAGTCAACACAGGTTGAGAAACCTGGGGTACTAATATGTCAGGCACCTTAAGACGTCCGGTCTTATGACCTCACCCATCGGAAAGGGAAAGGTCCCCTAGAAGGGTTGTGTCCCTAGTTTGGGTCTAGAGGACGTAACACCCACCTAAGAAATGGTCGACTCGGTGTTCCTTCGGGACACTTCACCATCTGTTATCTATTTACAAAATAACAGTTGTAAGTTTTGTGCTTCCAGTACCGTAGGCCAGAGTAGTGAAGCACCGTTTATCTGTCTCTCTGTTTACCTTTGTCACTGTTCTGAAATAAAAGAACCCGAGGTTTTAGTGACGTCTACCGTAGACATCGGTACTTTAATTTTCTACGAACGAGGAACCTTCTTTTCAATACTGGTTGGATCTTTCGTATAATTTTTCGTCTCTGTAATGAAACGGTTGTTTACAGACAGATCAGATTCGATACCAAAAGGTCATCAGTACATACCTACACTCTCTACCTGATATTTCTTTCGACTCGTGACTTCTTAACTACGAAAACTCGACACCACAACCTCTTCTGAGAACTTTCAGGGAACCTAACGTTCTTCTAGGTTGGTCAGTTAGTATTTCCTTTAGTCAGGACTTATAAGTAACGTTCCTGACTACGACTTCGAGGTTATGAAACCGGTGTACTACACTTATTGCCTGAGTAAACTTTTCTGGGACTACCACCCTTTCTAACTTCCGTCCTCCTCTTCCGCTACTGTCTCCTACTCTACCAAACTCCCATTAAGACTGAATTATCTGACTTAAACTCGTTCGACACCCTAAACCACTACCTGTTCCTTTGGACAACACGACGTCAGGTACCCCAGTGTTTCTCAGTCTGTACTGACTCGCTGACTTAGTTTAACTAACTAATCCTATTACCCTGAAAAAGGTTCACCTTCGACTGTCACCGTAGAGGATTAAATCTCCAATACCTCGAATGAGGAAAAATAGGAATCATGAGTAACGATTGACTTATGTACTTATTCACAATCAGCGAGTCAGCACAGACTGAGAAACACTGAGGTACCTGGCATCAGTCGGTCCGAGGAGACAGATGTCCTAAAGGGTCCGTTCTTATAACCTCACTCATCGATAAGGGACGAGGTCTCCTAGAAGGACTAGGTCCCTAACTTACACCCAGAGGACGTAACGTCCGTCTAAGAAATGGTAGACTCGGTGGTCCCTTCGTAACAATTGACCCCAATGCCATTAAACTCTTCTCTCCATTATTACCACTTTACCTTTACCATGCATGTCAATCCTTATCCCGTGATCACGTACTTTTGACCCCTATTCTAGACTGGGTCCTGAAAGAACTCGTGTCACTCTTACGATTTCCCCTCGTAGTTAGGGTAATCGGAACCGTCGTTTCTAAAAATGAACATCAGAGACTTTGGTTCGTTTATTATGTCTAGGTACATTTAGCTGTTGTCAGAAGAATTCGAAACCATCGTTATCTTACCCATGTCTCTGTCAACACTCAATACTAAACTTTAGGTAAGAGATGGGTTAAGAGAATTACTTTTATTCTATGGAAAATTATTTAGGAATCTTTTCTCCAAACTTCGTTTTTCACTCCGGGTCAAAGTTTGTCGATTATTGTTATCTGTTACGATCCATAAAAAGTTTCGACCCGGATACCTGGTGTACTACTCTTACTTGGTCTACAAACGAGTTTTCCGTTAAATACTCAGAATAAGGTCTTTATGACGTGTTCTCTTCTCCTCTACCTATTCTCTTCTATGGGTCCTTAGACTTGAAATTATTTGTAGGGGCTCGTTAAGAATTACAGTTACTTGGAGATTCTTTGTTTTCTTAATGCACACTGTAGTACGGATCACATCTCCACTCCTTACTTTCCAGTTCCACAAAACTCAAAACCTATTAGACTTTTAAAACGGTCTTACTTAAAGTACCCGTATGAGGTACAGACGTACAAAGGGTAAAAACGTGTAGAAGAGTCTTTCTTCTTTCGCTATTACATAAGACATTTTTCTTTCATAAAAGTTTCAATTCTGTATACAATTACAATTTAGGGGGAACCAACCATCTAAAAGACTATCTAGACTTCAATCAGTCAAAAGTCAAGTGATGTCCTTCACATACTCGATACACATACGCTGTACACCCCACTCTCTTCTGTGGCATGGGTACATTTCGACAGACACAAGCGTGGTACGTCTTACGAGACGGTGATGATAAATACTCCCTCTCGACCCCTCCGATGTGGTTTACTGTCAACTCATTTGTTTGAAAATCTCTAAGTCCCGAGGAAGAGTGAACACAAAAAAAAAAAAAAAAAAATTCGGTGTCCTTAAACAAGTGTTCGTGGAAATTAGGATTCTCAGAACCGTCTTTTGATCGGGGGTTTCATTAGTAAACTCAAACATCGTGTCGAAGGTTTCGACTTTGCACTTTTCCCTTATAACTACTCTAAGACACCAAAGGAGTCCTTACTAGTAAGTTTGCATGTATCGAGGAATTTCAGAAGACACAATGACTCTCCTTGAAGAGAGAAATAGCCCTCCTTTAAAAAGAAGGTCGACACCTTTCGTGTAAATATAGTCAAGGACATATACTGGGAGAGAAGCATATAGATTCTGACCGTGATGTCATTTTCTCTGACACGGGTGCACCCTACTAGGTCTCATGCGTTTGAAATCCAAAGGAGGTCCGCAGTCAATGTGAAGAAATATAGTATTTGCTGGGGAACCTGGTCTAAAGGTCAGGTATATCTTACATTTAACTTACAGAAGGCGATTCAGTGTCTCTTATACTTAGACCTTAACAGTTATTTCTCACTCTTATGGATCGTGTGGGTAGTTGTGTAGAAAAGAAAGGAGGTAATAAAAAAGGAAAAAAACCATAAAAAAGAAACATGACCTCCGAAGTTTCAGTAAATTATTCTAATTAGTCTTATACAAGTCGGTTCGAATTGTCACATATTGATGACTGTGACTGGTGTTAAATAACCAAACTCTACCGATAACAAGACTCGTTGGATTTGATCACACCAACCCGAAAAGTGTTAGGTTTTTCTGAAGGACCCCAAACTTTAATAAACAATATAGGACAACACGATATACTTCGTTAACCTGGTTCCGTAAAAACGGCATTACAAAACACGAGTTTTCTTCCGTAGTTTAATAAATTTGATAATTTCTTAGACTTTAACTCGTGACGACTAAAATAAGTGGTAGTTAACAGTATAATAAAAGAAAATACCACTGTCACTAATATCTCATTTCCGTGTAAAAGATCTCGAGGAATGGTAAAGTACAGAAATAAGTCACTGATTGTAAAATTAGTTTGATTACTACAAAAATTGATCATTGTCACTTAAAAAAACTACCTCGTCTCGACTTATGATCTTTCTCTTTTTAATCTTGAATTCAAAGTAATTAAAGTAAGAATAAAAAGTAATTTTTATTTACTTCGTAAGTCATTATAAAATTTTTAGACTGATGTATTTTTAGAAATAAAAAGATAAACTACTACCTTTTACAACACTCCGTCAAGTCAAAACTAATTGTATACCAAAGTAGTACGAAAAAATGTTTAGTATAACCTGTAGTCGTCTTAGGTGACTTTTTTGTCCATTTCCCAAAAAAAAAAAAAATTTACATTGTCCCTAAAATAATCCGTCATAACTTACTAACTATGTTTGACCCACTTATAGGAGTTGATAACTATAGTTCGAGGGACCAAAATCTATAGTAAAGTCGAAACAATAATCTTACTCTATTTTAGTATTATCGTCCATTACTATGACTTATGGATCAGAATTCATGAGGTGTAGTCAAGTCAAGTCAGCGACTCAGCACAGACTGAGAAACGCTGGGGAACTTAGAGTCGTGCGGTCCGGAGGGACAGGTAGTGGTTGAGGGCCTCAAGTGAGTCTGAGTGTAGGTAACTCAGTCCCTACGGTAGGTCGGTAGAGTAGAAGGTAGCAGGGGAAGAGGAGGACGGGGGTTAGGGAGGGTCGTAGTCTCAGAAAAGGTTACTCAGTTGAGAAGTGTACTTCACCGGTTTCATGACCTCAAAGTCGAAATCGTAGTAAGGAAGGTTTCTTTAGGGTCCCGACTAGAGGAAGTCTTACCTAACCAACCTAGAGGAACGTCAGGTTCCCTGAGAGTTCTCAGAAGAGGTTGTAGTGTCAAGTTTTCGTAGTTAAGAAGCCGCGAGACGGAAGAAGTGTCAGGTTGAGAGTGTAGGTATGTACTGGTGTTCTTTTTGGTATCGGAACTGATCTGTCTGAAATCAACCGTTTCATTACAGAGACGAAAACTTATACGATAGATCCAACCAGTATTGAAAGGAAGGTTCCTCATTCACAGAAAATTAAAGTACCGACGTCAGTGGTAGACGTCACTAAAACTTCGGGTTTCTTTATTTCAGACTGTTACAAAGGTGACAAAGGGGTAGATAAAGGGTACTTCACTACCCTGGCCTACGGTACTAGAAGCAAAAGACTTACAACTCGAAATTCGGTTGAAAAAGTGAGAGGAGAAAGTGAAGGTAGTTCTCCGCAAAATCAAGGAGAAGTGAAAGACGGTATTCCAACAACAGTAGACGTATAGACTCCAATAACTATAAAGAGGTACACATGAGTAAATTAGAAGTTTGTTGGTATTCTACACCTATGATCACAATAGGGTTAAATGTCCACTTTTTTAGACTTCGATGATTCTCTGACTCATTGTAGTGACTTCATAATACCAATTATTCACCACCTTGATCCGAAACTTGGGATCATCTCACCGACAGTACGTGTATATAAGTTAGTAATATTGTAACATGAGAAGTTATTCTATATTTGATATTGATCAGGGTAAACTTTAGGAAATTAGTTCGTCTCCACTTGTTGTAACACACTGTAGTCGTTTAGTTTAAAATATCGACGTTTTCGGAATATATCATAAAATACGAGGAACTGTTGAAACAGACGTAATTCTGGTTTTTTATAGAGGAGACCGGTTTAAACATGGACGTCGACGTTTTTAGACTGGACACTAGTGAAAACAGAAATGTTACTGATTTTATTCTTTATCTAGTTTTTTTATATACTTGAAAAGATCCTCATTGTAAAAATTTCTTACTATTTGACCTTTACAAAGTTTTTATTTCAAAACATGATACTCAAGTAAAAAAAAGATAGTTAAGAGAGTCGAATTTTAAGAAATATAGTAAGTAAATTATAGTTTCTACTATGAAAACTAGATAGTGTATACTTTTATTTTATAAATAAGACAAAAGAACGTCAAAGTCTTTATAAACAGAGTTACGGTTTGACGGACTTCTGTAAGAGAAAGTGACTCTTTAGTTTTATAATTCTCTCCTCTTGAAATTTTACTAGGTTTATAACTCAGTTTATTTTATAAATAAAAGAGTAGAATATTTTACAGAAAGGATTACTTAAAGTTGGTTTGGTTGGATCTTAGTCGAAAACTGTATGAAGTACGATTACCATCTAAACGAAAGACGAAAACTTCTGCTTAACTATGAGTGTTTAGTATACAGTGTTCGGTGATTTTCACAGTCTTAGGGTGTCGTTCGGGAACCATCGAACAATTAGAGAGGACAAATTTCCTTTGTCTGATTAAGTGAATTTATATTACTTTCGGTACGGAAGGGATCTGGTCAGGGAGTTTCTCACAGTCAAGTACTTTCAGGACGGAAGAAAGAAGTGGAGGAAGAAAGGACCGAGACTGTTAATTTGCACTTTGATTCTTCGTCACTAAAGGAATTACAACGGCACAGACTCAGTAAAGTCTACAGTGTTTACATGTTTTACATCTTAGGAAAAAAACTGTAACTTTTATACACGTTCCTCCATAAAGACGGGTGGAGAGAGGTAACAAGAGTTGTTTCGTATTTTCTATTTGGTTCTACAATTAACTTCCCCCTGTCTACATATATATTGGAAAACGGGAGTAACAGGATTAACCAAAGGTAATACCCTCCTTCCTTTTTGATTTCGTCCTGTTTTATCCTTTATTAACAATGTCTCCACGGTCTCACTTGACAATGTCAATCGTTTTTAGACCTTTATAATACCAGTCTCACTATCTTCTCGTCAAAAGTTTTCCTAGTTTCGTTTCTACTAACGATATTATCACTATCCTCCTTCCCCTTCTGAGATGTAACTAAGACGTGAAGGTTTTTAGGCTGACACCCGTCAATACGGGTTCGATATAATGAAAATTGTAAAGAGTAAATAAAGACACTAAAACTCCCTCGTAGTTTACAATAGAGAATAACAGGTCTATATATGTCCGGTGCGTCAAAACCAATCAATATAGACATCAATCAAAGGAGGAAGATTAGAACACATAAAAGGGGAAAATTATCGTAATAGACAAACACCAAGAGGTACGACTTTGATAGACGTTATAAATCATTTCAATCTATAAGGATAGTTCACGGAATTACTGTTTCCTTCCTTGGATCCTTACCCTACTTTTGAAGGATCCTACTTTACCTAAAAATGAAAATTGTATACAGAATTAGTTCCGAATCTCAGTATTTTATTTTTAGACCTCAATCCTGTAAACCCCCTTTTTTGGTTAAAAGTAACGTCCGTATGACATGTACAATCAGTACCGAGTCACGTCATCCTTAAAATACCTCGTTCTTCCCCCTCCACGTTCTTCTTCCAAAACTCAAAGGAAGGTTTACATAAAAATTTTCTTGTAATGACTTAGTCCTAAATCCTTCTTTCATTGTTTTTCTTTCGAAAAATAAAACCGGTTAATAAACTCTTAATCTAACTGGTGGTCCTTTCCTCGTGTTCTCCGTTTTCTCTCAGTTAACTAACTTCTCGAAGGACTACACCGTCACAGACCTTAGGATGTTCTGTTAGTCGGTCTCGGACAACTGTCGAATAGAACCCAATATTTCAGACTCACCTCCAACCTCCATACCTTCTTCGAAAGACTCCAGTAAATACAGTAGAGGTCAGAGTGAGATGTTTTGTGTAAGATACAGTAAAATCTGTAGAGTGAGGATGTGACCATAAATTGTTATTAATGGAATTAATCTCTTAGATGTTGTGAGTAATTATCGGTTAAGATAACAAACCTATATTATAGACTTGTATATAACTGCAAAATAGAATTTCAAGACCAAGAAATCGAGTAAAACAGAACCAAAGAATAACTAGTACTCTCTATTGAATCATTGGATGAATTATAGAAATGTTACTGGATGAATTTTAGGAATGTAAACAGTAAATAAACACAGAAGTTGAGAAAGTAATTACAAGATAGTAAAAGTCAGGAGAGGAACCAATTTAAATAAGAATTTACAAAATAACAAAAACCATGATAAAAATAACCTTAGTAAAATAAAAAGTCTATCAGTCAACTATCACATATCTTTAAGTAGATTAAAAAATTTTAGATAAATAAAAATTAACTTCCTTTTAACGAAACGTCACAACAAAACCAAAGACGGTTCGTAGTTAGTATTCATATGTAAACAGGGGAGGACGTTGACTGAAAAAATACAACCAAAGTATAGGACGTTGAAATGTAAAAGTTAAACTTTCGGAAAGTGCTTCTAATAAAACGGTCCAAAGGTAGAACTAAAGGAACTTAGTTTTCCTAAGTGAGTATAACACCGACTTAAGTAAGTTTATGAAATAAACAAAATATCCTATATATATACACACACATATACATATATATACTAGAATAAACCAAAAGTCTTCTGGAAAACCTTAATCCGTCCCATCCACCATTAGAAACAATATATACACTTTTTTGATTGGTATAACATGAATACGATCCTAAGAGAAGGACACCAATGATTAACTATTATAAAGGTGACGTAATAATATAAAGACGACCTCATCCCAAAGGATCGGTGTCGTGATGACTGTAAAACCCAACCCAATTCAGAAACGACACCCTCCGTCGGGTCACTCTACATCCTACGAGTCGTCGTAGGCACTCGAGAAGGGTGATCTATGGTCATTATGAGGAGAGGGTCAACACTGTTAGTTTTTAACAGTAACAGTATCAGGTACCCGATCCTCTGACTGTCGGACTAGGATAGAACTCTTACTGACGTAAATTAATGACAATCCATAGGACTTTAAGGGATCTACACATAGAAAGATAATGACAACTATCCTAACAACTCAACAGTAGAAAACTACTACTCATGGACAGGTAAGACCTCTTCCTTTACCGTCGGGTGGGGTCGCAAGAACGGACCTCTTAGGGTCCCTACCCCCTCGGACCACCCGACAGCAGAGACCCCAGCGTGTCTCCGTCTGTACTGACTTCACTGAATCGGTGGTGGTGGTGGTGGATAGGTAAGTGTCTCCTATATTAGGACATGGAAGGAAATTATAAAGATTTCCGAAATCGAAGGGTAGACTTTCATAAAAAGGTAGACAATGAAATCTTTCTCAGTGTCATTTGAAGAAAAAAGAAGTTTGCCAAAAAGAATTTAACATTTCTTGGATAGTCGGTCACGCCCTCTGTGTTCTCTGTACCCAAACTAGGGACCAAGTCCTTCTAGAGACCTCTTTCCGTACCGTTGGGTGAGGTCACCCAACTTCTTCTCTTAGGGTACCTGTCTCCTCTGACCACTCTATGTCAGGTTTAACAGCGTTTCTTATTCTGCACTGACTTCACTGAATCGTACGTGTTTCCGTGACTTCGATAGTCAACGACTGTATAATTATATGTCACTTAAGATGTTAAGTTAAGTTTGTTTTCATTCAACCCAAATAAGTCAAGTCAAGTCAGCGAGTCAGCACAGGCTGAGAAACGCTGGGGTACTTAGCGTCGTGTGGTCCGGAGGGACAGGTAGTGGTTGAGGGCCTCAAGTGAGTCTAAGTGCAGGTAGCTCAGTCATTACGGTAGGTCGGTGGAGTAGGAGACAGCAGGGGAAGAGGAGGACGGGGATTAGGGAGGGTCGCAGTTTTAGAAGAGGTTACCCAGTTGAGAAGTGTACTCCACCGGTTTCATGACCTTAAAGTCGAAATCGTAGTAAGGAAGGTTTCTTTTGGGTCCCGACTAGAGGAAGTCTTACCTGACCAACCTAGAGGAACGTCAGGTTCCCTGAGAGTTCTGAGAAGAGGTTGTGGTGTCAAGTTTTCGTAGTTAAGAAACCACGAGTCGGAAGAAGTGTCAGGTTGAGAGTGTAGGTATGTACTGATGACCCTTTTGGTATCGGAACTGATCTACCTGGAATCAGTCGTTTCATTACAGAGACGAAAAATTATACGACAGATCCAACCAGTATTGAAAGGAAGGTTCCTCATTCACAGAAAATTAAAGTACCGACGTCAGTGGTAGACGTCAGGTCAACGATTAAAAACGGAGTAATGATACACTAGGTCCCGATAGAATGAACACATTCATCCATATACTTTCTCGACTTCTCTGTTTGACACTTCCTTTTTAAATAGATCCCACTGGATCTTTTATTGATTGTTTTCGCGTTTCTTATTTCTAACGGATATCTGACGTTCACATCTATGCAAACTCACTAAAGTTCATTTATACATCAGTCACTACGAGATAGAAAACTCTATTATTATTTAAAAGATTATTGTATCTGTTTATAATCTAACGGTTTTTAATGAAGGAAGTGTACCATTTCTCCAGACTACTTAGTCATTTCTTTATGTCACAGTTACTGGAGAAACCTTTTAGTGTAAATTTCACCTGTTTGGAAAATGTAAGTAAAAAATGAAAAGTTGTTTGTAGAAAAAACCACGAGGAACTCACACATTCTATTAACCACACTTTAAGGTTTGAGACACTTTGAACGAAACGAGGTTCAAGAGTGTGTTTTAAATCTCGTCAGTTCGAAATAAACTCTACAGAAATTTTCGAAGGTTAGATATAAAATTTTAAACGATAACTAAATCTCTTACCGATGACCGATTTAGAACGACCAAGTGACTTTCATGATTAAAATATAGGAACTCTGTCGTTTTCTGTCCCTTCGGACCGTACGACGTCAGGTATCTCCGAGTTTCTCAGTCTGTACTGCCTCACTGACTTGTTGTTCTGTCCGATTTATGGGTAAAGTAATAAAGATGAATAGATTCACAGGACCACTGTAAGTGTTGATCGATAATTTATACTCAATACAAATTAACTCTATATGGTCAATAAATTACTTTCAAAAGTGAACTTCTCGGTAATAGAAAACATAATGTTCAACTTTTGACATAATTATCACGTAATTTACTACCCGTAAATCTCTAGACTCCGTTCACTTTGTTTTTAAAAATATTGTAATTAAAAATCCGTGTAATATAAATAGATAACTAAAAGGGGTTTTACTTCAGGTCTTTTTAACTATAACAGTACCTTTTAACCTTCTCAGTGTCTCGTGTGAATAAGTGTCTCGTGTGAATAAGCCCTTATGCAAGTAATAAGTTGTTTATAAATCACTCATGGATAATAAGGTTTGGGACACTTTATAAAACCCCTGTTGTTTTAATCCGAAATAAGAGACAGGGTGTACCTTGAGTGTCAGATCTTGGTCTTTGTCTGTGTATTTGTGTATTTGTGTATTAGTATATTATATCAGTCACTTTTCTTGTCACGTCACCTCCGCCTTTTTTTTTTTTTTTCTCCCTTATCAATTGTGCCGGACTCTCGTAAAACCCACCCTTGTAAACTTTTACTCATTACAATTAAGGTAAAAGAACTCCCCCATAGAGAAATCGTCTCCTACTATCGTAATCACCATTTCATGGACAGACGGTCACGTCCTCTGTATTCTCTGGGTCCAAGCTAGGGACCCACCCCTTCTAGGGGACTTCCTCCTTTACCGTTGGTGAGGTCATAAAAACGGACCTCTTAGGGTACCTGTCTCCTCATACCACCCGATGTTAGGTATTCTAGCGTTTCTCAGTTTGTGCTGAGTTCGTTGACTCGTGTGTTCATGTTTCGAATATATCTTATAGAGGTTGTAAAATCTCCGTAATATTTATTTCCCTCTTATCGAGTGTATTCCCTTCTGTCGTAACTTTGTTAAACAGTATAGATCCTTTTAATTTTTACGGAAACATAAATAGGAGATCGTGTATCATAAGTAACTATACGACTATAGAGATGGATGTTATCTCTTATATTGTTTTGTAAATGTTCTACCCGACGATTTATCATAGTCATAATAGTTTATACTCCTTTATATTCTTATCGATGATACAACATAAGACCCAAATGTCCTTGAAATACATATAGATCCAATTAAGATAGTTTTTGTACCTTCTCAACTATAAAAGGGTAAAAAGTCTTCTTAATTTCCTAGTGACCACTCTACTCCCGTCACTCATCGTCTCGGTACTACAGTTTGAACTAGACATGTTTAGATTGGTAATACCTTTTAATAGGAAAGAGATATACATAATGGACTCTATGATTCCATAAAATCTCTAACATCAGAAGAGTTCCCTGGACTTCCCTTACCTTCGTCTTCCGTTTCCGTATGTTCGAACCCTAAACAAACTTGTTTTATTTATGTCTAGCGGAAAGATCATTTCCCCCGTTGACTCTCTCACTATCCTCCACCGAAACACACATATATAATAAATACATATAAACTCCTTGAAAAACTTTTAAGTGTACTTCCCTTACTCTTTATCATAGATCCACGAATCCTTCACCTTTAATGTTTTTACGACTCGTCTGTTTGGTTTTAATCATTTTAAAGTTCATTTGAATGTCTTTTATAGTTTACGTCTAAATAATTCACGTTGTATTATTACTCAAACATTCCGTGTTTCTTAGACATCTTCGGGTTGTAAAGATTCCGAACGGTCTGATACATTCTGTCCGAAGAGAGAGGAGGGACCGAGTCGAGGATTTGTCTCGATAATAGACCTCTCTATTAAGGCCTACGAAACTGGGAAAGGTTTAAGAATGAACTACTTGTCAGTAGACTTCACCTTGAGAATGAGAGTTAGCCTAAAAGTCCCACTACGTGGTTCGAAATGAGAGGATTAATTGTGATACCCAGTAGAGGTACGTGGGTCATCAAGAACCTCTGACAGTCTAAGAGTCTAGATACTGTGACGGGGACCCCTCCTCTCCCTACCCACCTGGGAAACTCACCGGAAGCTTACGGAGTCATAATTTTATCTTCAGAGAGCACTCACAGACTTTTTAGAGTCGACAATAACGAGGTTGAATTTTTTTTTTTAACTTGAGTCTTTCGTTATTTGATGTTCGATTTTTCCGGGTATCTCGAAGACACCCTGTCTTCTTCGACAAAAATCGACTTGATCGTTTGAGACTAACAGTAGTAAGGTCAGTTCTAAAGTTGTGACTTCTTATTAGAACTGTGTCTCAACGGAGACGTTCCGTCAGGAAAGGTAAATTTTAAAAATAATAACGAACATTCAGGTACTTCATGGAAAATTATATCTGTAAAGTCCCGTAAGACATAACCTGGTTACTCTATTGATTCTCCAGTAAATAAGTCTTTTTCAACCTTCTTCTTAATCCTTACGTGGATAGAAAAGTAGTCGTCGTCTAGAGAAATCTTCTAGATTTAGTAATTCTGTCTTATAAAAGATTTCTTTCAGTATCGAAATTATAAGAAACTGTTAGACAGTTAACCATTACCTCAACGATCTCCACAGAACGATGAAAATCCCCGTCACTATTATTACTAACTTCCACATTACATTTCTTCGTATTATAAGGTCGGGGGTACGATTTCTCAGAAGGTAGATCAAATCTTCTGTTCCAAACATTACGTTAGTCATGGATATTTTTAAGGATTAATGATTCA
Organism: Capra ibex; assembly: GCA_006410555.1. Taxonomy (NCBI): domain Eukaryota; kingdom Metazoa; phylum Chordata; class Mammalia; order Artiodactyla; family Bovidae; genus Capra; species Capra ibex. Next base: position 26,971,482 of record SJYO01037955.1, read on the forward strand.
TGTTTACCTTACCATAGATTTTAGTTGTCTCTCCGTCCGTGCTTCCTCGGTCTCTCCGTCTGTGAGTTTTCCACGAGAAAGAAACTTCCTTTATAGGTTAGATCTGTTCACAGACGCTACCGTACCCGGAATTCCATAACCGGCACCGGAGTTCTTCTTTACACCGGTCCTACTAGTCCCTAGTTCCTGTCTACAAATAACCTCTTACTCGTCAACGGTACCCCTTTCCTCACACCCTCCAACGTCCTTTTCGACCTGCTCGTATAGTTCTCCGTAGTCCTTTTGAGTTTATACTTCGATTCATCCTTTCAAGTTAGTTGTGTGATTTACAGAATGGGAAGTTTTGGTGAAAAGAACCTCATAAAATTTGTTAATTTACCTTAGACAAAAGTAATTTCTACTAGAAGTATCCTACTTCTATTACAGTAAAATATATCACCGTCTTTTACCTCTTGATTTCTTAGAGAACTACTTTCACTTTCTCCTCTCACTTTTACAACCGAATTTTGTTGTAAGTCTTTCGATTCTAGTATCGTAGACCAGGGTAGTGAAGTACCCCTATCTACCCCTTTGTCATCTTTGTCACTGTCTGAAATAAAAGAACCCGAGGTTTTAGTGACGTCTATCACTGACGTCGGTACTTCAATTTTCTGTGAACGAGGAACCTTCTTTTCAATACTGGTTGGATCTGTCGTAATGTTCCCAGGCAGATCAGTTTCGATACCATAAAAATCATCAGTACATACCTACACTCTCAACCTGATATTTCTTTCGACTCGTGGTTTCTTGACTACGAAAACTTAGAACCACAACCTCTTCTGAGAACTCTCCGGAAACCTGACGTTCCACTAGGTTGATCACTTAGGATTTCCTTTAGTCAGGACTTATAAGTAACCTTCTTGACTACGACTTCGACTTTAAGGTCATGAAACCGGTGGACTACGCTTCTTGACTGAGCAACCTTTTCTGGGACTACGATCCTTTCTAACTTCTGTCCTCCTCTTCCCCTACTGTCTCCTACTCTGACCGTAGTGACTGAGTTACCTGTACTCGAACTCATTTGAGACTCTCAACCGCTACCTGTCCCTCCGGACCGCACGACGTCAGGTACCCCAGCGTTTCTCACCCTGTGTTGACTCACTGACTTGACTTGACTGTCACCTTATTACTTAACATTGTAAACCTGAAGTTTTAAGAGGTGTACACAGAAACTCTTTGTAGGAGGGTACTTCAGTACTATACAGTGATATTAGGTTTGTTCGTTTACTTACGATCAGTAGCATTCGGAAAAATAACAAAAGTCCTAACACTCCTACCCTTATTAAACTTCTCCCTTTGTGGATCCCAAGTATTTTCGTAGGTCCATAAGGTTCTTCCCCTAAGTCAGGTCCTTCCACCGTGAACGATTTTTTAGTGTCCGAATTTACATCTAGTGTCCAAAAGTTCTACCTTAATCTAAAAGGTCAGGTCAGTTTAATCTGGTGGTGACGAATAGGTTGTGTTCTATGGAACCCTTTATTCCCCATTTCATTGGTTGGTAATTTCTCATTGACACAGGCATACGTTTACTAATACACACGGCAACCTATCCAGAGATGTATTTTCAGGTCACTTGTTGTGAGAGGGAGACTAAGTCAGACATCCTGACCGGGTTTTCCCGGAACAGAATAATCTGAATATATCTGAAGGGTAGAGGGTCTGTTACACCTTCTAAAACACTAAAGGAACCTTTCGATATGTTACGGTGTATCTTATTAATTCCTAATAAAAGGAATCCTCTAGGTCTTATAGTATACAGTCACAGAAACTCATACGTAGATTAGAAACGTTACGATAGAACGGTTACACAAAGTTATATTAAAAAGTAGTGTTCTAGGAAATACATTTTTACACGTACAAGGCTCGTATGAACCTGAAGTGTCCACCGTTCATAATTTCTTAGATGGACAGTTACGTCCTCTGTGTTCTCTGTGTCCAAACTAGGGACCTAGTCCGTCTAGAGGATCTCTTTCTTTACCGTTAGGTGAGGTCATAGAACGGACTTTTTAAGGATCCTGTCTCCTCAGACCACCCGATGTCAGGTACCTCAGAGTTTCTCAACCTGTACTGACTCTCTGACTCGTCCTCGTTATCGTCCTTCTTCTAGAATTCTAAGATGATCGTGTATTTTATATGTATTTGTGAAACGTTCAATGACGCCTACCAAGTTTTCGTCATATTCTATCATGGGACTGGAAATGTTCTAAAGTTTAGAATCATCCTCCGAGAGTAACCCCATATTATTTTAACGTGTATTAGTTGGTCACCTTCGGAACTCGGAAACACGTATGACTCCAAGCCTCCAAACCCGACATACACAACATAGTGTACCTTTTGTTTGCATACGTTTTCGTCAGAAAGAACTTCTTGTAGTCGGACTTTAAAACATAAAAAACTCTCGATGAGGATAATTAATATATTGAAGGTAAAAAGTACCGAAATTTTTATCTATATAGTTAAATTCTATTTTACATGATTGGAAATCACAACAGTACCCCTCTCGTACGTGGTAATTTTAACTACACACCTCTATTATATGTGGTGTACCAAAGAATGACAGATATACAGACCGAAATTAGTGTTTCAGAAGTACTTTACAACGTTAGGACCCCACTCAATTGACACTCTAAGAAGACCCCCATGTCTGACCCTACACCTAATATCCACTTTGACGGAATACTCCGATGACTCCAATTAATGTAGACTTTCAAAGGTCCTGTTAAATGTAGTCAACTGTGAGACACGAGTGATCTATTTGTTAGACCTCCCTAGGAAATAATCGTCTCGTTCTTCCGTCGATCGACAGACACAAGTTATTACAGGAAAACAAAAAATCTCGAAGACTGAGTTTATCGGAAGGACAAACGAATTATATACGAAATAACTCGGTTTATTACTTCTCGGTTCCCCTAGTTTTAGAACTTATCTTTCAGAGGTAGAGTTCCTTGTCAAGAATTAAATTCTAATACACGGGGTCCTGTGACGTGTGTCCCTTTCGTAGGGTCACTAATGGTTTTGAACTGTCAAATATCATATCACGACTCTCGGAAAGATTTAACGTCTTCAAAATATTTCTTTAATCGGTTGTTCGTATCCAATTTCTAGTAGAGGGAACTCATACAAGACGGAATAGATAACCTTGAAGACGGTATATTTTCGGAGGATTAAGAGCCACTCAGTGTTAGGCGAATAGACATTGTGAGGAACTCCAGAATTTGTTTCCTTCCCATTCCTTTTTTTTTTGTTTTGGGGTAGTCACTCCCGGGTCATCAGATTCGACTGGACCTTTATGGAAACAGAAGGTGGTTCGGAGGACAAAAACTTCAGTAAGTCGGAGACCGTATGTGGTCAAGGTAAAAAGGAGTATACCAGAGGTAAAGTAATAGAATATTAAACCACCCATACTATTCGAGACTTCAGTCACCTCCCTTTATATATTAATGATGTCCAGAAGGATTCTTGGAGGTACCGTCTTTTTTAAATCCTCCGAAATCCCAGGACTATTGAAATATTCCTTTTTTCACGACATGAATCGATATTTCTCTTTGGATATAGGTGGTTCTACAACTCGTTCGTCCTTTTAAAACGGAAATTAACTGTAGAAACAGTAACTCGATGAATTCGTGGAATATTCTCTCCACTTTATGGTATACTAATTCTCGTTCCTGTGACCGAAACTACTACTCGAGCTTAGGACCAAAGTGGAATTACTCTATACACTGGAACCCGTATAGTGACTTGGAGTCACGACACGAGACAACGAGACAGGACAGACTGACAAACACTGGGGTACCTGACGTCGGACGGTCCGAGGAGACAGGTATCCTAAATGGTTCATCCTTATGAGTTTGTCCAACGGTAAAGGATGAGGTCCCTTAGAAGGGCTGGGTCCTTAGTTTGGGCGTAGAGAACACATAGGACGTAATCGTCCACATAAGAAATGGTGACACGGTAATAACTTGGAGTCCACGGACAATTGAGTCATTTCATCCTATGATTCACCCGACAATCTACCAATTTACTGAACTAGACACAATATGTCAAAACAAAATTCGTATTAACGTTGACCTTTAAAAATTAAAGTGGGTGAAGGGACTATAGTTCAAGTGACAAAATTAAGTGTATATATAGTTATGAAAATACAGACATTTGATCACTCTTTTCCTTGTCTGTGTCTACTGCTCTATAATATCGAAGACGGGATAGGGTCATGAACGCTCGACACACTTCTACGTTAATGAACTAGAAACCCCCAAACCCAAAGGAGTCGACATTTTACTCCTCCAACTTTATCTAATACAGATACCGGGGAAAGTCCAGATTACAGGTCAATGAGGTTGAACTCTCTAAACAACAACAGGTCGGTTTCATTGAGTAGTACAAAGGTTCAATGTAATCTTACAAACAAAAAAAGTATTTTAGAATCCTTTAATGTCCATTCACAATCACTAGATTTACCGTGGGGAGTGGATGGGTGTGTACTACAAAATAAAACGAAACATTGTCAGAAGAAAAAATTTCAAAAACCGTCAACTTCGTCCTTCTTCACTTTGTAATCTAAACACTTTCGTTTCATATAACGTCCCTGTCCCAATATTCCAGTGGACCAATCAGACTTCACACATTAAGAAAAGAGAGAGTGGAGTAAGAACGAAGAAGTCTCATCGTCAACTCACTATAACGTACTCAAACTATTCCGAGTGAACGGGAAGGATTGTTGATTTTGGTAGGACCTGTGGAAAAGTACCTGTGAGGGAGGTAATTTCATAGTCTCTTGAAATCTTGACGAAAATTTTTATCGTCTATTTAATTACTAAAAGAACTCTTTGAGAAAAGTGATCTTTTCAGACTGACTCTTTGTCAACTATTACGGTATATTCTAGAGGAATCACTTATTTCTGTACCTTGTAAAGACAGAGGTCTTTGTACGCGTCTTTTATAGGGACTCTGTAACTATAATCTTTTCCTTGTCTGTGTTTGAGGTGACTTGAACCGACGATCATTTCTCGAGTAAAACAAATGTAATAATGAGAGGTTCCCTCTGTTCTACTCTAACAGTAATAGGTTTACAACAGGTCACAAAAGGTTGAGTCAAGAACTCGATTTCATTCTCTAACGGTTTTTAGTACAAATGTTGTAACTTACATAACACATTATTTCACAATCCATCTAGTCGATTATTTTAATGAAATCTGAATTTAGATTCAACTTAAACCCAGATTAAGAGAGGGGGTTTCCCCGGTTTCTCTCAACTAAAAAACTATTCGACTTTGTATGAGTTGAAAAGGACTATTATCTCCCACTCTAGAGAATAGATCTACAACGGGTACTCTTTTTGAGGAAAAATCACCCTCATCAACCGGTTCGAGTTGACTTAACGACTACCAGTAGATGGATTAACTAAAACTAAGAGTTTAAACAATTTTACTTCGACCGTTTCTTATAAGAAATAACAAGAACAACCGGCTGGAGACCTGAGACTCGGTGTTACCTCAACCACTTTCAAATCCTTACCTCTACTTTAATTTAGAAATCTAAGGTTAGTAACTAAAGGATCCCCTCTAACATTATCAAAATGGAGGGTGGGAAAATACTGTGACTCTCAACACACTAATCGTAAGGGAACAATTTCGTAATCACCATGTTCGGAGAACCCCTTTCGTCACTACACGTAACTTATAAACCGAGTTTTCATGGTGTATTCTATTAAATAGAGTTAAATAGGATGATATTTTAAGTCTAATCCTCTCGTCTTAGTACTACAAAATTCATATTTGTGTGAGATTAGAGTTTTATCCGTGCAACTAAGTGTATATTCTAAAGAGAAGAGACGATACAACATGAATGACAAAAGTACAATCACAACATTTGCTTAATGTCTTTTTATACCCGGTAACCCGAGAGGAACAAAAAGACGATGGAAACACGTGATTATGGACTATTCAGTGAGAAACAAAAACTTAAGTCCTTAGAATCTACGAACAATTAAGAGATGAAAGAACCATTTACCATGGTAAAATTACATAGTAATCTAACATTGACATATGGTCTTATAGGGTGTGAAAACTCAGGAGTCGTTTAAAAGACAAGATGAACCAACACAAATATAGTCTAGGAACATTCAACAAAGGAGAAAGACAATTTAGAAAATAATACAGATGTTGTTTCTGTAAAAATAGGGTACATCTTTTCCTTATATGAAACTAAAAAGATATTTATATAGGGAAAATCTAGTAAAAGTTACAATCTAACCCCGGTGTATATAGTCTCAGAAAACCATTGTACTCCGAAACGTGTAGGACTCCTCAGATTGTCTGTTATCGATACGAAGAACTTAGTTAACAGAGGATGGGAGGTACCAAGGTTAAGATTTATGTTCACTTCATTTACAAGAATATTCAGGACAGAAGGACAAGTACGGTAACTTTGTTATCAAGACGTGATATATCTGTGTATTAAACCTCTGGCCCATGTACGTTTCTCCTACTTCAGTAACGGAAAAATTCCAAACTCGAATGTAGTTGTGACGGATCGGTCTATCTTTCGAATTACTTACCTTTTCCCTTGATCAGAATGTTGTCATCACTTAGTACTTTCGATTATTTTGGTTCTAGGCTGGTTTCGACGTAGACCCTCACTCCAAAATTCCTCGTCAGTCCTTACGCGTGATTAATAGCCTGACAATTACAGAATGTACACAAAACCTCTCCTCTATCACACTGAGTCCCGTCCGTCATCGGCTTGGTCATCGGGACCCAAAATAGGTAGTGTCTAAATCATAATTTTACGGTCGACGTAATATTGAAAAGATTACGTTGTTTAAAGGTATGTCTTAGACCACGATGTTGGTTTGTATGATGGTGATAATCTCTAAAATTATAATATACTTCTGGTCTCAGACAAACCTGTGGAAGATTTCACCTACTTTTCAAATCTAAGTAGGTAATCCACTACAAATGTCGAGACGTTATTGTTACTCGTTTTAAACTCTCGAAGATTGGGTGAGGTCATGAGAACGAACCTCTTAGGGTACCTGCCTCCTCGGACCACCCGACGTCAGGTACCCCAGCGACTCCCAGCCTGTACTGATTCGCTGAAGTGAAAGTCAAAAGTGAAAGTACGTAACCTCTTCCTTTACCGTTGGGTGAGGTCACAAGAACGGACCTCTTAGGGTCCCTGCCCCCTCGGACCACCCGACGGCAGATACCCCAGCGTCTCTCAGCCTGTGCTGACTTCGCTGAATCGTCGTCGTCGTCGTTCCAGAAGTCTATGTTAATCTGAATTCTTGTTTAATTAACATTGAGGGAAATCATACTCCATCAATCTCAGTCCCTTCTATAAAATTCGTATTATATCATGTCTAATATAAATTAAATATAAAGTATTCGTAAAGATTAATTCTTACATGGAAGGAATCGGTAAGACTCTTTACGGTAAGTATTGTTATAAATCCATTGTACATACGATTTCTTTTTATATATTGTAGACTCTTGTATCTGTAAATTGTACAGTGGATGATTCTTAAAATGAACTTTTCTAAATTTACAATGACCTCTACGTCAAATTCTTAGAACATACAAAAAACAATTCGTCAGACAAAGAAAAGAAAAAAAAAAAACATAAGAAGATTCTTTTTCCTTTGAGATTGTAATTTATTCTTTCCTTTAAGTTGTATGAGATTAGGTAGATTTGATTCTTTTCTTAGGGTCTCTCGATATCGAACAATAAGTGGTAAAATAGGACAAGAAATAAAATAATGAACCAGAATAACGAGGTCATACTCTCTGTTTCTATCTCCCCCTTTAGGAGTTTAATAAATACCTTATTCACGTAAACAATGTTAAAGTAAAATAAAGTATTTACCTTTGTATACTCGATCGACCCATTTGATCTTCATGGGGAAAGTTCAAGTCGACGTAAGATTGTTGTTTTTATTCTCGAAAAAAGAAGTACTACGTAATGACAAAAGAGGGGGTCACTACCAAATCATCTGTCAAGCGAATAAGGATTTCGATTATCCTTCTCTAACATCTCGGAGGTGTTTCAAGGGTGAGGGGTTGAAGAAGACGATCTCTTTTTAAAAGGTCTATGTAGGTCAAAATACTTGTCTTAGAAGGTTAAATCTTCCATAGACTCTTCGAGAGTAATATAAACCTTTCATGGGAGTCCTAAAAAAAATAATAAAGATGGATTAATGGTTTCCTAAACTCCATTTAAATTTTATTTTATGTTTACGTTTTGTTTTGGTGATTTTATTCCTTTATTTTTATATATCCTTAATATATTATTCCCGAATCAACGATAACAAAATAATCTTTGATACGAACCCGAACGATAACTTACATTGCAAAGTGAGATTCGGATAATTTTATATTTCTTTTTTCTTTTTTACATATTTCGTATATCGAGAGTTGTTTTTTTTGTTTCACTTTGTTTGTCTTGTCTTTGTTTGTCTTGTCTTTGATTGTTGGTGGTGGTGTTGTAGTTATTGTCTCTCCAGTAGACCTGTCATTCATATGGAGAACCAAAACCTAAGAAAACACTTATGACATCTCTCTCCTATCTAATGTCCATACCTTTGACAACTATTCACTATTCTCTCGTAACTGATCTGGATCTATGAAATCGACTTATTAGATTAAATATTAGTAGTGTTCTAGAGATACTCCACTCATCATCATAAAAGTATGCTTTTTACTTTAGTGATTCCAATTCACCAAAGTAAGATGGATGTGTACCGTGATACAGTATAATCTTTAAAAAAAGAATTTAGGTTTTGTAAAAAAAGATTCTTTCAGAGATAATAGGTCAAAACATTTTTCGGATTCATTCTTCAGACTTTCAAAATAAAAATTATCATTGTTTTATTGTACGTAAAGAAATCGTGTATGATATATACAATTGAGTTAATTTGGAATCTTTTTAGAAATGTAATTCATGATAGTTATAGGGATGAAATTGCCACTGTTTTTCCTCAGTGTCTCTCTAGTAGACCGGGTCCAAGGGTATTAACGTCTTGGATTTTTAAATGACCCGATCCAGGTTTAGCATATGAGGACAACTAGACCTAATAACGTCATCACCCAGAAACCCTGAAATCTGATGACTAAAGTTTTTAGTCAATAGAGTCAGCTTCAAGTCAATCCTCGAGTCATTCTCCGTCCATTTCAAGGACTTTACGTGTCAACTATAAAACAAAGGTTTTGACTTCTTGGATCGAACATGGAGTCGGGTCCTTTCTCAATACGGTGGAAGCACACCCACAACTTACCTCCGTATTTCACAGTCAGTACTCAAAGGAGACACCGTTGAAAATGTAACATTTGTTCATCAAGAAAGTAACTTGGACACTCAAGACTGTTATCTAAGGTCGTGTGACTCGTGAAGACGTAGTCTTTGAAGTCTTTTAGATGAATTTCGGTTTCGGGAGTAGGACGATTTACCCAGTGATCGTACCACAGGAGAAACAATAGTTCGGGTTACAACATTGGTCACGTCTTATTGTGGATACATGGTGTGCAGTCACATAGTATCACGTGAGAAGAATGTACCTGATATTTTTAAAACCGAGACGAATCTGACTCTTCCTTAGTGATAATTATTTGATTAACTAAGATGTTTGTGAGTGATCGAAGATTTAAAAATATTGACTTAATCATGATTTCGTACCAAACCTTTTAAGTGTCAATTTCATTTTTCTTTACTGAATTTAATATGTGGGATTTCCATTTTTTTTTTCTGTTTAGTTATTTATAAATCGAGATCTAATACATAGGTGTACTTACTACACACGACTTTCTTCCTTATATGGGTAACACGTAGAAAACCATGTGTAATAATCCAATTTAGAAAAACCGTTTGTCTACCCCTTTGTTACCTTTGTCACTGTCTGAAATAAATGAACCCGAGGTTTTAGTGACGTCTACCACTGACGTCAGTACTTTGATTTTCTACGAACGAGAAACCTTTTTTTTTTTGATATTGGTTGGATCTGTCGTATAATTTTTGGTCTCTGTAATGAAACGACTGTTCCAGACAGACCAGTTTCGATACCAAAAAGGTCATCAGTACGTACCTACACTTTCAACTCGGTATTTCTTTCGACTCGTGGCTTCTTAACTACGAAAACTCGACACCACAACATCTTTTGAACTCTTAGGGAACCTGACGTTCTTCTAGTTTGGTCAGTTAGGATTTCCTTTAGACAGGACTTGTAAGTAACCTTCCTGACTACGATTTCAACTTCAAGGTTATGAAACCGGTGGACTACATTTTTTTTCTAGGACTACTACCCTTTCTAACTTCTGTCCTCCTCTTCCCATACTTCTTACTCTACCAACCTTCCGTAGTGACTGAGTTACCTGAACTCAAACTCGTTCGAGACCCTTAACCACTACGTGTCCCTTCGGACCATACGACGTCAAGTACCCTAGTGTCTCAACCTACACTGACTCACTGACTTGATTTGACTAAACCAACTTATTATCTAATAACTGAAATAAGGAGGTTAAGAATACGTGTTTTTTACCTTTAAATGTAATAAGTCAGTCTCACAATCAACGATTCAGTACAGGCTGAGAAACGTTGGAGCACCAGATATGACGGTCAGAGAAGACAGGTACCTTAAGAGGTCCGTTCTTATGACCTCACCCATCGACAAAGGAAGAGGTCCCCTAGAAGGGTCGGGTCCCTAACTTGGACCAAAAGGACGTAACGTCCGTTTCAGAAATGACAGACTCGGTGGTCCCTTCGGGAATAAATCGGATCATGGAGGTTTTATGGTTTGATAATCATTATCGTTTTATAGTTATCTTTACCGTATCTTTAAATCAGTAACCATTGGACCTTCTGAAGGACGAATCTCTTCTATTCTAAGGTTACTATTGGATCGGATCTGAAATGTATAAACAAAAGTCTTCCCTTCGTGAGTAAAGTCGTATATTGAGACAAATTAATTCATGTGTGTCATAAACACTAAGAGATTAAGCAAAATTAATATTAAGAGTTAAGAAGTTTATAAAAACAAAATTTATGAAGTCTTTGGTAGATCGAAATTTTTGTTCAAATCTAGTATAGTTAACTTTATTTAGTCTCTGATATAGAGTAACCCGTATCAGAGATTCGTAAGTTTATATTCTTGTTTAGTGACTGAGTAGACAATAGGTAGATACATAGTGTGAGATTAGATAATCACCTACTATTTGATTCGATGACAAAATACATTCTTATAACAATATTTAACAGTGTAGAAATTTCGTACGGAACAAGTCGATAGAAAAACGGAAAAGTATGTACCCCAATTCTCTCTCCTGTGACTTACTATTTGAGGGGTCCGGTCATCAACGGGTTATACGATGACCTCTTTATTACATCTTTATCCGATGACCTCTTTATTGAGGTCTTTTTTACTTCTTACTTCTCTACCTCGGTTTCGTTTTTGTTTTGGTTGAACACCTACACTGACCACTATCTTCGTTTCAGGCTACAACATTTCTCGTTATAACATATCTTTGGACCTTACAATCCAGGTACTTAGTTCTGTTTAACCTTCACCAGTTTGTCCTCTACCGTTCTTACTTGTAACTGTAAAATCCTTAGTCACTTGATTTTACTTGACCTTACTCACTTAAATTGAGTTTACTGGTAATATAGATGATGACATCCGTTCCTTGGGAATCTTCTTTACCTCATCGGTAGTGTTAGTTGTTTTCTAAGGCTTTCGTCATGAACCTACGTCAGAGTTTTTACTGTCTTACTAGAGACAAGTAAAGGTTCCGTTTGGTAAGTTATAGTGCTATTAGGTTCAGATAAGGTCTAGTCATTACGACTTCTTTGACTTCAACTTGCTAAGATACTTCTGGATGTTCTGGAAAATCTTGATTGTGGGGTTTTTCTACAGGAAAAGAAATATCCCTGACCTTACGTTTTCATCTTTCAGTTCTTTGTGGACCTCATTGTCCGTTTAAACTGGAACCTCATGTCTTACTTCGTCTCGTTTCCGATTGTCTTAAAACGGTTCTCTTACGTGACCAGTATCGTTTGTGGGAGAAGGTTGTTGTGTTCTCTTCTGAGATGTGTCCCTGTTAGTGGTCTATCAGTTGTGGCTATCTAACTAATATAAGAAACGTCGGTTTCTACCTTTTTGTGATATGTCAGTCGTTTTGTTCTGGTCCTCGACTGACACCGAGTCTAGTACTTGAGGAATAACGGTTTAAGTCTGACTTTAACTTCTTTCATCCCTTTTGGTGATCTGGTAAGTCAATACTGGATTTAGTTTAGGAAATACTAATATATCACCTTCACTCTTTATCTAAGTTCTCTAATCTAGACTATCTGTCTCACGGACTACTTGATACTTACCTCCAAACACTGTAACATGTCTTCAGTCCCTAGTAACATGTCCTAGTAGTCACGGACTACTTGATACCTACCTCCAAGCATTGGAACATATCCTCATTCCCTAGTAACATGTCCACAGTCTGTAACATGCTAGAGGTTATTTTTTCTTTACGTTTTTCGTTTTACCGACAGACTCCCACGGAATGTTTATCGACACCTTTCTTCTCTTCGTTTTTGGTTTCCTCTTTTCCTTTCTATATGAGTAAACTTACGTCTCAAGGTTTCTTATCGTTTCTCTCTGTTCTTTCGGAAGGAGTCACTAGTCACGTTTCTTTATCTCCCTTTTTTTCCTTACCCTTTCTGATCACTAGTGAATTCTTTTAATCTCTATGGTTTCTTTGTAAAGTACGTTTCTACCCGAGTTATTTCCTGTCTTTATAATACCTGGATTGTCTTCGTCTTTTATAATTCTTCTCCACCGTTCTTATATGTCTTCATATGTTTTTTCTAGAAGTGTTGGGTCTATTAGTACTACCATACTAGTGAGTGGATCTCGGTCTGTACGACCTTCCACTTCAGTTCACCCGGAATCCTTCGTAGTGATGCTTGTTCCGATCACCTCCACTACCTTAAGGTCGACTCGACAAAGTTTAGGACTTTCTACTACGATAATTTCACGACGTGAGTTATACGGTCGTTTAAACTTTTTGAGTCGTCACCGGTGTCCTGACTTTTTCCAGTCAAAAGTAAGGTCAAGGTTTCTTTCTGTTACGGTTTCTTACGAGTTTGATGGCGTGTTAACGTAAGTAGAGTGTGTGATCATTTCACTACGAATTTTAAGAGGTTCGGTCCGAAGTCGTTATGTACTTGGCACTTGAAGGTCTACAAGTTCGACTAAAATCTTTTCCGTCTCCTTGGTCTCTAGTTTAACGGTCGTAGGCATCCTAGTACCTTTTTCGTTCTCTCAAGGTCTTTTTGTAGATGAAGACGAAATAACTGATACGGTTTCGGAAACTGACACACCTAGTGTTATTGACACCTTTTAAGACTCTCTCTACCCTTATGGTCTGGTGGACTGGACGGAGAACTCTTTGAACACACGTCCAGTCCTTCGTTGTCAATCTTGACCTACACCTTGTTGTCTGACCAAGGTTTATCCTTTTCCTCATGTAGTTCCAACATATAGCAGTGGGACGAATAAATAGAATATACGTCTCCTGTAGTACTCTTTGCGACTCGACCTACTTTGTGTACGACCTTAGTTCCAACGGTCCTCTTTATAATTATTAAAGTCTATACGTCTACTGTGGTGGGAGTATCATCTTTCACTTCTTCTTGATTTCTCGAAGAACTACTTTCACTTTCTTCTCTCATTTTTCAACCGAATTTCGAGTTGTAAGTCTTTTGATTCTAGCACCGTAGATCAGGGTAGTAAAGTACCGTTTATCTAGTCCTTTGTCACCTTTATCACCGACTGAAATAAAAAGACCCGAGGTTTTAGTGACGTCTACCACTAACGACGGTACTTTGATTTTCTGCGAATGAGGGACCTTCCTATCAATACTGGTTGGATCTATCCTATAAGTTTTCGTCTCTGTAGTGAAACGACTGATTCCAGGCAGATCAGTTCCGATACCAAAAAGGTCACCAGTACATACCTACACTCTCAACCTGACACTTCTTTCGACTCACGGGTTCTTAACTACGAAAATTTGACACCACAACCTCTTCTGAGAACTCTCAGGGAACCTGACGTTCCTCAGGGTGGTCAGGTAGGATTTCCTCTAGTCGGGACCCACAAGTAACCTTCCTGACTACAACTTCGACTTTGAGCCTATATGCGACCGGTGGACTATGTTTCTCGACTGAGTAAACTTTTCTGAGACTACGACCCTTTCTAACTCCCGTCCTCTTGTTCCCCTGCTGTTTCCTACTCTACCGACCTACCGTAGTGGCTGAGTTGCTTGTATCCAAAACCACTTCAGGTCCTCAACAACTACCTGGACCTCCGGACAGCACGATGTCAAGTACCACAGTGTTTCTCAACCTGTGCTGACTCACTGACTTGACTTGACTTACTATCCAATAATAGAATTCTATTTCTCTTATTTTATAAATTTTAGTTTCTCTTAAGTTCAAAGTCGTATCCGATTTAACTTCATGGAATAAAAAAAATCATTACATTGTTGGCCTCATTCGTTAAACTGGACTCTTCTAATTAAAGTTGTTTACCTATAAATGAATTTATGAAAATTTAAGAACCTCAATATAACATGTATGTTGTCAAAAGTAAATCGTAAGAAAAGATTCGATGAATTACCACGTTTACATTTGTCCAAAAGAATCGTATATTTAATCATTTTTGTAAGAACGTTTTTTATTTTTATTTTTGTTTTTTGAAGTGAGGGTAGATCTCGTACTTAGTTTGAGTATTTAGTGATATCAATAATAATTTATTAATTTAATAATTTATTGAATAATTTCAAGAATATCACAGATTTGTTTATATACTGAAAAAAGTACATTACTTGGTACCTTTTTAAATTTTATTAGAAGAAAGTTTTTAGAGATAATTACTAAAATTTGACTTACATAAAGAATATATATTAAATTCTCGTACATATATAATACATAGGAGTGAAAACGTAATGTATATACATACAATAAGTACAAATATATATGTGAACTAAAAGAATAACGATTATATATATACTAAAAGAATAACGATTACAATAACGTACATGTAAAAATATTTATAGTTTCTTCCATAATTTTATTACTAGTGAATATTAAAGTGTTAGGTCTCCACTGACGACAAACCAAAACCAATCGAAAAAAAGTAAGGAAAGAGACATAGATACTAATGCATTAAGATATAATACACTATAGGGATTACCTATAGTATGACATGTATCATATAAAATAGGACCAATATTGAAACAGAAAAATACCTATGAAAAAGTATAGTAATTTTTATAAGTACTTATAATTCTGAGGATGTTCTAAGACTGAATATGTATATGGTATCGGTGTTTTTTCATCAGACATTTCACTAACACTTTTTCTATTCTACCACTTTAGTGTAACGTACACTCGAATTATCTTTAGTGATGACCCGACGTATCGTTCTGTCCTCTCTTCCAAAGTCTTTAGTTTCTCCTCCACTTTGTTGTCTCCTTTGTTTTCTGATATCTCTGTTCACCAATCAATCGTTGGTCAGTATCACCTTGCATCCTCTGCCTATCTCTCACACCAATTTTATAAGACTTCTTATTTATGTAGAAAATAAATTAGAATTTCATAAATGTGATTCTAGACATAGGAGAGGGATCGACGTTTACGTTTACAATTCACTTCGGACGTCATATGTGTTTACGCAACTTACTCAAGTCTCCTTGTAATATCTTTACTTCAAGACAAAGTGTCACACTTTGTCGAATGTACTCACTATGCTCGTATCTCTTCTGAGCACCTTCCACACCAATCTGAAAATCACCCGCGTATGTTAACTCTCAAATCACGTTTGTTCTTAAATCTCGGTATCCAGTACCTCTTATGTTAAGTGGTGGTGGGTCGGAGGAGGGGTCCGTTCCGACAGTCTAATTTATTCTTGAGGGTTAATTTATACCCAAAATCTGTCTGTCACTCACCAAACAAAAAATCATATTTACACGGAATTTATAACGTGTCCTACACATATGTGAATTTTTTTACAGTAAGCAACAAATAGACTTTAAGTCTAAATTAACTTATAAGGTACAAAAATAATTGATTTAGGTGTTGGATGAGGATTATTGAAGGTCTCTATTTTCGTTCCTATTGTCCAAGGTGGAATAGACCCTGTCCTTACTATCTTTAAACACGACTTAAAAGAGATGTTAAGTCTCCTATCCAGTTTGTGTTTATACGTATCAATCACAGTTTTGATCACTCCATGTCTAGGGTACAATTCACGAACGATACTAGACTTACATAGGGGAGTTTTAAGTATATAACTTTGGGATTCGGGGATTCCACTACCGTAATCATCCGTTCCGGAAACCCTCCACTACCCCAGTAGTCCCACCATGGGAGTATTTACACTAATCACGAGAATATTTTCCTAGTATTCTATAAGGGATCGAATACAATCCTTTACTCTTCAAACATTGAACCTTTCTCCCGGGAGTAGGTTGGTGTGATCGTAGTGGGACTAGAGTCTAAAGCTCGACGGTTATGACTCTCGTTGTTTAAAGAACAAATATACGGTAGGTCTCGACATTACAAAACAATCGTCGGACTGGTCTCATTCTGTCACAGGAAAAAAGACAGAGATTTAGAGGAAAGTGACACCGTCCTAATAAGGTTATCATGTAAAATAATCGTAATCAAAACAAATTATGAGTGTCTTATAAAGTAGGAAGATAGTGGTCACTAACGTATATTCTTTTAATATAAAAATTATCAATTGACGACTGGGTGGAAACCTTATCAAGTGTGTAAAAGAATTTCTTTACAACGTTCTGATAGGCACGGAATGATTGGTGAAGTAGGTACCATGTCGATGTTCCCCCATCTGAAGACAGTTGATAGGAGTATAAACATTTTATAAAAGTGAAACTGTCTAAGATATATGTAAAATATGGTTTTAGACTGTCAGAACTCTTTTTTACCGTATGACGTCTCACCAACATACCTTCTGAGGATATAAATGGAAGATGTAAGTTTTTTTATACTATGTCGGGATTGTATGTATTTTAGTACAACAAGATATATTATTTTTACCTTACTTTCTTTAATGAAAAGACACCCTTATTGTTTTCGGATCTCAGTCTCGGTGACTCAGGGTGGGTAGTCATGTTACCTTAGGATGACATTTCTGTAGTCGACTTAAATTAATTGTTGGTAGTCACCTCGTGAATGATTCACGATGTCGATCTTAAAACGAGACACGATCCCGATATTTTCGTTTGGTGTCAGGGATTGGTTCGTGGCATATAAGTACATCGGTATTTTCATACTCACTTCAGCGAGTCAGCACAGACTGAGAAACTCTGGGGTACCTGACATCGGATGGTCCGAAGAGGTAGGCACCCTAAAAGGTCCGTTCTTATGACCTCACGTAACGGTAAAGGAAGAGGTCCTTTATAAGGGTTGGGTCCCTAGCTTGGGTCCAGAGGACGTGACATCCGTCTGCGAAAATGTCGGACTCGGTGGTTATTCCATAATTTATATCTATGTGTGTGTCTGTGTGTTCTCGACAAGAGTCGTTCTCTTCCTTCTAAACGGTACCCATTTAGTTGTACATAGCACCCGTTTAGTAGTGGGTTTAACTTTGTAAAGAAACCCAAAAACTTCCTATGTATTCCTAAACGGTTTGTACTTTTCCTTACCAACAAATGTCGTCCCGAAGGGACCACCGAGTCTCCAATTTCGTAGACGGACCTTACGACCTCTGGGCCCAAGCTAGGGACCCAGCCCTTCTAGGGGACCTCTCCCTTTACCGTTGGGTGAGGTCATAAGAACGGACCTCTTAGGGTACCTCCCTCCTCGGACCATACGATGTCAGGCACCCCAGCGTTTCTCAGCCTGTGCTGACTCGTTGAAGTGAAGTGAAGTTCTACACATTTTGACGATCAAGGAGTCACAACGAACTCACAATCTACTCTCCGTCCCTCTCGGAACATACATCTTCGGTGGTATAGTAATTCCCTACGAGTACTATCACTGGACGTGGTCTTTCTTGAAGGTCCTCCCGTAGTGAACTAGTGTCTTCATTAAGTTTCACTAGTGAATCGCTGTACTTTCTCTCTAAGTTCAACCCCATCTTCATCTTACTCCCACGGTCCCTCCTGTGATGATGGTTATCAGACTTGATTTCTATGATATGGTGTCCGGATTGAAGTTGGTCGTTGTCTCCTCTACCCAAGTAGGTAAGTAAGTAAATACAAAAGATCTTTGTGAATAACTCATGAATGATACACGAACCGGGAGAAGGTCCGAAACTCATGTCTCCTCGTTTGTCTGAGTTAACAAGGTCAAGACACTTCGAATGTGACGTATCTTCCTTTTTTAAAAGAGTTTTCATATAGTTATTCAAATTTTTATTATGATACTATACTTTAACATACAATTTTGTATCTCGTTTCAAGAACGATCTTGACGTGATAAGTTATGTCATCAACGATCGGTGTTCATCGATAGAATTAATCTAATTAATTACTTTTAACATAATAAGGTAAAGACTTATAGTGATCGGGGTACAATTCGCGAGTGAATATAATTATACAACCTGTTATATCTAATAGTTTACAAAGACAGTGACGTTTTTCAAGTCCTACCTCGATGGAGTTCCGTCAAAGAAATATATTTTCATAAATAGATACTAAACATGTCTTTGTACTTACTACCCTAGTTCAGTCGGTACAGTTTTAGTCCCCTTTATTTCGGAGTCCGTCTCCTACGTTCACGTTGTCAGGACTTCTTGATTTAGTTATAAAAGTTCTTTCTCTCGGTCATCCTGACCTCCTACCACACACTTCCTCTCTCACCACCCTTTTCAAATTTTTCATCTGACACCAAGGGTTCCTGGTATGACCCTTCGGACTGTTAATAAGATTGAATCCTCCTTCGGGTACTTCCTTAATTATATGTAATACTGTACTACCCTAAATACTAATAAAATTAGTGAAATAAAACCCCTGTTCTTTATCAACCTCCCTTTACCTTCGTAATACAACTACCTTTTTTTACAATCACGGAACCTAACGTGATTGTTGTCTCGACACCTCTTCATCATCCTAGGTCTGTGTTAAACCTCTTTCTTGTTTGTTAAGAAACACGAACTGTCATTTACCCCCACCTTCCACTTCTCTACTCTCTCTCACTAACCATAACGAAACATGACTCTACTTCTTTAGACACCCCCGTTCCTTGTCGAAACCCACCTTTTTAACAAACAAATTAAAACCTCTATAATTCTAGTGATAATTTTAAATTCTCGTCGACCGTTCATCAATCTCCAAATACTCGAATCCTTTCTTCAGTCGTGACCTCTTCATACAAACCCGTAGTAGTGTACATACCTTGAATTTCAGTACTTCGACTCTCTAGGGGTTCCTCTACCGTATCTTATGGACCGACCCAGACTCAGGTTTCAGTTGGGTCAATAGAGGTATAAGACATTTCGTTCCCCTCTTTGATGTTCTTACTGAATCTTTCTCACGGTTTTTCTATCTTCTTTTTAGGTCCTCACTTAAGAACCTTCTGTTCACACTTTCACACCTTGTCAATAAAGTTTACGTCTACTCCCCACTCGGATCTTCTCTGGTGACCCTAAATCGTCGTACCTTAGATCCCAAAGGCACCACCGAGTCTCCACTGGACGTAAACTAGGGACCCAACCCTTCTAGGGGACTTCTTCCTTTACCGTTGGGTGAGGTCATAAGAACGGACCTCTTAGGGTACCTCCCTCCTCGGACCATCCGATGTCAGGTGTCCCAGCGTTTCTCAGACTGTGCTGACTCGCTGAAGTGAAAGTGAAAGTTAGACAACCATGGACTGCTTTCGTACAGTTCATCTTTAGGTCAAAATGACTCGACTCTTTCTCTTACTTTTCACCTTTTTACCCATATATCTCTGTCTAATACAAAACGACTCTTCCTTTTTTTTACTTTTCTTTAACCTCTTTTCGAACTTCAGTTTCCTGATAAAGTTCTAATTCTTAAGGGTTTGTGTGATATCTGTTACTAGGACATGACTCCGTCTTTAAAACCTACTACTATTACCAATAAGTGAAATCAATGGTACTTATCTTCAAGTCACTATTACGTTTTAAAATTACATAATTATAAGAATATTTGTCTTCCGAAGGGACCACCGATTCGTCATTTCTTAGACGGTGGTTACGTCCTCTGCACCCAAGGTGGGGACGCAGTCCTTCTAGGGGACCTCTTCCTTTACCGTTGGGTGAGGTCATAAGAACGGACCTCTTAGGGTACCTGCCTCTTCGGACCGCCCGATGTCGGGTACCCCAACGTTTTGTCAACCCGAACTGAATCACCGATATGTTGTCGTTTGTTTGTTTGTCTTTTTAGACCAACTTTAGATTACAAGAGTCTGTTAAATTAGGATCAAGTAAAATTGAAACGAATAAAAGAGGTTTTATAGAAGTTTAGTTTAAAAGAGTAAAATAGTAATTAATAAAAAGTTATTAGTTTATTATATAACATTAAGTGTTGGAAAATAGTAAACGTCTGATACAAATTCCCATGATATAAAAATCTGAGGGTGTACTTTAGAATATTGATGGATTACTATCTTTCGATCATCCATACGAAATTTTATTTAAAAATGGTGACGTTTTATGAGTGTTCATAAACTTCTTATCACATATAGGTAAGCTATACTCCGAAAAAGTTCAATGTCTATTACACAATACACTAGTAACTGGTACTTTTGACTTTAAGAAATCCGTGTGACTAACCTCCCTTTAATCCTGAAGGGTTCACCGAATCACCATTTCTTAGACGGACGGTTGTGTCCTCTGTGTCCTCTACACCCAAGATAGGGACCCACTTCTAGGGGACCTCTTCCTTTGTTGAGTGAGGTCATAAGAACGGACCTTTTAGGGTACAAGTCTCCTTGGACCACCCGATGTCAGGTACCCCAACGTTTTCTAAACCTGTACTGAATCGTTGATTTGTCTGTTTTGATATATGTCATACTTTTCTTCAGTTATTTATTAATATATATGACGACATCGGACTTAGTCCCTTCAACGATCCTTATACATTCACGAAAATAGGTTTAAGTTTTTCAATAAAAAGTTTACTTTAGGAAAGTTTCAGGTTTTTGAAGGAAAGGAAATGACTGGGGATCTTTGGTGACTGGGTCGTGTATGGTATTTTAGTCTTGTTACGACTTTGAATGACAATAATAATCGTTTACAAAGTTTCTTTTCGAATCTCCTTTTGAACATTAGAGAGTTAGGATTCATGACTTTTATGTTTTATAAACAGGGATCTTCGTCTTCAGTCAGTCCTTACCCTCAGTGAATTTTTTTCTTTTGGATATTTTGAGGTTAAAACAATTTTTCTTTTTTTTTTACTTGAAAATGGGTTTAATAGTGAGTTGAATTTAGACAGTAAAAATGACAAAATAATTCTTTATTTTTGGTAAGTACATTATAAAAATTCAAAAAGGTTAGTATATAGGACATCAAAATATCGTTTAGATCACACTTCATGTCAACAAGGTTTACGACAAGACAATTACCAAACAGAATTTGGCCCGTACAACAGTATAGACGGACTTAAATAGTGTTACGTCCCTACTTCAAACCAATTCGGAGTTTCGACCTGATACTGTTACCTTACATAACTGCATGAATCCGACTCTTTTGGTGAACGGACTCGGAGCCTTGACAGGACACAAAAGTACGAGTGGAGAGAGTAACAAGAGAAACCGACAGGGAAACGAGAGACAGTCTAAAGACTGGTGGGTTGAATCGAGTAGGACAAACAGGGATACAGACCTAAACATAGAAAGGTGGAGACTAAGGAACTAGTATCAGAACGGAACTAAACAGACGTGTCTCGTCGTTAAAATGAGAATCTTTTATTTTTCACTACAGTAATTTAAACGTCTGTAGTAACTTGAGGAGATTCTTTGTAAGGGATTGGATTTTAGGAACTTTATAGATCTTCATATATTAACTATAAACTTTTTTACATCTACTTGAAATTGGACACACTTCACCATTTCTTAAAGTATTATAAAAGTAAAGGAAATGGTGTCCTCAGAAAACGGAGGGAGGAAGACGGACACAAAACGTTCTTACAAACTGGATTTCGACCGTCAGTCATTTATGAGACTTATTACCTAAGACAAAAAGGGTATTTTGTAAGACATTCTAAGGATTTAGGTTTTAGGAGTAAGAGAACTTGAGGATCACTTCAAAAACGAATACGCTAAATCAATCGTAGGATATATAATGAAGGACTATTGGGTCGACCATTTCTTAGACGGACGTCACGCCCTTTGGACCCAACTAGGGACCCAACCCTTCTAGGGGACCTCTTCCCTTTCCGATGGGTGCGGTCATAAGACCGGACCTCTTAAGGTACCCGAGATATCAGGTACCCCAGTGTTTCTCAACCTGTACTGACTTACTGAAAGTGATATGTATTGTCTACCTGTAGATATAGATTATAAATACTTGAAAAGTGTTTAAGAAAACGGGAAAGGGTCTTACACGGGTTATGTTACAAGTCACTTAATCTCATCACTTAATTTTCTAGATACACGATCTTATACTGAAGGTAAAGAAACATAGGACATCATTTATTATGAATACACAATGAAGTGTCCACCAGTAACTAAATAGACACGACGAATACTTACATTTAAAATTCAGATTTTATTATATTGAAATATCTCCTCTGTTAATTAATTTCTTATTGATTTCCATCATAGTTGACTTCCATATTCAAGTGATTGAAACTTTATCTTACTTTAAGTGTGTATACTTCTATATTATCCTAATAATTCCTTATGTAGGTAAGTCAGTGTGTCAGAAAGACTCAGAAACGATGGGTCACCTGACGTCGTGAAGTCCGAAGGGACAGGTAGTGGTTGAGGGTGTCGAACGACTTGAGTACAGGTAGCTCAGTCATTACGATAGGTTGGCAGAGTAGGAGACAGTAGGGGAAGAGGACGACGGAAGTTAGAAAGGGTCGTGGTCCCAGAAAAGATTACTCAGTCGTGAACGGTAGTCCATCGTTTTCATAACCTCGAAGTCGAAGTCATAGTTAGGAACGTTACCTATAAGTCCTGACTAAAGGAAATCCTACCTGACCAAACTGGAAGGACGTCAGGTTCCCTGAGAGTTCTCAGAAGAGGTTGTGGTGTCAAGTTTTCGTAGTTAAGTAGCCGTGAGTCGAAAGAAGTACCAGGTTGAGAGTGTAGGTATGTGCTGATGATCTTTTTGGTAACAGAAACTGATACACCTGGAAACAGTCTTTTCATTACAGAGACGAAAACTTACACGACAAACCCAACCAGTATCAAAAAGAAGGTTCTCGTTCGCAGAAAATTAAAGTGCCGACGTCAGTGGTAGACGTCACTAAAACCTTGGGTTCTTTTATTTTAGACAGTGACAAAGGTAACCAAGGGGCAGACAAACGGTACTTCACTACCCTCACCTACGGTGTTAGAAGCAAAAAACTTACAACTCAAAAAATTCGGTTGTAAAAGTGAGAGGAGAAAATGAAAGTAGTTCTCTGAGAAATCAAGGAGAAACGAAAGACGGTATATTCCCACGACAGTTTAGACGTATAGACTCTAATAACCATAAAGAGGGTCGTCAAAACTAAGGTCGAACACGAAGTAGGTCCGGTCACAAAGAGTACTATATGAGACGTATCTTCGATTTATTCGTCCCACTGTTATATGTCGAAACTAGATGAGGAAAAGGTTAAACCTTGGTCAGGAACAAGGTACAGACCAAGATTGCCAACGAAGAACTGGACGTACGTCAAAAGAGTCCACCGTCCATTCCACCAGATTATAAAGACAAAGAAAGTCTTCAAAGGTGTCACACAACACTAGATGTGTCAGTTTCCGAAATCGCATTAGTTACTTCGTCTTCATTTACAAAAAGACCTTAAGAGAACGAAAAAACTATTAGGTCACCTACAACTGTTAAACTAAAGACCAAGGAGACAGAAAAAATTTAGGTCGAACTTGTAGACCTTCAAGTACCAAATCCATGATAACTTCGGATCGAAACTCTTAAATACTGTAATGAAACGATCACACACTCTACTCACGGTAACACAACATCAAACTTGTGACGAACCGTAACGGAAAGAAACCCTGACCTTACTTTTGACTGGAAAAGGTCAGGACATCGGTGACGACTCAAAAGGTCTAAACGACTGTACAACTCACATCGTGAAAGTGTCATAGTAGAAAATCATAAACTTTTTAGAGTCGACCTAAGGTAGTGGAGGTGATCGAAACAAACATTTCTTAGATGGAAGTTACATCCTCTGGACACAATTAAAGAACCCAACTCTTCTAGGGGACCTCTTCTCTTGTCAATGGGTGAGGTTATAAGACCAGACCTCTTAAGGTACCTGACATATCAGGTACCCTAGTGTTTCTCAGTCTGTACTGACTCGTTGAAAGTAAAAGTTCTTTATGTTTGGATCGAAAATTTCAGATACAATCTGGTACGACGGAAGGGTCTAGACGGAAACAGTAGTGGTTTATCATCAAAACGTTATGACTTAGTCAAAGGGGTAACCGAGTCTACCATTTATTAGACGGACGTCACGTCCTCTGGACCTAGACTAGGGATCCAACCCTTCTAGGGGACCTCTTCTCTGACAGATGGGTGAGGTCATAAGGACGGACTTCTTAGGGTACCTGTCTCCTCGGACCACCCGATGTCAGGGACCCCAACGTTTCTCACCCTGTGTTGACTCGCTGATTGTGAAAGTGAAAGTGGCCTAGTCAATCTTATAACTTTATTATAGGTAATAAACAACTTGTGAAACTTGTGTAATTTATGAAATTAGACAAGACATGCGGGACACTTCGTCCCAACAAATTATAGTGGGTTTTATTATTTTTCGTCTGTCCAGATAGACTAAAATTAAAGACACAAGTTAGGGGATAGGGTACTAAAGGGGGGTCAGTGATGTCCAGTATAAGTGTGAACAAAGATAAGAAGAAAACCCCAGGACATTACTTACCGTCCTGTTAGTCGAGGTTGACAGTCCCGGTTGATACCCTGAACTCGTAGACGACTAAAGTCGTAGGTGTTACCGAGGATATTGATCGGGAGGTTGTATGTCTGACATGACTCGTTATGGTTCTCAAGGGAGTAGTTAAATCCAGAAGATTATTACCATACTTTAGAGAAGGTTCTAATAAGAGAATATCATCTCAACCAGACATTACACCTGTAGTATCTCGAAAGTAACAAAACAGGTTTTAGAATTCAAAATTTTATTAAGTGAATCAATATTTGAGACGATTTACCACACAATAGTTAAGTATATGGACGGACCTATACATTTTATTACTTGATACAACAACTAGAAAGTAAATAAACCATTTAGTATAGGTATTGGATTACTTCATCTTAACTCACTGTATCAAAAAAAAAAAGAATTAAAAACGAAGAAAGATTCTTAAGGAATTTTCGATTTAGGTTAGTTAAAATTAGATCGGATTATAATGTATATAATTTAAAGATTCTTGTGTACAAGTCACTTAGACATATTATATTTATCTTTTTTCATAACTATGGAAGGTAATATTTCGTAATGAATTATCAATACTATAATTATTCCCGAAGGGCCGTCGAGTCACCATTTCTCAGGTGGATGGTTACGTCTTCTTTGTTCAAACTAGGGACCCAGTCCTTCTAGGGACCTCATCCTTTATAGTTGGGTGAGGTCATAAGAACGGACCCTTTAGGGTACCTGGATCCTCGGACCGTCAGGTACCCCAACGTTTTCTCAGTCTGTGTTGAATCGTTGATTTGTTGTTGTTTTTGTTAGTATAATTATTTGTAAATAACGGTAAATAAAGTGGATCTTGAATCCATGTTTGAAAACGAGACCTTGGAATCTCTAGTGTGTCTTGGGTCTCTACGACTTTTTATTCTCGTTTCCTTCTTGACAAATCTTATTTTAAAAGAGTACAATCTACCTGTTATATAAAGTCTAGAAGTATATTTGGGTAAACCTACTAAGAGTATAATTGAAGATTCTAAATATATGTCTTCATGTAAAAGAAGAAGGACCCGACTAGGACGGAAACGGAAGGTTTAAAAGAAAAGGGAAAGGTCATTCCCTCTTATGATTTAAACAAATCATAAGATTAAGACAAAAGAAAAGACAAGAAAACTTAAATGAGTTCTACCATCTAGGGTTTAGGATCTTTATCCTGTCGATAAGGTAACCTCGGATTTACTTAAAGTACAAATACTATGAGAGGTCAGTATTTCATTTAAGATATTCGATCGTCAGTTATACAATTATAACGATCTTATTAATTTTCTTTTTGATAGTGTAACTGTTTCAATTATGGATATCGGTCAGACTATTTCTTTGACACAGGACCCCAATTGTCAGGAACAGAATTACGGACTTATACTATACAAGAATTTGAAAGTTTTAAAATAACAAAGTATTATAAAACTATTATCCACTTACTTCGTACAAAAAAAAAATTTCTCAATTTCCTCTAATGGTTGGATTTTCTACTCATGACATACCTATCTCTCATCTGGAGTTTCCAATTATTGAGAATGAGTTCAAATATTGGGAGTCCATTAGGAACTACTTTAACCCTTTCTTTGTCTAGATTCCATATAGAAAGGACAAGAAACCTAGTGAGAGTACAGTGGAAGGTTAAGACACAAGTACGTATGAAGACGAAAAAGGACGGTGGATGAGAACGACGTTAAGTACCCCAGTGTTTCTCAGCCTGTACTGACTCGCTGATTTGACTTGACTTGATAAAACCAGAGCTTGCCGATGACGGTAAAAATTCTATAGGAAGAGTATTATCGTTTACTTCGTTGACTGTTTGTTGATTAGAGTTTTTATATGTTCGTTGAATACGTCGAGTTAAGGTCTTTTTATTTGCTGGGTTAGTTTTTTACCCGGTTTCTTGATTTATCTGTAAAGAGGTTTCTTCTGTATGCCTACCGATTGTTTGTGTACTTTTCTACGAGTTGTAGTGAGTAATAATCTCTTTACGTTTAGTTTTGGTGTTACTCCATGGTAAAGTGTGGTCAGTCTTACCGTCGCTAGGTTTACAGATGTTCGTTATTAACGACCTCTCCCACATCTCTTTTCCATTGGGAGAAGGTGACAACCACCCTTACGTTTGATCATGTCGGTGATACTTCTTGTCACACCTCTAAGGAAATTTTTAACGTTTATCTTGACGGAATACTGGGTCGTTAGGGTGACGACCCGTATGTGTGACCCCTTTGGTCTTGCCTTTCTCTGTGCACATGGGGTTATAAGTAGTGTCGTGACAAATATTATCGGTCCTGTACCTTCGTTGGATCTACAGGTAGTCGTCTACTTACCTATTCATTCGACCCCATGTATATGTGTTACCTCATAATGAGTCGGTAATTTTTCTTACGTAAACTTAGTCAAGATTACTCTACCTACTTTGACCTCGGATAATATGTCTCGNCTGTATTTAGTGTCGTCCTAGGAGATACTAGGTGGAGGGTCTTAAGACCTTTATTTTCGTTTTTATTTGTTTACCCTAGATTAATTTTAATTTTCGAAGACGTGTTGTTTCCTTTGATATTCGTTCCACTTTTCTGTCGGAAGACTTACCCTCTTTTATTATCGTTTACTTCGTTGACTGTTTGTTGATTAGAGTTTTTATATGTTCGTTGAATACGTCGAGTTAAGGTCTTTTTATTTGCTGGGTTAGTTTTTTACCCGGTTTCTTGATTTATCTGTAAAGAGGTTTCTTCTGTATGTCTACCGATTGTTTGTGTACTTTTCTACGAGTTGTAGTGAGTAATAGTCTCTTTACGTTTAGTTTTGGTGTTACTCCATGGTAAAGTGTGGTCAGTCTTACCGTCGCTAGGTTTACAGATGTTCGTTATTAACGACCTCTCCCACATCTCTTTTCCATTGGGAGAAGGTGACAACCACCCTTACGTTTGATCATGTCGGTGATACTTCTTGTCACACCTCTAAGGAAATTTTTAACGTTTATCTTGACGGAATACTGGGTCGTTAGGGTGACGACCCGTATGTGTGACCCCTTTGGTCTTGCCTTTCTCTGTGCACATGGGGTTATAAGTAGTGTCGTGACAAATATTATCGGTCCTGTACCTTCGTTGGATCTACAGGTAGTCGTCTACTTACCTATTCATTCGACCCCATGTATATGTGTTACCTCATAATGAGTCGGTAATTTTTCTTATGTAAACTTAGTCAAGATTACTCTATCTACTTTGACCTCGGATAATATGTCTCGTTTCATTCGGTCTTTCTTTTTATGGTTATATCATATGATTGTGTATATATACCTTAAATCTTTCTACCATTACTATGGGGATATACACTCTGTCGTTTTCTCTGTGTCTACATATCTTGTCAGAAAACCTGAGACACCCTCTCCCTTTCCCACCCTACTAAACCCTCTTACCGTAACTTTGTACATATGATAGCACATTCTTTGCTTATCGGTCAGATACAAGCTATGTCCTATGTCCTACGAACCCCGACTACGTGCCCCTACTAGGTCTCTCTACTATACCTCACCCTCCACCCTCCCCCCAAGTCCTAACCCTTGAGTACATGTGAGCACCGACTAAGTACAGTTACATACCGTTTTGGTTATGTCATAACATTTCGTTTTATTTCATTTTTATTTTTACAATTTTTTCTTTTTTTTTCTATAGGAAGAGTAAAAATAACGGTGAGAAAGAATTAACACACTTGACCACTTTCACTTTCAACGAGTCAGCACAGGTTGACAAACACTGCGGTACCTGACATGTCAGGCACCTTAAGAGGTCCGGTCTTATGACCTCACCTATCGGGAAGGGAAGAGGTCCCATAGAAGGGTTGGACCCCCAACTTGGGTTCAGAGGACATAACGTCCACTTAAGAAATGGTCGACTCGGTGTTCCTTATACACACTTTACCTTTTAAAATACTAATGAAACTGTTCTGATCGTTAACCTGACCCCGTTTCCGGACTGATGACAGATTTTGAAGAATGAGGGTCAAAGGGTACTTAAGACTAAAGAATTGGTAAAAGACAGAATAGTTGGTTTATGACCTCTTTCTGTACATTTCAATTCCCTTTACTTTTTTAAAATGGAATAAAATTTCTCACACCTTCTTACCTCTGGATTCAGAAGTCTCCGTTTCTATCCACAACTATCCTCTCATCTTTCTTATCCTCGTCTACCGAACCTCATTTCATCTTAGAAAACAAGTTTTATTATTCATCATACATTCTCCCCCTCTTACGTCAGTTTCACTCTTTCACCCTACGACTTCTCGTTTCTCGTCTTTTATTCCATAATTTCTATCCCCAGTTTACTACTCTCCTCTAGAAAGTCTATTCTCCGGTGGAAAGTCACTTAAAGTTTCACATTTTCCTTCTTTATTCACCTTAAAGAACCGTACCCGGATTATTCAATGTCAAAGTGTACATCTCACAACTATCCAATAGTGACGTAAAATCTAGTAAACGTTTATGTGTTGTACCTTTTAAGAAAACGATGTCGTATCGTGCTCGGTAAGTATATTTTTTCTCTATGATTATCTTACGGAATATGATTTCAAAATAAAACACAAAACAAAAAGATAAAAGGGGTTGGAGTGTAAATAAATTATATAAAATTCCTGTCTTACTAAACATGAAATTCAATTTGTGATGAGTCTAATACACACTATATAAACTTCCCACCCGGTTAGATGTAAATGAACATAATGATTTAAGATTTTACTAAATAGACAAAACTAGTAGTGAAACGTTATACATCTAAGAATCTACATGTTCGAAGTTTATTTTTATTAATTAAAAAAATTTACAAGATACACGAACCTAAAATTAGAGTCAAAACTCTGAATTCTATAAAACCCTTAAAAGTTTTTATGGGATAAATTTAGTATAAATAACAAAAGAACCCATTGAAAAACTTTCTTTTTATCATTTGTCTTTCTCCGAAAAATTTCAATTTATATGAACCAGGATTTTTTGTCCTTTAATCTAAGTAATTAAACCGAAATGCACTTGTAGATAGGTTTAAGATTGACTGCAAAAATTGTACGAAATAATAATTCATCGACCAATCTATTAGAGTTGGATTTATATCGAAAGTAAAGATGTAATTAAGAGATACAATAGAAGAACGTAAGGAGGGACTTCTTGTTATTTTACAGAGATAATAAACAGAAACTATGAACTTTGTCTTGTGTATTTAATGTTCACCAATTACTTTTAATTATCTCACGAGATTGAGTCGACAACCCCGTAAAGACTATTTATTTCAATACCTATTTGAAATGTAACATTAAGTTTCGATCTCTCTCCAAAACAACGTTACATCGGAGAAGTATTGTTTACAAAGAAACTTGAACACGATATCACTCCCTTTCGCTTCCCCTTCGAGACGACTAGAAAATTTGTACAGTTTCGGAATCCTTCGATTCGTATCACCTGGTATGACTGACTGAAAACAGTCGGACATGCCACAGACATGGGACAGAAGGATACTTCTAGACATAGAGGAGATTTCCGTCTGTCCTCGAGGACAGTGACATCCTTGAGATGTCCCAGATGTACCTTGAAGTACTAAAGACAAAGAAAGTTATAGAGAGATGAAATAATTCAGTAGAAAAGACTTTCAACTAAAATACGAACCCTTTTTTCAAAATTTATGACCAACATCTTTTATGTCCAAAATTTCTTTTTATTTTTAGTGGTTATTCCGGTAGTGAGTCTTTATTAGTCAATAAAATCTAATAGAAGGAGGAAAGACTACATATGACATACAATATACGGTTTAATGGTAAAAATATCTTGACACTAGAACGTCATGGTATAAATTTCTCATGTAATAATCGTTAAGGAGTTTAGTTATTCATAACCATAGAGATTGTAAAAAGACTGTAAAAGTACTAACGGTCACCTTTATTTTGTGTAGGAAAATTCAATCTTCTTACTGAATTACTTGTGAAAATCAACCTGTAAACCTAACAAAAGTCAAACAGTCACAATATATTATTAAAGTTACACATAAATTGTGTATTTAGACTAAAACCGTTGATATTGGCAATGAAGACCTCTTCCGTTACCGTGGGGTGAGGTCATGAGAACGGACCTTTTAGGGTACCTGTCTCCTCGGACCACCCGACGTCAGGTACCCCAGCGTTGACTCGTTGAAGTGAAAGTGAAAAGTGAAAGTACGTAACCTCTTCCTTTACCGTTGGGTGGGGTCACAAGAACGGACCTCTTAGGGTCCCTGCCGTCTCGGACCACCCGACGACAGATACCCCAGCGTGTCTCAGCCTGTGCTGACTTCGTTGAATCGTCGTCGTCGTCGTTATCGTTGGTAATGAAGTCGTATCTAAAGATTTTGATTTTAATAAACCAATTTCCGTTTCCAACTTCCAATAAGATCATTCGACGAACAAAATTTTTACAAGGTCAAATGTCCGTACCGTTGGGTGAGGACATAAGAACGGACCTCTTAGACGTACCTGTCTTCTCGGACCGCCCATGTCAGGCACCCCAGAGTCTCAACCTGTGCTGACTTGCTGACTCGCGTGTGTGTGTGTGTGTGTGTGTGTGTGTGTCCGGATAGTCGTCAAAGTGGTTTAGGTGTAGTTATGACCGATAGTAGTATGAGAAAATTACAATCGAGTAAACTATTCGTTTCATAAAATAGAACAAAATTAAACCTAAATAAAGTAATTGACAACAACAAATCAGGAATTTAACATAGACTGAGAAAACGCTGGGGTACCTGACATCGGTTGGTCCGAGGACACAGGTACCCTAAAAGGTCCGTTCTTATGACCTCACCCAACGGTAAATGAAGAGGTCCCCTAGAAAGGTTGGGTCCCTAACTTAAGTGTAAAGGACGAAACGTCCACCGAAGAAATGGTGGTTTGGAGGACCCTTCGGGTGACGGATTTTGGACACAAAAAGAAGTTCAACATAAAAATACAGTAAACGAGTCAAAAGACAACAAAATCAAATAATAAAAAAGTGGTTAAAAACACTCACGAATTTTCTGAATCCAATGAAGGGAACAGTTTAGACACCATCTTTTACAACATAAAAATTTGTAGAAAATAAAAATAATACATAAAACTATATCTCATAGTAATTAAGAATTATAAGTTTAAGTCTTAAAAGTTAAACTCTCAAACAGGTACACAAAATACAAAGAATGTTGGATTCTAGTCTGATAAAAGGATATTAAAATGAAGACTAATACTATGACAAGAAGTATCCATTATAAAGTAATTGAACCTCAAATAATAACTAAATTCTATTTCTCTAGGTTAGTAAGTAGAAAAACGGGTTTAGTCATTAATGGTTTAACCATTAATAGATTAATAGGTAATCTTTACATTACTCGGGTAAAGATTAAATATATGATAGAATTAACGTTTGATATAAACTATATGACAATAAAAAGAAATATGACACAGTAAAGTTTAATAAATGGTTCTTTATATTTTCCAATTTTTTACAGTTTTTCTTATTCATTTTACTTCGTTTCCTTTTTTTACTTTAGCATCTATCTCAGTTCTTAGTCAAGTCAAGTCACGAGTCAGTACAGGCTGAGAAACTCTGGAGTACCTGACGTCGTGTGGTCCGGAGGGACAGGTAGTGGTTGAGGGCCTCAAATGAGTTTGAGTAGAGGTAACTCAACCACTACGGTAGGTCGGTAGAGTAGGAGACACCAGGGGAAGAGGAGGGCAGAAGTTAAAAAGGGTCGTCGTCCTAGAAAAGTTTACTCAGTCGAGAAACGTAGTCCATCGGTCGAATTACCTTAAAGTCGAAGTTGTAGTCAAGAAGGTTACTTGTGAGTCCTGGCTAGAGGAAATCCTAAGTTCTTACTCAATTGTGTTTAAAAGACGGAAGTCTACAATATGGATACGTTTCTCATCTGGTATTTATCACGGGGAATCTAAAAGTTCAATCACTCTGTTCGAATCACGCAATACCTTTAGTCTTAAGTGTCTATAATTTTTTTGATTAATGGAATTTGTAGTGTTTAAAAATTTTTTACTGTTTAATAGGTGGGTTACTTTGGTTATTCTTCTTATAACACATGATACGACTTTATGTAAAAACGATATAGAAATATTGTTTGTCTTGTTATGAGTTTTTCTTTAAACAACATAATTGAACGATTAAAGTTCGGTTACCGAACATATCAAAAATTTTACAAAGATTCTTACATAAGGTATAGGGAGTATTAGTAACCATGAGAATATGTTCGAAAACCGTCTATAACTCAACGGTATTAAGTTCTCATAAGTCGGAGCCACCCTCCCGTTCCCCGTTGTGATCACTTAGGTAGATCAACTCCCGTCTTCTTCTTAATTGTTAAACTTCTCAATCCTTTTGACTGTAGAAGAACTCCTGTATCTTCTCACAATTTCCCAGGACGGCTCAAAGACTTACCTTCAGGTACAGAGGAGAAGAATCTCCCTTTAAAAATATGTATGTCTTCAATCACAGACTCGGTAAATAAGGTAGATAGTTAAAGTAACATGGTGAATGTAAAACTTTTAATAACATAGACATTTTATATAAAATAAAATTTTATTTTAAAAGAGGAGTTTTAAAATATAAATTTCCATTTTAAACTGATAATAATTAATAAATAAAAAGAATTACTTAGTATTCTGGTGAAACGATTTAATTTTGTAACTTTAACACTAATTTAGCATATTTTAAATTTTTGTATTATTTACTTTTTGACTTTACAAATGTTATAAAGATAGAAACTATGAGTAGAAAGGAAATATGGAGAGTTTTAAAACAAAAAAGAATATCGAAGACATATACAGAGAATACTAATAAAGAACAAAAAATAAAGAATACTAAAATGTTTCCCTAATAAAAGTAAAAGAAAAGTTTATCACCGACCTTATAAGTTTTTGATAATTAAAATTTATAAAATATTACTAGATCTAATTTCTTGATACTTCTAAAAGTCATCCAAAACAACAAATTCAATCGATTAGGATAACAAGTTTTCATCACTACTATAACGAATGAGAAAAGTTATATATAGGAAGATTAGAAACAAATTAAAAAGACACAACGTAACTGGACTTGAAGAGTCAATTACCATTTATGATCAAGACAGTTGTCCAAATCAAAGTCAAGTCAAGTCAGTGAGTCAGTACAGGTTGAGAAACGTTGGGGTACTTGGTGTCGTACGGTCCGGAGGGACAGGTAGTAGTCGAGGACCTCAAATGGGTTTAAGTACAGGTAACTCAGCCACTACGGTAGGTTAGTAGAGTAGGAGACAGAAGGGGAAGAGGAGGACGGGAGTTAGAAAGGGTCGTAGTCCCAGAAAAGTTTACTCAGTCGAGAAGCGTAGTCCACCGGTCTCATAACCTCAAAGTCGAAATCGTAGTCAGGAAGGTTACTTGTGGGTCCTGATTAGTGGGTCCAACTTAGAGGAACGTCAGGTTCCCTGAGAGTTCTCAGAAGAGGTTGCGGTGCCAAGTTTTCGTAGTTAAGAAGCCGTGAGTCGAAAGAAATATCAGGTTGAGAGTGCAGGTATGTACTGATGACCTTTTTGGTATCGGAACTGATCTACCTGGAAACAACCTTTTCATTACAGAGACGAAAAATAATAGGACAAATCCAACCAGTATTGAAAAGAAGGTTCCTCATTCGTAGAAAATTAAAGTACCGACATCAGTGGTAGACGTCACTAAGACCTCCGGTTTTTTTATTTAGGTCGGTGACAAAGGTGACAAAGGAGTAGATAAAAGGTACTTCACTCCCTTGGTCTACGGTACTTGAAGCAAAAGACTTAGAACTCGAAATTCGGTTGAAAAAGTGAGACGAAAAAGTGAAAGTAGTTCTCCGAGAAATCAAGAAGAAGTGAAAGACGTATTCCCACCACAGTAGACGTATAGACTCCAATAACTATAAAGAGGTTATATTCAGACTTAAACCGTTATTTTCCAAGTACTAGACTCGGTATCAGTAGAAGGCCAGAACAAAAACGACTGACATATCTCGAAGTGGTAGAAACCGACGTTTCTTATATTAGTCAGACTAAAACCACAACCGGTAGACCACTACAGGTACACATCTCAGAAGAGAACACAACAACCTTCTGTCACAAACGATACTGGTTACGCAAGAGAACCGTTTTGAGATAATTGGAAACGGGACGAAGTAAGACATAAGGTTCCGGTTTAAACGGACAATGAGTCCGTCCAAATCAAATGGATTATAGTTTGAAATAAACTTAACGATTTATTGAGAGTGAACTAGTATTACCGTAGAAGAACATGATATGATAACTTTAGTCGATTAATCATCAAATAAATGCTAAGTTAACATCAAAATACAAAGAAGTAGTATAAAACCGTAGTCTCTACATAAGAAAAACGTTTTATTTAAATTTAATAATTATGTTTTAACCAATTGTACAAATCTTATAAATTGTTGAAAGTGTTCATATTGGCCGTCTTTAATCTCGGTAAAAATCCTAACCTCTTTAACAAAATGTCATCATCACCATCATAACCATCATAAAATAATTTTTATCTGGGAGAGGAGTCAAACTGAGTCCACTACTTATTATATCCAGGATTCCTGTAAACTCCCAGTAAAAATCACAACTTCAGAAAGTAGTGATAATTGTAAGCAATATGAGACTGTCATAAGTTCTCACACTTGTCAATATACTCAAGGATTCAACCATACGTATTCATTATATCTTATAAGATATCACAAATAAATGTCTTAAAAAAGGTAAAAGAGTTATACACGAAAAGGTTATACGTTTATCCCTTCTTTTGTCATTTAATTTCGATTTGTATGTCCGTTTCATATTTGTACATTGAATTGACGTTACATTTAAACATATCTCCTAAATAAAACGTACGAATCGAACACAATACGTTACTTAATTTTATCACTGGATTTATCTTGAAGTAACTAAGGATAATTACTACAAGTTCTACATCTAGTGACTTATTTAAATCATACGGTTTTCAATATAAATCGGACATCGAGACCCTAGTATTTTAGACTTACAAAGAAGTGTCATTTTAAGGGTTCCGGAAACAAATTTAAAATAAAACTATTTCGTAGGAATTATATTTTTCTCTCAAAAATAATACACGATTCTATATATGATTCCTCTTATGATCGATCCTTGTCCTAACCGTTACGTCGGTTTACCTCCGAAATGTTAATAATTGTAAAAATTGTGAAGAACTAGGTATTTCTTTAGACCTTTGAGAAGCTCACCCTATCGTGAATGAATTTCTCTTTATCTCATCCGGTAAAGGAGAATATTAATTCTACGTATTCATAGAGACCACTCGTTGGTAACAACACTTATTAAGAACAGTACGACGCTAGATGTACCAGGGTGGATATATTCTTATCCATATAAGAATATTGTAACATTCTTTTTATTTTCGATAAAGCTAGAAATTGAATAGGGAAACGATAAGTAATAAGAAATACAACTTCAATTTAAGACTCAGACCTTGATACACCTTCTCTAATTTAATTTGGTTTATGTTATAATATACTATTTTTAAAAGAGGACAATTGTCCCCCCTCACAACTTCACTCTTACTAAGTTCACTCCTTTCCAGGAGAAACGATATCATTAAAAAGAGTGTCTGTCAACAAATGGGGGTCATAAATACCAGTTAAAGGTGACTCGAAAGAGACCAAACAAATACTGGCGTAGAAATAAAAGATTAGTTGATTCGTTATGGTCGGTAATCGTGAGGACAAACGGACCGTAACGGCGAAGTCTACCACCGATGGGACATCTCGTGGAAACAAAAGATTTCGACCACTTTTCTTAAAATCGACCTAACTTTTTTTTAGACGTAACCTTAAAGTCAACACGATTGGTAGTCAACACATTTCAGTCTATTAAGTAAATTGATAATACAGTAAGAAACATTAGGTTTAATAATTTAAGAAATTATACTGGAGATCATTGTACAGATAACTATTCGTGTAATGACTTAAGTCAAGTAAAACATACTTTACTGGTGTAAGGGGAAACATCAACCCCACTCCGTCACTGTTCGTAAGGAAAAATTACTTAACCCTCTTTTGCAGACAAGAACGACCTAAAGTTCTTTAAAAATATCTCCACCGGATCCTTATAAGGTTTGTGTGAACTTCTTTCCGGTCACCTTCGTCATAGAAAGTTTACCTAAGAGTGAGATCCTACGTTCCTATTGTTCAATTTCACCCACTTCTACCTTTCTGACTTCAACATCTGTATTGTTATTCCGTAAATACAGAAGTAAGTCTTTTTACCAAATCTCGTAGTGTTTCAAAACTCGTTGAATCCAAATGATTTCGTTTTATGACCATTTTTTTTTTTTTTTGAACTTCATTGTAAATGATAATAACTTTCCTTTATCACGGGAAAATCATAAATCGAAATTACCTCAAATGGTAGACGAAACCCGACGTAAGGGATCAACTTTCTCGTTCCCTACTCTTAGTGGAAAACATGATCAACTGGTAATCAAAGACCTTTTTTCACTCTGGCTCTTCTTAATGACATTCTTCCTTTCGAGACTACCTCACCCTTTGGTCTCGACTTTGTGTCTACTCTCACAGTCCGACACGGAAGGGAGGAGGACGGTCGAGGAGGGAGAAGGTTGTTATTGTGTGGGGTGTGTATCTTGTGTTTGTATCTCTATCACCTTAGGTTGTGTGTAGAAAATAATAAGTTTGACCGTCGGAGTCGTAATAGAGGAAGGTAACGATTTTCTCATTCCTCCGTCGACAACTGTTATACCTATAGTTTAGTGTGTCTCCCTCAGACAATCAATTGTAAAACTTTTGGTTATTTTACGTTGTAGTGAATCACGAATTCTCGGACGTATAAACTACAGTATATTCTCAAACGTGGAACTACGATTCGATAAAGTTACAATCGAAGGAGAACACATGTTGTCCTATATATTACCTCGGTATTTACAAATACTGGTGTCACAAGATTTGTATCCCAGGTCGTGTTCCCCTATGTGATATTCAACCTCAAATAGTATCAATGTATAAGTAAAAAGAAAGAAGGAGAGATACTTTACTTGAAAACCTGTTTTGTGGTGACAACAGAGAGAATAAGTCTAGACATGAGAATCATGGATCGTGACACGAAACTTGTATTCATCAAAAAACGACGATTTGAATCTGGTGAGACGAAAGACCTTTCTTTAGGGTGAGACATTCTCAAATCAAGTAGACGGTATACATAAGTAACAAGGTAGTTACGTCGAATGAAGACATTATTTAATGTATTTATACCACTGATAAACGACAGATCTGACTGAAATTACACACAAAAGTGTATTAATATCTTAACTTTTAGGACTGAATTCAAGGTGATCAAAATCAAAAAAATTATCCAGATAGACGACTGAAGTGAAAGACGATTAATTGGATTTATGTTATTTTATAATCCTCCCTCTGATACATTTGGGTGTACGTATATGATAGTATAATTCTGACTCTTTGAGAGATCTCTACCGGTCTAGTTCTCGTCACACCGAAACGGTGTACTCTGGAAAGTCAGACCACCTGACTAAAGTAGGAAAAAAAGAATAGAAGGACGGGAAGAGAAAGAAGGAGGAAAAGGAACAGGAAGAAAGAGTTGTATGAAGAAAGAATGAAGTTGGTTCATACACAGTTTCTTGTGATTAGTGAATTTGAGAACGATGAGTCTCACACCAAGATCCTGACCGTCGTAACTTTAGTGAACCCTCAAACATTACGTCTTCAACCGTGGGTCGGAGTCCACTAAATGTATTTCGAACTTGAGAAAGAAATCGGATAGAACACCCATCGGCTCCCTTCTATACCAAAGTGGGTGATCTCCCGTCATTCTGTGCGTGTGGTGATCCGTGGTGTACATAAAGGGGTTCATACTAATTGTCAAATTGATGGACGTCAACGGTTTCCCCATCATACGGATCAAGGAAATTTCCTTTTTGTTGGTTCAGTTTGGTCTAATGTATCTCTTCAAGTTGTACACTCTAGTTACTTTATTCGTCAAGATACTGTGATCGATCATATTTTAGTCCACGGTTTAGGCTTTAACATTACAACCGAGAGAAAGTATCTAATATCCTGATATTTCGACCTTTTCCGAAACTATTGGTGGAGACCCCGTTGGAGAAATGAAATGTCTACTCCTTCCTATGAGGTTCTCCAATTGACGAAGAAAGTTTAAGTATGTCGAGCGTTAAACGGTTCGGTTTAGACCTTGATGATGGTTGTCTGAGGGATGGTTCTCATTTTGTTCTAAAATTGCTCTGCGTTTTGTATAGAGACATCATAAGGTACCATTTTACTTCAAGTATGAACATGAAATGTGTCTACTACCCAAATTATAACGACAACAAAAGAAATCTCCCTCCCCTATCGTCACCTCCGTGAACAGAAAAAAAGAAGAAGTCAATAAATATAAGTCAACATGATGGTAGTCTTGTGTTGTATCTACAGAGGTCGACGTAAAGATATTCACAGGTGTACATTTATAGTTGGTG
The DNA here is from genome assembly GCA_006410555.1 of Capra ibex. Classification (NCBI taxonomy): domain Eukaryota; kingdom Metazoa; phylum Chordata; class Mammalia; order Artiodactyla; family Bovidae; genus Capra; species Capra ibex. The sequence continues at coordinate 27,011,162 of SJYO01037955.1, forward strand.
AGTGATTCATGACTCATTGATATTATAAGTACCGTGTCAAAGTGTAAGGAAAATTACACTACGATCGTAGTAAAGATGAGAACCACCAGAAATCAATACATACAATAATATCGAATCGACCATTGACAAAAATTAAGAGTTAGGGTATACAAAAAACGTACGTTTTATCCCGGTTGTTGTAATACAGTCTGGGTTTCTATGTCTTCCACTACTTTTGACTCGACCACCTAGAAGTAAGTAAATTATTTGACCTTTCCGAAATGTCTTTCTCCTTGGGATTAACGTGTATGTTGTGGGAGTCGGAGTGTACAGAAGTTTTACTGGAAATTTTCTTACGAAATTTACAGTATTGAAAAAATCTTTTGTAACTCGGTTTGTACCTTTAACGTACTCTTCTTAAAGACTTAGAGGTTAATTTCCGTGTTTCTCGGTGTAAAAGTTAAAGGAGAAGGAAAAAAGAAAGAGATTGCACAGCTACGTTAATAAATTATTTTTGGTTGTAGTGTAATTTTATTAATCCGTATTCGTCAACTTACAACTACCTATATTATGTTCGTCAAAGGATCTGTCTCCAATTCCAAAACTCGTTTCAAGGTCCTATTTTTTGCACCACTTCGTCTCAAAGTCACCTCGTTAATTTCATGAGGTTTTTATTGTCGTATGTAAAAAATTCCTTACAGGTCAGAATAAGTCAAAGTCGGAACAGTTTCTTTAAATTTAGATCGAGGGTTTATTTACAAATTCTTAGGACTGAATGAGTAGAGAAGAGAATGAAAATCGTTGTCATATATTTACTACAGTATTAGTTGACAATCTTGAAACAGTACTAACAAATATTACTCTCAATGGGTGTTCGAGTGAATTTAATAGGTCTTATACTGAGGTTTTGTATCGACGATTCTAACCTCGTCTAAGACTTCATTTACCGGATACATCCAAAACAAGAAGGATAAGATTTGACTTTTCCTTTATTAGAATCGTTTTCTTACTACTACAGACTAGTTCACTCGATCATAGGTATTAGACATTAAATTTGTTGAATTTAACATTATAACTAAAAGGATTCCCTATTTGTTTAATATATGATAAACATATCCTATACATAAAATAGGTGGTAATTATCATGTTTTTGGTATTTATTTTAGTCATCGTAAATTATCTGATATAAAATCATAAGTATAATTTTATATATACGTTAATAAAATCCTCCAATCATAATGGTAAACGTGAATGAAATGGATAAAATAGACTCTTATATTTATATATTATTTGTAATATTATTTTATTATCGGAAGTTAATAAGGGTCATTATAATCACCGTATGAGTACAAATATAGAGTTTATACGAAAATTAAAAGACTTCGTCTCTGTTTAACGACCACTATAGAATTACAAAACTCCATGAATTACGGTTTTCCGAACCTGGACTAGAAATTGACTTATAAAGGGTCTACACATCATCCCACTTTCCACCTTGTTGATTGTCTTTGGTTGAAGGATAGGTACAATCTGAATGAATCCACTTAAAATTCATTCCTAATTAATCTGTCACTCTGGAATATTCGTCAGTTGAAGTGTCGAGGGTCTCTATTTTCGACCCTTGTACAAGTCAACATTGTATTCGGTATACAACTCTTTCTCTTCATAGTTGATGGTCACAGACGAAAGTGGAACAAATATTACGAAAAAATCGGTTGAAAGAAAACTTTTAGATTATAAGACCCTTTACAACTTTTCAACAAATGATTTCCCACTTCGTGGAATGTAAAAACTTATTCATAGTCTATTTATAACTTCCTCGTTTTTTACACTTTGTAAATTGAGGATACCTACTCGAGTACTTAATTTTTTTATTGAATTCTTACTGTTCTCCTTTGACGACAATTACACCGAATAGGACCTGATCGAAACATGACTGTCAATGGGACCCCTGTGATTACGAGACTTTGAGATACAGAGGCACCCTTCGGTCCGACAGGTCAAATCCTTCTCCTTAAACCGTGTTTAAATGTCAACAAACAGGTCTAAGTCTTCTCTGATTTCTACTTAACCTTGTTCTAGAACGGTTAATAAGTAAGAATCCCTAACCCACGAAATTGAACTGTTCTAAACGGTGGATTTTGTCGACAAAACACAACCTCTGATGATCTACCATTCAAACGGTCTTGATGAATCTTGTAGACTCGGTATTTACAGTTTCGTTTGCAAAGAACTATAACCCATGTACGAGGAAAACACTACAAAAAGTAAACTTAGTCGTAACCAATACCCATAACCAAATCTAACCATCATAGTTTCACCTTCTGTCACTATAGTTCGATTTTCGGTTACTAGTTTTACACAGTCAGTAAATCCTTCTCTGGACGAAGTTGTTTGTTACTTTTAATCTATACCAGGTTTAACATATTCTTCAGTTAGATCACGTGAATAAACGGGTGTCACTCTTGTTTTAGAAGTTATTATAGTCAAGGAGTCTATACAGTTCAATAAGACCTATTTTTAGATGACCTTTATTAAAAGGAATAAAAAAAAAAGGAAAAATCTGAAAATTTTTAATAAATAATCGTATCTACTTTAAAAGTCCAACATCATTCTTTATTTACTTTACATTTCTTAGACAGACTTTTTTATGACCATATATATATATAATATATAAAAAAGACGGATATTATTTAAACGGTCTTTTAGAACAGATGGTTTTTTCAATCACACAGCTATAAAACGAAGTTAACTTTCCAGTTTTTATAAAGACTGAAAAGTACGCTAATGGAATGTACGATGGAACGATGGAGTTAACGATCGTTCCCGTTAACTTTTTCTCTTTTGATAGTATAAGGTTTCTTATCATGTGACGAGAGAGATGTCCCAACGGTCATAAAAACCTCCCCAACTTACTTCCACTTTCTTTTTTTGGTACTTTTACTAAAAGTTCGTATCGGTAAATTGTAGTATCACACATATAGGGAACTTCAAACACTTACCCTTCTGTCGTTTCTTTTACAGAGACTTTGAGAGTAAAACTTTTAGTTCAAACACATTGTCCTGTTCTGTACACCATGTTCACATACTTTAATCTAGTGTATCGGATCATGGTGTTTGCATTAATAATCGCCGACAAAAACAGTTGACCGTCCAATGTCTTTGTTATTTTTCTCCTCGACTACTACTACTTTCTCCTTCCCGTACTTTACCAACATGAGAAGAGTCATCGAAAATTGAGAGTTGAACTTCTAAAACAGTTTGGGAGGTCTGAAGTTCACAACTGACTCTTCGTTTCTCCCTACTCTACCGAAAAACAACCGACCTTCTTATTTCTATCCTAGAGGATAGTGTGGTCGGTCTTCCGACAATTCGTGAGTTCTACTTTTGTGAGGCCCAAAATCTCAGTTGTTCGTTAACAAATACAAACCTGTAAACGTCGTCTGGAGTAATGGAATTGTAGGAACTGGTTCAAAAACTCCATTTTTTTTTTAGGTCTAATAGCTGACTCTATAACCTGAAACACCATTTCCCTAAGAAAAAAAAAAAAATTGAAAATTTATCCAAGGGTACTAACATGTGGACACTTCCCTTTCTTTTGTCTCTTTAGAAACCAAAACGACGTTTATTTTTAACGTTGTTTATTTTCGTTTAACTTCGTTTATTTTAAATCATACTTTTCTACCTCGTCTTGTTAAATCCGAAGCTAAGGTGAAATGAGAACTGTCACCAAGAAATACAAGTCATCTACCGAAAGTATGTGTCTTTTGTAGTTTATGAACAACTACACTAAAAGTATCCTAATGTAAACCATTAATCAGGGAGTTCCATGGACACGGAATGAAACAACTAACACGTAGGTTTTTATGACACTCCTTAGTCAGAGGTCCTATTTCTGGTACGACTCCAATCTTCTGTTTAACCCCGTCCTACAACCCCACGTCTCCCACCACACAAAGAGACATAAGGACGGTACCTTCCACTTCTACTTGACCGAACACTAAAATGGGACGACACATTGGATACCTCTCAACCGTACGAGTTTCTCTCTTATGAACGGTTACCTCTTCTCGAAAGAAAAGGAGAAAGGTCTCTTTTTATTCAAACGGTTTCAACTTTAACCATGAAACGTGTACTCAAGGAAGTCTCTTTAATGATTAAACAAGGCACTAATATACAACCTATGGACAATACCCGATCCACGACCGTCATGTCTACACCGGGTAAACCTCTTTATCTTCTCAGTACGAAAGTTTTTTAATTTCCGTTCGATTTCGAGAAGGATGGAGGTCGATTTCCGTAATATCAAGAAAGAAGTGGTATCAAGAATAGACGTATGACTTGAAGCGGAACTGTACGGATCAGGAACATAGTTTTACGTATTTCTTTATTCAGGTCAAGGTACCACTGACATTGGATAGGTATACACTTTTAAAGGATTCTCTCAAGATTAGGACTCAAGGTACAGGTATAAGACGGTATCAAATTAGTTTTAAAAGTTCGAAAAGTCCCGTACCGATCAAAAATCGAAAAACTTTAAATTTTTTAACAAAAAGATTGACCAAATAAATATATTCTATCTATATACAAAGAAAAGTAAATAGACAATTTATTGTCAATGATACTTTATATATAGTAGAGTACCGTGAACTTAAAGACTCAGACAAAACCATTTTATATCTTCGTAGTTTATATACGGGAGTATTTAGTACTGAGACTTAAACTGTAGATAAACCTGTACTAAATATTTTTAAGAATATACTTTTGTTTATTTGTTCCAAATGAAACTTAAAAAGGGTTCTTATTATATGTCACTTTATAAAGTCCCAAACATGATTTAGTTTAATATAATGTTAGTACAATAAAAAAAGACTGGAAGAATTTAATCACCCTCTTCTTTGTAAATGTTATCTTAAACTTACCATACTTTTACAACTTACAACTAGTAAGAAATATCTACAAAGGTCATTAAATAATTGGACAGAACGAATTTATTGTTAGTTGGTGAAATGGATTTACACAAAACGGTTAGACTACTGTTAAACTGATTAATAAAAGTTTAAACATAACAGAAAAATTTGAAGACAAAAAGAGATGGATATAGGTACGTGACTTTAAAATGAGTGGTGTTTAAAATTTTTAATAAAATAAAGACAACTTAAATTATTAATAAACTGTTTTGTTCGATCAGTCTTAACTCGTTTAGGTAAGTTTACGAAGGAACTTTAAATCATATACTCAATTCATTATAGTACTCAGAAGTAAAACCCCCTTTACAAAAGTCTAAAGTTGTCTATTTGTAGTTCATCTTTGTCAAGAAGTTTGATATTATATACCTTAAAATAGATCGACTTGACTTCCTATGATACTTCTTCCAAAAAAAAAAAAAAAATTACATGGACAATAAATAAAAAAAGTTCAAAACCGGTGTGGAACATCGTACACCTTAAAATCAAGGGACTGGTCTCTAGCTTGAGTACGGGGGACGTAACCGTTACGTCTCAGAATTGGTAACTTGGTGACCCTTCAGGGATGTTTCTTCAAATTTAATTGAAAATAAACTTACAAAAAAGGTTAAAAAATTTCTAAAATTGTTAAACCCTATTTTAAATTAACTTATTTTACTCGATGAACGTTAATCGTACCAAATCTATACATAAAATTACGTTTTATATGTTTTAGTTCAGTCATGTCATTAAAATTAAGTCACCAAAAAGAGATAATTGAAAATCAAAACTAAAAGAGAGAAAAAAACAGGGGACATTAAACCTATGTTCTTTCGTATAGAATATACGTACTTTTGAATTCATGTATCATCAATATTCGATAGTAGACGTGAATTTATGACTTGTAAGTCACACGAAGTAAGTCTTGCCAAATGATTCTGAACGTAGTTATACTGATACCTTGTTGTGAACAGACTTTTCGTATATATAATATGTATATGTGTAACATATAATCAGATGAATAAACGGAGAGCTGTAAAAAATTTTGAGAGAATGTTCCAGGACGACTAATAAACCCTGGTCGTGGATGTAAATTACAAGAGAATTGACTGTCAAAAGTGAAAGTTTGAACCTAGTCTATCACAAAAGTAAATTTCCAACACACAAGGAAGAGTTTTCATATGATAAAATTTGGTTAAATTCGTAACCAAAATTTTATTCTACATATAATTCTATTAGGGACCAGAAACAGTTGGTACCCTTTTGTATTTAGTACACAGTCCATTTTAAATAGGACAGATCATTATGGAAATATCTATCAGACAATTGAATTCTGTCACTTTGTTATTTTCGTCTCAAATTTTTGGGAATGTATTATAAAATAGAATGTACATATTTATGTTTCTTATTCTCTCCTATATACAACCCAAGATTATAGTTACTAGTCTACGTAGAGTGATTTCCTCATTATTAGAGGAGTTGTACCACTTCCATATAGACAAGAATTTTGTAGAGAAGGATCAGGTTACAACGAAAAGGGTACAAGACAGACTGAAAATACGAGTAAAAATACAAATATGACAGAGTTTTATGAGAAAAATTCATGGTTCCTTTAGGGAATATAACTAAAGATACTTTCATAAGGAAGGTTACATGAGACGTTTTATGACCGACACACGTAATGATCACCGATCATTACTCACACACTGCGACAGAAGGAGATAAAGGTTGGACTCTCTTTGGACAAAAGAAACAGTCAACACACCTTTTATTGTCCCGTAAAAGTACTTGAAACCTCTATTTTAGTTGGAATCATGTACCTCTTCCTTAATCGTTTGGTGAGGTCATAAGAACGGACCTCTTGGGGTCCCTGTCTCCTCGGACCGTCCGATGTCAGGTACCCCAGCGTTCTCAGCGTGTGCTGAACCGCTGATGTGGTGGTGGTGATGGTGGAATCTTATACTGGTTTTATTTGGTCAGGAAAACCAGTTTTGGGTGTCTTGGTACTGGAAGGGACTCATAGAACTAATTTGAAAGGGAAAAGTCGTCTTCGGTCTTAAGAAATAACGTTATACTACTCAATGTCTATACGTATTAAAATATATACTGTTTACTTAGTTACAAAATTAAACTGTTCATATATATTTATCCATTTAAAAAACGTATTAGTTTATTTTTAGATGTATGATTTATCAGTACAAACATAAAGAATCATAATATTGATAGGTGATAGATTCATTGATACCCTCCTTAGAAACTTTCTTATTTCTTAGTAATATATGATAAGGTATAGTACGTTTTCGAAATAATTAAATGTTTTATGTACAAGTTTCACTACGTACTCGAACTTGAGATTTTTAAGAAAATGTCATTCATCGAATTCAATGAGTCCCGACAAAATCGATTAAACACTTGTGAAGTTACGTAGTTCACTCTGATAAAGAATGATCTTTAGGTTGTAATTCTACACGAGATGATTGGGTAAAATAAGAAAAACAATTTAACTCCTTTTTTCTATAAATCTATAATGTAAATCAACATAATTTCTTTTAATAATTTAAATCATTTACACTATCCGTAAAATATTCTTATTGAAATCTCATTAATAGATATAACTGTACCACTAGTAAATCGTTTTATACAGTACCTTGTTAAGGAGATTAGGAAATACAACCGAAAATTTAAAAAAGAATGAAATATTTATTTTACGTCACCAGTTCGAGTTGATCTTACTTAACAAAGACATATTACTCATTCTATTTAATCAGATATTTTGTAATTCATCTATCTTTTGAAAACGGACCGACGGTTGTCAAAAATTTACAAATATCCTCGAAGTACAACATCATCTTTCTTGAACATGATTGATAAATAAAGTCCGAGATTCATTAGAAAATCTCCACGAACCCATTCAGGGACATATAGGGATCCAGGGGACCACAGTAGATAATGTCTTCCCTTTCTCTATTTGGTCTGTTAGAGATCTAAAGTAGTTCGAGAAGAGACTGATGTTAAATGATTCTGGATCGAAAAGGAATTCGGAATTTCCTGGACTTGAAAGGAGTGTCTTTGTTTACTGTACTTCGAAAGAACAAATCATTAAAATCGGTTAAAACTCCGAAATTTTCGAAATTTGATTAGTTTTCAAAACAAACTTGGTTTTTATAAAGAGTTTTATTAGATACTACGAAGTAGACACTCTCCACTCTTTTCCCTTATAGTGTAAACTATGCGAATGGTTTCGGAGGAATAACATTATCTAGATTAAATCCCTCAACCGACCGGAAAAGATCACGTATTGTACAAAGATCATAATAAAACGTAACAGACATCTAAATAGGTCGTCGTCATTCTAACGTCACTAACAGGAAATAAAAGTATACCAACCATAAATCTGGTGGTAAAGATGTATCTTACTGTCTGAAAGGAAGGGAGGTTACGAGTCACTTCTCTGTATTTGGTGTACTCCAAAGGGAGTCCGAAAAGGGGGTTTACACTTTACATCCCCTGTACTATCTCATCCCGGTTTCATCCTACACTAACCTACGGGCCCGTTCTTTAGTCCTTAAGATTGTGAAATCTTAAAAAAAACTTCTTAATTAAATGATTTCCTTCACCCCTTTTTTCTTTTTTATTTATTTATCGAAATATTTGAAATATATATAAAAGACTGTCTCTTTATTTCAAATGGAAAGTTCTTCTTTATAAAAGGTATCAATGACAAACGGAATAATACCGGCATAATGGATGGTTAGTTTACTTAGCACGACCTAAAAAGACTCTCATAGAAGTCAGAGGGAAAGATTTGAGAAAGACAAAATACGATAAAGGGTGGCAAATAAGGTAACATTTTACCCTAGGTCACAGTTAATAGAACCCAGTGTCGTTTACTGAGTTTGTACATTTATAAAGGTCACAAGAAAAAGGTCCTAATGACCGTCAACCCTCATCTCGTTCCCCGTGTGTTCGAAAAGATCCATAAATAAATTACGTTTTAATCCGAATGATCCGAATCATAAAAAGGAGTATAACGTTTAATCAAATTAAAGATAGTCATGAACGATACCTGTTATGAGTCCTTAAAGTTTATTTAAGAATAGGAATCTTTGTACATTAAATAGAGTAATAGCTAGATAGGATTCTTGTGTCTTCCATTATAGACTTTTGTGTTTTATAATTATTAATAGATACAGGACTATGTCAAGTTATTTGAATTTTCTTGCCGGTTTTTTGGAGACTATCACTCCTTTTTTGAATCTTTTATAATTCAAATGATTTAGATAACTAGATCGTGTCACAGTACTTCTCGGTGCAATCTACCAGTAGACGTTTATAAATAACTGAATGCCAGTTATACCTTTTGAAGTCTCAGTACAAAGTAAACATCATTTTTATGGTATTACTCTACTTAAAAATCGTGTGAAATTGTAAATAAATATTGATCCCTTATTTCACAGATCTAACATAATAAAGACTATGAAAAAACTACAATCCAGTCACTGTCACTAATTTAATGTCGTATTCAGTTAATTTTATATCGAAATTTATCTCTTTACAAAATCTTAAAGGTGGTATGAGTAGTTAGTCTGGTTCGATCAGTCTCAAATCGGAGACTGAACTTCATGGTCCACTCTTACATTTTCCAGTAACACACAACATCGTTTAACCGTTTTCATATAGAGTAATATAATGTATCCCCACCATTCCTAAAAGACGATTACATCCAGGACAAAGACAGACGTTAAGATTTTCTTACAGTTCCCATAAACTTTCTTGACACCGACTATCTCTTTGATTTATAGAGAAAACGTAATACGACTTTTCCGTCGGTCTCAGATATTATCCTGTTCCACCTGGTCGAAATCTAGTTACTCGTCGGGTGAGACCATAGTAGGGAAATTTCCATCACTCTAATAAGATCTCCCACCCTCTAGTTCCCCTAGGGATGTCTAGACATTGTTAAAGTACCGGTAGCCGTGTTAAAATTCCCTTGTTATGTTAGTAAATTAAGAATCTCACAGGTTACAGTTGTGTTAATGGGATACTTTTACGGATATTTTATGAAGAAATCCTTATCAAATTCCGTGAATTCAAAGGTGGTCGTAAGGTATGGGAATAACTCCTCTTCTTTTATTTCTAAGACGATTATTACAACAATATTCAGTTTTTTGACCGGTGTCTGTTGTCATATGATATAAACAAACATTTGAGATTTAGGTGTAATAGAGTGAATACGTCTGTAACTTAGGGTGTGGATAGTTTTTGTTCGTTTTCTTTTTGGGTCATGAAGAAAGGTGTAAAAAATTGTTAAACGAAACTACAATTCAACAATGGTAATAAAACGTTAAAATAAAGAGACGTACACAAAGATAGTCACGAAATATATATATATATATATAGAGTCTCAGGACGAGACAGAGACTTACACTTGTGACACACTAGGACCCTGGTCGTTTTAGTCGTGACGGACCCTTTAACGATCTTTAAATTTAAAAGACCAGGATGGGGTCTAGAACCTCTTCCGTTACCGTGGAGTGAGGTCATGAGAACGGACCTTTTAGGGTACCTGCCTCCTCGGACCACCCGACGGCAGAGACCCCAGCGTGCCTCAGTCTGTGTTGACTTCACTGAATCGTCGTCGTTGGGGTCTAGATGGTTTATTTTTTAGGTTTTGTAGACACAAATTTGTTCTGAAGGTTTACTAAGACCACGTTTACGAGTTCAAAATCTTGATGTCTACATCAAGACTTTTTGATCAATTGAACCGTGGTAAGTCTGAGTCGTCTGTCATTTATAGATAGGTCACAAGTGACGGACCGTACCGCGATCACGATTTCTTGGACGGACGGTTACGTCCTCTGTATTCTCTACGTCCAAGTTAGGGACCCAGTCTTTCTAGGGGACCTCTTCCTTTACCGTTGGGTGAGGTTATAAGAACGGACCTCTTAGGGTACCTTCTCCTCGGACCGTCCGATGTCAGGTGCCCCAGAGTTTCTTAGTCTGTTCTGACTCGTGCGTGCGTGTGTGTGTGTGTGTGTGTGTGTGTTAGAGGTATATACTTCTTCCTTTACCTTCTTGTACTTCTATGTCCCCGGTTCAAAAAAAAAAATTATTTCAATATTTTCTTTGAAATCAATAGTTCTTTTAATAAGATATACCTTCACTTAGGGAAACACGTCTGATTTACCATACGAACAGATTTTATGAAAACTTTAGATTATTAGTTCACAAACGATCTTATACCTCTTTTCATAGATTTATCTATATTGTTGAAAATAACAACTCAAACAATATTAAACGGATTTTCATTATAATTTGTAAATATAAAATATTAAGTGGTTGAAAAGGAAACTTCGTATGTAAAACCGTGTAGTAGATTGAAAATAAAAGTAAAATAAACCTATACCTTAATGATTAAGTAGAGTTCTAAAATGTTTCTAATGACAGTTTGTTTTTTATATAAATTATGTATAGGTCTAAAATAGATGAGTCGGTCATGACCTGATTGGTGAATACTAAATAAACAAGTAAGTTATTTATGTATAACTTGTGTGTAATACTTGATATATGAAAAGATTATTAAAAAAATTTTTTCTAGTGATACTGACGATACTAAGAAACTCATTCTATGTGTCAATTCCTCTATCTGGTTCACTAGGATTTGACTTATGGTATAAACCTCGGTCAATTCGACTCCGGGTACGATAACCCATGCCGGGTATTAGAGTCTCTATACGTCATATTTACACTATTGTTCGGTTCCTCCAGTTATCCAAAAAGACATCATCCTATATTATCTAGACAGACCCGGTGACTTGTTAAGTACCCTTTCTTTCTCTGTCTAAGTCAAATCTCTCCTACCCTAAACACATTGTATGATTAGTACTGTACAAAGTCGTGTGACTGATTTCGATAGTTTGATGTATATGTCGTAATACTAGATAAAACACAATTTTACAAATCTTTTTTTAATATGTACTGATTAAGACTTAAGTATTCAGAGACTGTAAATAACTCGACGAAGGTACAAAGTGTTTAGTATAAAACTTTTCAGGTAAGGAGTAGGTCCTCTCGTAGTGAAGATGAGTTCGTCTTGGGAATGTACATGACTCACAGGGGGTGTTTCACGTTAGTCACCCCTCTGGGGTGTCGCCGAGTCCATGCGTGGTTCGAGAAAGGCGAGGAGGTACGGAAAGTAGTGAGTAAGTGAAAAGAGGGGGATTTTATAAGGGGAGTTGAAGAGTCAAGGGTGGATAATTTTAGGATGGGGAACTTTCTAAGTAGAGTTTATGGTTGGTAGAAGAAGTCCTACTGAAGAAATGATTTTTGGTACCGTCGTATAAAATAGAGATTATCTCGTGAATTGTATACATGAAACACAACATTAATGAATTTAAAAAGGATAGAATAGGATTGGTCAAAATTTTGAGGAACGTCCAGTTCTAACACAGAGTAGACAGAAAAGTAGGAGGTATCACTGTCGAGAGTGTTCGGGACGTGTACCCACGAATCATGTAACGATCGTCTCCTATTCTACCAACCTACCGTAGTGGTTGAGTTACCTGTACTCAGACTCGTTCGAGGTCCTCAATCACTACCTGTCCCTTCGGACCGCACTATGTCAGGTACCCTACGTTTCTCAGCCTGTCCTGACTCTCTGACTTGACTTGACTTATAAGATCGTCTTAATTAAATGAGTTTATTAGAGGTCCTAACTAAATATATACGTTCGAGACAAATCGGTCCTCTGCTATTAGTCTAAAACGTAGGTAAAAAACGTAAAGTGACGGGGGAACATATATAGGTAAGACAATAATTATTTAGTGAAAATGAAAGGAAAAGGACAATATGGGTACTTTTCAATAAATTCCTCTCTCAATGGTAGATCCGGTTATCGAACACATAATAGTACCTGGTTTTTCTCATCAGAACCAGGTCACATTAACGACCTCTTTTTTGTCCAATCTACGAAGAAAAGACCTCTACCTACTCTCTGTCTTCGACCCTTATTACAAAACCTAACCGACGTAGGACTCTGACTGTTGAGTCACTAAGTAGTTTTGTATTGAGAACGGGATTTCAATTTTTTTTTTTTGACTAAATGTACTTTTAATACTACAGGTCTAATAAAGGTAAACCTCAAGTAGTCAAAAGTTTCAGGAGGGGTAATGATGTCACTACGACGTGGTAATCCATCTTAAACGGTTAATTATCCTCGATTATAAAAACAGTGTTATTGAGAAGAATCTAATAGTTTGAACTAATTCTAAAGTGTATAGTGAGTTTTATTTGGTATACAACGATAATAAATGAACTTCCTTAAAAACGAAATTTTAATCGAAAAAGATAACTACGAAAACTTGACACCACAACCTCTTACAACTCTCAGGGAACCTGACGTTCCTCTAGGTTGGTCAGGTAAGACTCCCTCTAGTCGGGACCCTAAACAAACCTTCCTTACTACGATTTCGACTTTAAGGTCATGAAACCGGTGGAGTACTCTTCTCAACTGAGTAACCTTTTCTGAGACTACGACCCTCCCTAACCCCCGTCCACCTCTTCCCCTGTTGTCTCCTACTCTACCGACCTACCGTAGTGACTGAGCTTCCTGCACTCAGACCCACTTGAGGACCTCAACCACTACCTGTCCCTCCGGACCGCACGACGCTAAGTACCCCAACGTTTCTCAGCCTGTGCTGACTCGATGACTTGACTTGACTTATACAAGAAATTTGACAATATATAAAAATCTATTTTATAAAGGATAAACGGTCTTAGGAATCTCAGTCATCTTCTACCAACTATGGAACTGAGACTGTTGAGGGGTGGGAATGAAGAATGTCGAAGGACGGACAAAGTGTGAAAGGGGATCCTCCGACAACTTGACCGTAAGTTAAAACGTAATTTTGTATATGGACATCTTTTTCAATAATTACGTTGTTGAGACTTTGTATGAAAGGTTTTCATAAAACATCCGTTTGAACTAGTAGGAATTGTTTCTTGTCTCTTGTACCCTCTCTAAGAAAGAATTTTTTATTGTTCAGGAAATCTGAACTTTCAAATCTTTCAGAGAACGTGTAAGTTTCTTTAAGTATTGCTCAGTAACAGGAAATTCGTGTTCGACCTTAGTTCTAACGAACCTCTTTATAGTTATTGGATCTATACGTCTACTGTAGTGGGAATACCGTCTTTCACTTCTTCTCGATTTCTCGGAGAACTACTTTCACTTTCTCTCACTTTTTCAACTGAATTTCGAGTTGTAAGTGTTTTGATTCTAGTACCGTAGATCAGGGTAGTGAAGTACCGTTTATCTACCCCTTTGTTACTGTCTGAAATAAAAGACCCTGAGGTCTAAATGACGTCTACCACTGACGTCGGTACTTTAATTTTATACAAACGAGGAACCTTCTTTTCATTACTAGTTGGATCTGTCGTATAATTTTTCGTCTCTGTAATGAAACGGTCGTTTCCAGGAAGATCAGTTTCGATACCAAAAAGGTCACCAGTACATACCTACACTTTCATCCTGATATTTCTTTCGACTCACGGCTTCTTAATTACGAAAACTCGACACCACAACCTCTTCTGAGAACTCTCAGGAAACCTGACGTTCCTCTAGGTTGGTCAGGTAGGATTTCCTCTAGTCAGAACTTATAAGTAACCTTCCTGACTACGACTTCGACTTCGAGGTTATGAAACCGGTGGACTACGCTTCTTGACTGAACAAACTTTTCTGGGACTACGACCCTCTCAAACTTCCACCCTCCTCTTCCCCTGCTGTCTCCTACTCTACTAACCTACCGTAGTGGCTGAGTTATCTGTACTCAAACACGACCCTTAACTACTACCTGTCCCTTCGAACCACACGACGTCAGGTACCCCAGTGTTTCACAACTTGTGTTGACTCGTTGACTTGACTTGACTTGACAGGAAATGGGTGTTTTAATAGCTTAAGACTGAATGACTATATACTATATAGGTTTTCAAATAAAAGTCTTGAGTTTTCTTGAATTTAGTAGGTCCAGAAGGAGAAACATAAAACTTCGTATGACTTCGAAAAGTTCGAGCGGGATTGACTAATATCTCATTCTTTTTTCCAATTGACTAACTACTTAAGAAACTTATAACACAAGGATAAAACACGTTTTGTCTTTCTTTGGGTTCTCAAAGACTCGTATTTATGTTAGATGGTACACGTCACGTGAGAGTCTTTATTAGTCAGTTCCTAAACGGTTATAAATAAAGTGGTCTTGTAAAAACGAAGACGGTTGAGTCAGACAATGATCTCGAATTAAGATGAACAAGAGTAAATTTTTGAATTTAAGAAACGACTTTAGTTGGAAAAAGTAAGATTGTTAAAGGTCAATTTTTCGGTTGTTTCCCGAATAGTACATTAAATGACTATCATGAATGAACGGAAAAAACCGTCCATTTTGTTTATCGTCGGATTTATAAACAGGGTCTAAGGATAGTAACGGAACAAGATATAGGAGACGAACACTGTATTTATTTCGTATAATCTAAAGGAAGGGACTCTGAGTCTGTAGTAGCAGGTACCGTACGGTTTAGTAACCCTCCTTTTCGTGTAATAATTCAACAATTTCTGACAATAGAACTGCTCAGTAAAACAGTCAACAAAAAGGTCGTCTTAAGGGAACACCTTTGTCCTTTCTTCGTTCTTTAGACTACCTCTCCGTTGTGTCAGTCTCCGTCTCTGTTTTTGTTAGACTTTCACTCTCCTGTATCCATAACCCAGGGAGTATTGACTGGATACAGTGAAAGAGTGGAACACACATTCAATATTTTGAAGTCATAGTAGTAGGTCAAAAAGTGGACATTAACTCTTATTAGGTTGGAGAATCTGCTGGTAATACTTTTAATTTCTTTATTTCATTTTTTTTCATGAAAAATTGTACACGTTTATTTACATACACAAACAGGGAACTCCTGTTGATGATCGTATTCCTTACCCTATAGTTTTTATGTCTATGACTAAATTATAGAACATTATTGGATATTACCTTTTCTTTGACTTTTTGTGTGTACATGTACACATCAATAAAGGAAGAGGTCCCCTAGAAGGGTTTGGGTGCAGAGGACGTAACGTCCGTCTAAGAAATGACAGACTCGATGATCCCTTCGGGTTTTATTGGATATTACCTTTTCTTAGACTTTGTGTGTGTGTGTGTGTATATATATATATACGTATATATAACAACAACAAGTCAACGATTCAGCATAGACTGAGAAACGTTGTGGTATAAATATACTTAACGAAACGACTTATGAACTTTTATTACACTGTAACATTTTAGTTGATGTGAAGTTATTTCGTTTTGTCTTGTTTTCATGTCTATCACAGAGGGAGTGAGAAGTGTGAGAAAGGAACAAACTCGAACGCTTTTCTTTAGACAGAACGAGATAATTATTCCTCCACACGACACAATCCAGTGTCCGAAGGATATCCTATATTCTTGTCTTACCAGATACCGTACATCAGACCGCGTTCAGAGAGATCACTACAGTCGAAACGAGACCCCGTACTTTCGGGAAGATGACCGGTATTGTACCGAACAGTCGTATACTTCTTTCTTTTTGTCCACAGGCACAGATTTCCTGTAAGAAACAAAACCCCTTTTCATATTCGTGTGTTATACGACTGGTGTAAATCCTACCACAAAGATTACTATCCTTCATGTCCTATTTACGATTGTATAGTCGAAATACTAAAATATCCGATTCGGTCACCCTTAAACACACAGAATAAGTCCTAAATGGATCGGACAACTTCTTCAACGTTTGAGACACTGACAATCTCCTTTTGAAAGGATAGTATTATTAATTCTTTCGTGACTCGAGATCCGTTAAAGATTAACAAAATATACATGAGAGTAAATTAGGAGTATTTTGATCTTTCCGCCCTGATTATACGACGAGTAAAATGTTCACCTTAACTCTGTGTCCGTCAAGTCACTGAAGAGGACACCGGTAAGTGATTCACGTTTCGGTCGAAAGTTTACGGCAGACCTAAGTCTCCGGAAACGATTAGTGTCACATGAAGAGAAGGGACTCTGTCGAAAGGGTTCTCAAGTTTTTATTCTTCGTCCATATCATGGACCCCAGAGAAACGGATTCGATCACGCCGTAAAATTCATCTATCAAATGGACGGTCGAAAAGTCTCCTTTAATAGAAATCTACGTGATTGGTTTTGAACACATAATCCTCTTTTCTAGAGAATAGATAGTCAAGGGTCAAGGGAATCAAAAAGTAAGAAAGATTCTTTTTTTCTTTGATTTAGAAAGTTTTCATGACTACCTAAGAGAGGGTTGGGTCTGATGATTAAGACGATAAAATTTCTGTTACACCTGTAACCCTAATCAGAGAGACATAAAATCTTACAGTTGTGTAAACACTTTTTATTTAAATAGTCAATTTATGTCGGTTCTCTAAATCAAATAGACTCAGGATGTTTCTTCTTTATCAAATGGTCACAAAAATGTCTAACTTCATTTAGACTGTATAATAACTGTATACAATATCTAAATCAAATTATGGTATCATGTCTACACACGAGACTATTAAAAAAACACTTTAGATCCGATTCTACTCATCTCAACAAAGTTATAAATATCCCAACTTTTACGTCTCAATCGTTTCCTTCATAAAATTAACTTTGTTATAAAAGGGGATATACGAGTCTCATTTTACGTCCTCTTAAGTAAATCTGACAAAAAAAAAAGGGTATATCAATGACACAAAAATCCGTGTCACTTTTTCCACACAAAGGACGGGGAGGGGGGTAGAAAAACTAAAACCTTGGTAATTTTTACTTGTTATCGAAGAAGACTGGAAATAAAGAAAGTTAATTCATATACACTGAGAAATTCAAGTCGGAAAAATTTAACATACAAAATCCATAGGACCTCTATTGAAGTCACCTTTAGCCTCAACAACGACACTTTCGATAATTGTCGTTGATAATAAATCGGTACTTGTTCTTCCCCTTTGAGATACCGAGCCATTCATAAGACGAAAATTAACTTTTTAGGTCAAGTCATTTAATAATGGTATTAAAACGTTACAAAGGGATCTGTAATTTATCGAAACAATAGTAAGACAACGATCATTTATCTTGGTGTTTCCCGACCAGTGGTTCTCAAAGTTCCCGACCGTTCCGTCGAGAAGGTTGAGATATTAGGGGAGACAACAAGTGAGTAATCAGATGGTGTGTCCGACCGTGAGTTTAGTCAGTTTCAAAACTTACGATTATAAGACTTACAAGACTCGATTGGTCAGTCTGAGAGTGCCTTCGTAAACCGGTTTAACGGTACCAACGACGTCTGTTGAACTTCTTAGTAACTTTTATTTCTAGAACCTAACTCGTCTTTTGGTGTACGATACATACAAACACACAATATCGTTCTCTATTTTGTCCCCGTATTCACAAAACATAAGACAATTTTAGACTTTACCTCTCTGTTCAGTTCTTTAAGTATTAAAAGACACGACAAGTCAACTGAAGTCTTAAAATAAACAGACTTGTTATTAATAATTAAGTGACTACCTCGACAATGGGTCGGTCACGAAACCCATGTATGTGGGGACACCAGGTATCGTTCATAGTCCCTTATAATGAAATTTTACACATTTATTTGAATAAAACAACTAATCATATTCCTACTGACGTCACGGACGGATCCCGGTCGTCGAGAGTTTGAACTCACAGTCTTAGTGGACCACTTAAACAATTTTGTGTAAGGGTCTAAAAGACTAAGTCAATTCAGACATTCTGAAACGTAAAGATTGTTCAAAGGTCCAAAATGGCTAACCATGGGGGTTAAACTCTTAGTGACCTTTAACCAGGACAGTAACCAGACCTATATGTTATCGAAACATAAAAGTAAGGACATTTTGGGTGAATATTAACCTCTTAGTCCGTATAAAACCCAGTCAAAGAAACTAATCTCATTTACGAGAAACCCACTTACCCAGTCTTTTTAAAATCAATTTCAAAAAGTAACAGACATCGAGACGATGACTTGGATCTTTTGATTACCTGGTAAATTTTTACTCCGAGGTAAACCCCCAAGTCTCGTATTGGTGAAGCCTCTATAAGAACAAAAAGAAAAGTTATTTGGACGTCTCCAGGGAAGGGAGGAATTAGATGATATATATAGTCTTAATGACTCGTTCTCCAGGTCCACATATAAGAAACTTCTGTATGATTATGTGTCAGTTTTGGTTACGAAATTTCATTTTGGATTATTTTTAAATCTAACTCTCGTTCACATTTCAAAAATTAATGTTATTTTCTACTTTTACTAAAAATTAACTATTTCATACCAAGAAAATTTTTCACTGTAGTTCCTTTTTACCTATTGACATTTTACAGGATTTTTATGAATTATGAAAAGGAAGGTAAGGGGGTGAAAAAGAAGACAAGGTTGTGTCGAGTACGGGACTCAGATACGGAGAAGAACTCGAGATTCCGGACACTGAATAAAGTAAGAGATGAAGATTGCATCTACGGGTCAACGAAAGATAGTGTAGTATGGTAAAATTACTAGAGGTTACCGTAAATAGTCTATCAAGAGAGTTATTACACGAACAACAACTGACAGAAGAGTCTCATCTAACACTTTAAACTCTCCTCTTCCAAACGGAACAGGGTGTACTAAAAAAGTCGTGAACCTTGGCATGTTATTTGTCTATCATGTTACGTATTTGGATTGATGGAGAGGTTCATCAAATTGAGTAGTATCGATTATGTGAGGTGAAAATCGGACAGAGTCTTTACTCGAGAAAGAGCTTGGTGACACGTGACAAACAAAGATAAAACGTAATGGTGATTCTTCTCATTTTTTCATACGAAAAAGTTTTGATTTAATTTTTAGATGATTTTAAGTTACAGAATAAGTCCCATCTGATCCTGATCCTCGATGGTTTTAATAAGTACTCATGTACAAGATATATTAAGACATACCTGTCTTCTCGGACCGTCCGCTGTCAGGGATTCCAACGTTTCTCAGTCTGTACTGACTCGTTGACTAAAAGTAAAAGTGAAAAGTAGTCCATTGTTGAGAACATTAGGGAGACATAAAAAAGGTCTGTTAAAGGTGACTAAGGTATCGGAAGAACTTTTGTCGTTAAACCATTTTCGGGTTTCACTAACTAATTTGGTTGAGATATTTAAGATAAGAGAATTTATGAAAGGAACTAAGGGAAAACCCTTTGTATATAGAGGGAATATAAAAGTAATAAACGGAAGACTAGTTACACAGATAACATAATATAACGTATAGTTCAAAAGAGGACTGATTACCTGAATTCATTTATGATTATCAAATATTTTGACTTAATATATCTTATTCACGAATATCCCGTACCAAATTTTTGACTTTGTTGGATTTACAGGTAGTCGTCTACTTACCTATTCTTTCGACACCATGTATATGTGTTACCTCATAATGAGTCGGCAATTTTTCTTAAGTAAACTTAGTCAAGACTACTCTACCTACTTTGACCTCGGTTAATATGTCTCACTTCATTCGGTCTTTCTTTTTGTGGTTATGTCATATGATTGTGTATATATACCTTAAATCCTTCTACCGTTACTGCTGGGACATACGTTCTGTCCTTTTTTCTGTGTCTACACATATGGCCTGAAAACCTGAGTCTCCCTCTCCCTCTCCCACCCTACTAAACCCTCTTACCCTTAAGATTGTACATATGACAGTACATTCTTAACTTAGCGGTCAGGTACAGACTGCATCCCACGTCGTACGAACCCCGACCACGTACCCCTACTGGGTCTCTCTACAACACCCCTCCCTCCACCCTCCCCCCAAGTACAAACCCTTGCGTACATTCTTAATTTCTAAAATTTTAAATTTTTTTTTATTATTATTTTTTTTATTTAACTATGAGTTTTTTATTTTTTATTTTTTTTATTTTTTATTTATTTTTGACTTCTTTAAAGGGTCCATTAGGACTCTTTTAGATTTTTAGAAAAAAATTTGATAGTTTTGAGATGAAAACTCTAGAACGAAATCGGATCTAAAAAAATTTTTGGAAATTATAAATAATAAATGGATTTACGACATTTGTTGATATCTAAGGATCCAGAGGAGGTCTCTAAGACTATCTTTTTAAATTGGTTACCAGATTTATAAGTCACCAGATTTGTGGTCTCTACTCCTCAGACTATGTTCATATTAAGTGAAAGTCTTTGTAAAGAGTTATTTAATTAAAAATTCCTTTTTATTTAAATCGTAGGGAAGTATGAAAAAATATATATCGAGGTAAAGTTTATATTTAAGAAGGTATCAGAGATTGATATGGAAGAAATAACTTTTTAATATTAACGAGTACATTTTTTAGGAGAAACGAAAATTTAGGTATATCAAAGTCTGTCTGATCCTACTTAACTCTCTTTTTTGTTTGAGTTTAATTCTTAAGTCTAGTAGAGATTACGTATTATAAAACAATACAATTTTAGTAATGGAAATTGTTAAATGGAAAAGAAGAATGAAAGTCGGTTTATTCAGTAGTGAACTTGTAATGTAGTGAACTTATAAGAAATATCTCCTCTTCGTATCTAAGGTCTTTTGTTTCGAATTTGACTATTGTAATTTGATATGGATGAGTAATACCAAGACTACTACAAGTTTTAATCCTAGATGAGATGTCTTTTGAACTTAATAAATTTATATGTGTATCAGTTTTAAAGGTTTTCAGGACTTCACTCTTTATGACTTGACGTCATCTCCAAAGTTGACTTTCTACGGATATCAGAGGTATATATATATCTATATCTACGGGAACCAAAGGTATCTCTTCTATCTAGGTCTTCCTTTTTTCGGGGTCAAGGAAAAATTGACGAAATCTAACCCATATTTCCTTTTCCTTATAAAGATTTCAGTCTCAAAACTTTAATCATTCCAAAGAGGAAAAACGATAAGGGAGGACTCTCTTTTAGACCTAAAGACGTTAGGTCTAAAGATTTTACTTACTCTATAGTTAGAAACAGTGTTTTCTAGGGGAATTTTTTTGAAACGGTAAACTTTACTTCGGTTTAAGGTTTCACCTTAAAGAGTCCCAAGTTCAGAAGTCTGAATATGATATATTCGACAAGATCAATGGTCTAAACATCAAAGAGACTGTGTCCTTAAGTATTTCGTTCCAACAGAGTACAGGATGACAAGTTGATAAGGATTTGGAGTCTTATTTTAACCAGTTTTAAGGTTCAATACCTTTTAACACTTATTAAATGTTTTAACTCTTTAGACCATAAACCTTTTCTTTTCCTATAGGGGGTGAGGGTCCCAGAGAACAAATAGATCTCGATAACACCAAAATTCTAGACGAAAGAATCGTTACATACATATAAATAACACCTAAATATCCATTTATTTTAAACGTTTGAACTATTCGGGTGGAAAAGGGACATTAAGACAAAAAGGGTACCTTGGAGTTAATAATGAGACTTTTTTTTTCCTACTATTATCGTAAGAAATAATAAGTAAGTAGTATTTGTAACAATGATCTTACGAACAAAGAATTATGAGTAAGATCCGTGAATTTGTACAGTATGAGTTTCGTGTAGTCGAGGAATTTTCCCGGGGTTTACACCGATACTACTAGTTAATTTCATTTAGTACACGGAAGATTACATCTTACAAAACAGGAAAACAAAATGAGAAGAAAACAACTACAAAACATATTCGTGTGTTGAATACATGTCTACTGTTTTCGTTTATTTTGGGTCTTTCACCTCAAAAGACCTACCAAACACATTTTACCTTGGTTCACAGTAGCGGTGTCTTTATTTTCTAAAAGAAAAAGGGAACGTCTTTCTTAAATTATTACTAACATTCGACTTCCTCTCCTATCTCCTTTTGCCTATGTTATGGATACGTAGAAAATTGACCGTCGTGTTACCCTCCGTTTACATACACCGTAACTTACCTTTTCCTCGAGGATCTTCTCCTGTCTTTTGTGCTTCCTTTTTGTGGAGTCGAGTAAAAGAAGGTTACCACCATGTGAGTATCTTCTTCCGTCACAAACGTCTACGTCATATTGGTTTCCGAGAAATACTCCGTATCAACTATAAGAAATACTTCTGTCATGAAGTGTTCCGTTTCTGTGTGACGTTTACAGACGAACGAACTTTCTTTCCTCCGGAAACTTCCAAAAACATGAGAGATGACTGTATACTACAAGAGAATTAATCAAGACACAGGACGGAACACTAGTGTTATATTTGTCTAGTTTACCTACCTTAAATAAGGGTTCACTTGTTATAACACCGACTCAAATCCCCAATTCAAAAGCAAATACAAAAACAAAAATAGGAGACTCTATCTTGAATTTCCTGTTCCTTGTTAGACAACTTACTAGAAACCCTTTCAATAAATACCTTATGCTTGAGTATAGTTTCTGAAAGTAACGAGTAAGTTCGGATTACTAAGTTACTCGTCATTCTGTACGTTCGTAAATGACCTTTCGTGAACCCAGTATAGTATACGTGTTGGTTTCCTCGAAACACACACTGCAGTACCTTCTTAGTCTATCCTAATTTTTTATATTTGTACCATCACATTTTGACAAGATTGGTTTGTTTATCATTACCATACGAACACGTAAGACGGAAGTAGGAAAAGATAAAGGAAGATTCAATAAATAAATTATCCTACAATTTATAGAAAACCCCAAAATTTCTCATAGGAGTCGTCGACGAGAGACAAAATGGAAAAGATAAAGAAATCGTGTGGTGTACGTATAAGTACTGTTTCACAAAAATTTTGAACCGTTTGTGAAGTTCTTATCCTTTATTTTAACCCCTTTCTCACACTCACGGGGTACGCGACAGACAACTTAAGTAGACGTGAAGACGGCATTCTTGGTAGGTGTTATTTGTACTGTTATGATGCTGTACCGGACTCACTCTCTATAAACGGTAGTAAAATTTTGCATGGAGTGAGGATTCCGAAGGAAAGGATTCGTTATCTGGTTTTTTGGTTTAAGAAGAGAAAATTATTTAGTCACCCGGAGGTTTTCATGTCATTTTCTTTCTTTTAATTAACAGTTTATACAAAATCATCGTATCCGAGTAATGAATGATTACTAAAAAACGGTATACAGGGTCACCATTTACTACTTCTCCGACAGACGGATATATTCTTGTGAAACGTTCAGAGTGTATCACATAGAGGGGGTGTCCTTGATAGTTCCTTAAACCATACTTCACGTTGGGGGGAGGGGGTGTCCCCGAATTTGACTCGTTTATATAGGACCATATACACATTGATATACGACTTTAAACAAGTTTACCATACTAGATCAGAAACGTTTTGGTTTATTTTGAATAAAAGACATTTAAAATTCTCGAAACCTTCCAAGGTATTACATTGGAATAACTTTAAGTAAAACAATCTCGTCCATATCTTTTGTCATGTCTTTTCGTATGGTCAGTAGTAGTGTAACATAAGGTGATTTATTTATGAATTTGGAATAAACGTCACAGACATCACTAAAAATTTTCACATCTTTTTATGATAGACAAGATTTATGAAATTCACTATTGATATTCTAATATGACTATGACGTCAAAATAGAATTATAAAGAACAAAACTTTTCCAGACAAATAAAAATAATAAACTGTGTCATAAAACCATGTTTCCTTTCTGAATGATTTACACAGAAAAATGATTTCAAATTCGAGATCTTTCAGACCACAAAATAGTAGAGATTATTGAATTAACACAGCTACGAATTGGTTGTGAAGGTCAATTAGACAATAACTTTTTAATCGAAATAATTCTTTGAAAGGGTATTTCATTAAGGTAATTTCTAGTATAAAAAAAGTAAGGAATTTGTTCAACCCTAAAGTTTCCTTTACGTAAACTCCGTCTTACAAAACCGAATACTATTTGAACGTAAAATACCATGAACCGAAGGTTGAACGAAAAACTGTTTACCCTAAGATTTTTACAAATTAAAACACCAACCTTAGACACACAATTTTAAATTAACCATTGACTCAGACTTTCGATATGACATTACGTAAGGATACTCTTGATCTAATAGAAACAACAAAATAAAATTTTATTATTAACGTGGACTGTGTACTTGTACCTGGTGGGCGTTGGTTTTAATTTACAAACCACTCTGTTTATATCATAATCTACTGGTACCATTGTCGTTTATCCCGTGTTTGACCTAAGCATAAAGTGTATCGGTAAATCTAATGGTTCTCTGATACACATTTGTCAGTAGTAGAATCATGAGTTTTGTGATTTTGTCGAAGATCGTTTTATATAGTTTCGAACGTCTTCGGTTTTTATCTTTTGTAGAGGATATGGAGAGGGGACAGAGTGGGGGTCTTATTTGTGTACCTGTCTTTTTTTCTATCTTTGTCAAACCATTTCTCATCACTCTAAGAGGACGTAAATTTTACCGTATAAACGAACTACACCTCTATCTTAAGACCAGGGGAACGTCGACCTAACACGATGACTTCCTTTTCGCCGAGGTCAGGACTTAAAAAAAAAAAAAAAAATTAGTACTCCAACCATCAAGACGGAGACATCCTTCACACTCGGGACTGATGTTACAGTTCCACGTAGTCGGTGTTTACACATAGGTAGACTCACAACTAAAGTTCCTCTGAGGAGTATTTCTATATCTAAGGGAGGGAGGAGGATGGAGGGTTTTCCGACTTGTCACATATCATACAATGTAAATTTATTTAGTTATTTTTATGACCCATTTCTTTTATTTTTATAACAGGAACAAACAAAATAATCGGACTTTGATATGGACCATTAATTCTCTCTGCGAGTGCACAACACACGAACCGTCCTACACCAATTTACGGGGTGTCGGGGTTTGTTGTTGTCTTTTTTTTCAGTGAATTTGTAAACATTCCAAAGAAATTACGAAATGTACACACTCAGTCGATAGGAATGAGATTATTGTTGGTTTACGAAAAGCTAAAAAAGATTCATAAGTCCAGGTGGATCAAATGTGTCACCTATTTCTTCCTACTTAACTTTTGTTCCTACCGAACACTTTGTTACTTTCTGAAAACCTCCTTTCGGTCCTCGGACGTTTTAGACTAAAGTTCCCCTACCTCATTCGGTTACTCAAACTAAACTTTTCATCTCTCTTTTTTTATGTATTATAACGTTCAACCCCGGTCCTAGGTTCGTTCCAACATACACACACACGTGCGCACGTGCACACACAATCAGAGAGTCAACACACTGAAAAACACTGAGGTACCTGACATCGGGTGGTCTGAGGAGACAGGTACTTTAAGAGGTCCGTTCTTATGACCTCACCCAACGGAAAGGGAAAAAGTCCTATAGGAAGACTAGACCCTTAACTTGGGACTAGAGGGTGTAACGTCCGTTTAAGAAATGGTAAACTCTGTGGTCCCTTCGAGGTTCGTTCCAATACCTGTGGTAAATTTATATAGTAGTGATTATATGTGTCAAATATTA
Source organism: Capra ibex (assembly GCA_006410555.1). NCBI lineage: Eukaryota > Metazoa > Chordata > Mammalia > Artiodactyla > Bovidae > Capra > Capra ibex. Next base: position 27,037,595 of record SJYO01037955.1, read on the forward strand.
AACCTACAAAGGATTAAGTCCAAAATACTAGTAAGTCGTTTTTAATTTTAAGGGAAACGGAATAGTCGTTTCTAAAATCGAATAGATTCGAAACAAATTTATTTCAATAAACATCTTCAGTACTTTATAAATTCTCCTCTATGGATCTCATAATCTTCATCATTGTGTCAATGTACTCTTGTTCACAGGACAACTAATTCCTGAGAACAGTCAAAGTAATCTGTTCTGAGAAAAATTGAATTTCATTCTAAATTCCTCCTTTGCCCCCATAAAACCTTTCTATGACCTTTGTTTTCCCGTTAAAACAAGGCGGTCTTGACTCTCTACTTCGTTGATTTCAGGAGAAGGAGGATCCGTGAGTAAAGGAGAATGGAGACTAACCGAAATAAACGAACTGATGACGGACATAGGTAAAATACCGAAAGATTAACATTTCCGGGGTTTAGGGTTTAGAGAAAAAGAGTCCTAAGGTTTTACCCTCGTAGGTTCCATACGGTTCAAACCCACTCCATGATTGGAAATCTCGTTAGTCATCCTGTTTCGTATACCCGTGATACTAACTAGTTCGAAATCAGTGTACAGGGTGTCAAGGTACCATACCTAAAACCGTCGGGTAAGATGACCTTGACCGCTTTTTGCCACATGGTTTTCTCCCACCACGACCCGTATATGTTTTATTCTTTGTTAAGAATCGATCAAGTCAAGTCAGCGAGTCATTACAGGCTGAAAAACGCTGGGGTACTTAGCGTCGTACGGTCCGTAGGGACAGTAGATAGATTTACTCTGATGACTGAATTAGAACGTAATAAACGATTCCGATTGATCCGAAGTAGGAAAGGAAGTTTTTTTCTCTCTAGAGTTCTAAAAATTTCCGTAAAAAAATTTCTCTCTTTATTGTAAGAAAGAAAGAAAGAAAAAAAAAAAAAACCATAGTTTCGGTTCTTATCCCAGGACTTAAGTCCGTACGAGTGGTATTAAGACGTTGACCAATGACTCTATTTACGTTCAAAGTCAAGTCAAGTCAAGTCGAGTCAACGAGTCAACACAGGCTGAGAAACTCTGGGGTACTTAGCGTCCTGCGGTCCGGAGGGACAGGTAGTGGTTGAGGACCTTAAGTGAGTTTGAGTTCAGGTAACTCAACCACTACGGTAGGTCGGTAGAGTAGGAGACAGTAGGGGAAGAGGAGGACAGGGGTTAGGGAAGGTCGTAGTCTCAGAAAGGGTTACTCAGTTGAGAAACGTACTCCACCGGTTTCATGACCTCAAAGTCACAATCGTAGTAAGGAAGGTTCCTTGTGGGTCCCGACTAGAAATCTTACGTGACCAACCTTGAGGAACGTCAGGTTCCCTGAGAGTCAGAAGGGGTTGTTGTGTGAAGTTTTCATAGTTAAGAAGTCGTGGGTCGTAAGAAGTGTCAGGTTGAGAGTGTAGGTATGTACTGGTGACCTTTTGGTATCGGAACTGATCTTTCTGGAAACAACCGTTTCATTACAGAGACGAAAAGTTATACGATAGATCCAACCAGTATTGAAAAGAAGGTTCCTCATTCGGAGAAAATTAAAGTACCGACGTTAGTGGTAGACGTCACTAAAACCTCGGGTTTTTTTTTTCAGACTGGGATAAAGGTGACAAAGGGGTAGATAAAGGGTACTTCATTACTCTGGTCTACGGTACTAGAAGCAAAAGACTTACAACTCGAAATTCGGTTGAAAAAGTGAGAGGAGAAAGTGAAAACGTTCAAACGTGATTCAGTTTTGTATCGAGAGTATGATTCATAGTCAGATATAATGTTGTTGTACTGTAATATTTATAAAGAAATATAAATAGGGTTCTCATACATGATCATAAAAGTTTATATAGTTACACTTCTCCTTTTAGACTTTGAGTTTACAGCAAGTTTTTAACATCTTATTTTTTCCTGTTTTCATTTTTGGAAGAGATATAGAGAGTAATCCGAAATACATATAAGTTATATTCTCTTTTCTTTCGAAATATTGTACTTAAAGAGAAAAGACAACGATTAATCTTTTATTATTTTGTGTTTTACGTGAACGTTCACGTGTTAGATGACCTTTGTGGAAATGTTTGTGGTGTAATTTTACCTTATTAGTACTAGTTTGATTACTCTAGTCTCCTCGACCAGAGTAAGGATTCACGGATTATGACTTATAAAGGTACACCGACAAGGTACTATCACCGACAAGATACTATTCTCGTTGTTAAAGTATGTGTTTCTCTTTTCGAAATATGGTTGGCAGATACGTACACCGGACATAATAGAATGTGTAAAAATAATATGAGGTGTTTTCTCGGACACAAGTAATAAATTATATCCGTTGACATAGGAGATCTCTCCTCTTGTCGTTTACTTCTTAGTTTTGTAGGGTACAAGAAGTAATGTTGACATTTAACTTGTATACGGAAACATGTTGAATCCGTCACTGGGATCAACATCTTATTGGTTGGTGCCATACCAGAATTGGGAGGATTTCAAATCAAAATTAATGGAATATGTGTAGTATTTACGTGTCTATTAGCATGTTAAAAACTTTAATAAATTACTAGTAAAGACCCAGTTAAATTCTACGACTGTTACTTTTATAAGTACCTCTCCAGAAAGTTCCTTGTCTTTTAATTTTAGTCATAAAGTATTCTACAATATTTAGTTTTTTCTGATAAAAAATACCGATGTCCTCCGTAAATCCAATCCCCAGTGAATAGTTGAGTTGTAGTATTTATAAAATTGTAGACCATAAATTTGTCATCTGAAAAAAAAATCAGTTCATAGAAATAAAAATTTAAATTTAATTTTTTCACTCCCTGTTTTCGTCATTTTTAATGGGAAATTCACTTATTTTCCACTTTCACTTCAGTGAGTCGACACAGACTGAGAAACGTTGGGGTACCTGACATCGGATGGTCCGAAGAGGGAGGTACCCTAAAAGGTCCGTTCTCATGACCTCATCCAACGGTAAAGGAAGAGGTTTTGTGATCTGAAAAGTTGGTGGAAAAAAAAAAGAAGTCTCTGTACTAGTTATTTATACAATCTGTTACTATAAATCGGTTATAGATATTTTTACTATATTTTTACAGACAAATAAACCCTCTAAAGGTTGACCCTTTTTACTTTCTCTTTGTGACTGTTTAGAATAACGTTTATTTATAAGTTTGTAGAATGAATGAAAAGACTATTTAACTTTTAAACTTTATTTTACGTAAAATGTTACGTTCGAATGGCAGAATTTCTTTTGTTTACTTTTATTCATAATAATAATAAAAAATTTATGATCATAAAATTTCAGTCATAGACGGTAGGAAGGAGGCGTAGGATGGGATCCTTTCAAGACGTAAGGTGGGAGTTCCTAGAGGATTTTTTTGTCAGTTTAGTGTTGTAAAGTTGACGTCTTCAAATACTGAATGTTTCATACCTGAAATTTGATTATGGATGAAGTTGACATAGTTTACTCATATTTGAGATGTCATTTTAATCATCTCTAATAACCTCCGTTAACTCATGAACTTTAATAACAATATAAGGAGATACAAAAAATTCAATGTAAAGAAGGTACGAATATTTATAAGGGATCACTTTTGAATTATCAAGACTCTTTAGACTCAACAAGTAAGGATGGTGACCCTTTTTTTAATTTTAAATTTGTATCCGGGATCCTTGCCAACTTCAGGGACATAGAATCTTACACCGAAATAATCCTTCATCTCAGGAACGTCTATAGTAATCAACTCTACTTTAGTTTGATCTGATCCCACCTGTGGATGGGTTATACTGACTATAGGATTATTTTTGTCCTTTGAACTTGTGTGTGTGTATCCCTCTTGTGTTATACTTGTACTTCCGTCTCTGACCCCACTACTCAGATGTTCAGTTCTTTGTGGTTTAAAACGGTTCTCCAGTATCTTCGATAAGAGAGAGTACCAGAAGTCTTCCTTAGTTGAGACGGTCATGGACTAAAGTCTGAAGATCAGAAGTCGTGTCACTCTGTTATTTAAAGACAACAAATTATGTGGTTCTGTCACCATGAAACAATAACATCGGTCTCCTTTGATTATATCAGACTTGAATTCTGGGTATCTTGAGTTCAAATCCTCCACGAGTCCGTGTACACCCTTAGTATTGTTATGTTGTCTTAACAACTGAGATTGGAAGTGTAGTGTGTTAGTGTTGTTTGAGGATTCAGTACAGTGGTGTTTTAGGTTATATGTCAAAAAGAATCATTTAGAAATGAATTGGGTATCTAAAAACATTATCGGGGTCTAAGTACAGTGTAAAAAGAGGTTTTTACATAAAATAACAAACGAGTTACTGGGGTTTATACTGTCTTTAGTTTATTGATATAGATTCAGAGCTATACGTTAAATCTACTCCAAGTCAAGTCAAGTCAAGTCAGTGAGTCAACACAGGCTGAGAAACACGTTGGGGTACTTAACGCCGTGCGGTCCGAAAGGACAGGTAGTGGTCGAGGGCCTCCAGTAAGTATGAGTGCAGGTAGCTCAACCACTACGGTAGGTCGGTAGAGTAGGAGTCAGCAGGGGAAGAGGAGGACGGGGGTTAGGGAGGGTCGTAGTCCTAGAAAAGGTCACTCAGTTGAAAAACGTGCTCCACCGGTTTCATGACCTCAAAGTCGAGACCGTAGTAATGAAGGTTTCTTGTGGGTCCCGACAAGTGGATATCTTACCTGACCAACCTAGAGGAACGTCAGGTTCCCTGAGAATTCTCAGAAGAGGTTGTGGTGTCAAGTTTTCGTTGTCAAAACACCACGAGTCGAAAGAAGTGTCAGGTTGAGAGTGTAGGTATGTACTGGTGACCTTTTTGGTATCGGAACTGATCTGCCTGGAAACAACCGTTTCATTACAGAGACGAAAAGTTATACGATAGATCCAACCAGTATTGAAAGGAAGGTTCCTCATTCACAGAAAATTAAAGTACCGACGTCAGTGGTAGACGTCAATAAAACCTCGGGGGGGGGGGTTTATTTCAGACTGTGACAAAGGTGACAAAGGGGTAGATAAAAGGTACTTCACTACCCTGGTCTACGGTACTAGAAGCAAAAGACTTACAACTCGAAATTCGGTTGAAAAAGTGAGAAGAGAAAGTGAAAGTAGTTCTCCGAAAAATCAAGGAGAAGTGAAAGACGGTATTCCCACCACAGTAGACGTATAGACTCCAATAACTATAAAGAGGGTCGTTCGAACTAAGATCGAACACGAAGAAGGTCGGGTCACAAAGAGTACTACATGAGACGTAGATTCAATTTATTCGTACCACTCTCATATGTCGGAACTACATGAGGAAAAGGATAAACCTTGGTCAGACAACAAGGTACAAGTCAAGATTGACAACGAAGGACTGGAAGTATATCCAAAGAGTTCTCCGTCCAGTCCACCAGACCATAAGGGTAGAGAACTACATCCGGTTTTGATATTACTACTTATCTATAAGATGGCCCTCAAGAATAATAAATTTAGCTGTGGAATATTGTTTTCCCTATTATTTTTTGATCATGTATGTTTATATTTGGATAAATACGATCGGAGGTAATTAATGACTATTAAATATTGTTTAAAATACTCAATTGTTGATGTATAAATAAAGTTTTTTAACCTTAATTTGTTATTTCCTCTATACTGATAATTTATTACCTTAACCGATTATATAGTTTTAAATATAAATTTTCCTTATAACGAGTGGAGTCTTATCTTGTAATCCTCTGATATAAATGTAATAACTATAATAAGTGGAATCTGTAGTCGACAAGAGAATAGGTCTAGGATGGAGGAAGGTCCCGTACAAAACTAGGCTCACTGAAAGACAAAGTACGATAGGATCGTCAAACGTGGTCTCCAACAATGGATCTGCGTAAGATTAAATATTAGAATCGAAGGTAAAAATTTAGAATTAGAAAGGTCATCTTGACGTCTTAGTTGAAAACTTAGGTTTAGGTACTGACTCAAACAAGAACAGTAGGATGAACATACGTTGATGTTCTAACTACCCATATTTCCCAAGGTAAAGGTTTTTAAAATCATTTAGGTAGAGATCTTGGTTACTACATATTTTGTTACCTGATGAACACAATACGTGGTTTTTTGTTGTTCCTACAAAACATTGATGTCAGTGTAAACGGTTGGGAAAGTAAACAAATAGGAGGGAAGAGACGAGAGAATGGTCACTTCGGTTATTATAGGTCCTAAAGATGTCTCGAGTCCTAAAATGGGACGAAGGAAATGGTAGACTTGAAGGCAGAAGAAAACATGTTGATCATTTATTTGTTCGTTCCTCGATTGTCGGAAGTTGTTTTATCTGTAGACGACGTCTCTATTTTAGTGAGACCCTATTGGGTCACGATTGGGTCACTAAGTACATTGGTGTCTTCATGAATTGTAAGTTTTGTAGTGTCTACCCAAGACCCTGTGTGGTATCGAGACTAAACGAGTTCGAAACACTTCCCTAACTGACATCATTGAATCAAATTTAAGATGTAAATGTATGATGAAAATGTAGGATTAAAATATTCATTCTTTCAGCTTCAATTAAAAGAAAGGGTCTCGAATGACGGTCCTTTACTTACGTCCAGAGGACTAAGGTTTTAATGAGAATAACACGAGTCAGTGAAGTCAGCACAGACTGAGACATTGGGGTACCGGACTTCGGGTGGTCCGAGGAGACTGGTACCCCTAAGAGGTTCCTTTCTATGATATCACCCGACGGTAAAGGATGAGGTCCCGAAGGGAGATAATGTAACCGTGCAATGGTTTTAATTTTTTTTTTAATTTTAGTCTTGGTGTGGTAAATGTCGGGTTATAATAAAAAGTTAATAAAAGTCTTTACTTTAAGATGCTACAAAATAAAATTTACTGTGTAGAGAGAAGTATCTGTGAAAAACCCCTCTTTATCGTACATGAAAACTTAGTCTCTCTAGTACAAAATTAGGACCGAGACGGTGAAAGATCGTTACATTTACATGTTTTAAATGGAGTAAATTCTATTTTTACTTACTTGTTTTGTACACCTATTAATAAGTATGTGAACCCTGTCATCATTCTTAACTTACGATGATATAATCAATTAACAAAACATATTACTGACCGTTCAGTATTCATGAGTCATATACAACTAAAAGATGGGAGAATAACCGGTTAACACTTGTAAACATTTTTTAAAGGAACACAGACATTTATTACAGACACAGTGGAAGTTTTAGAGATACAAATGAGTTCTCTAATGAAGTGATGTACCTGAAGTCTGAGCCAAACTCATAATAAAAAAAGAAGGGTCTTTTAGTAAAAGACTGGTAACTGATCTGGTAGTTACATGTGGTTTTAGTACGAAGAGAGTCGTGGCACCTAATGGTCCGGGACCCGTTCGAGTACTCCTCCATCAAACCAAAATTTGGTGTTAAAAGAGGAGACCTTTCTACCCGATAGACTCCTTAGTCTTGTTTCCTCCGGTTCTATTGAATTCGTACCTGTATCGACAGAATGAAGTCAAAACCTCTACTGTGACAGATACCCTTCAAACCAAATTCTTAGTTCTCCCTAACTACATAATTTTATAAGTAAACCTTCATTCCTATGTGTGACACTCGTATTCACAGATCTTTTCAATCTATACAGAAGCGTATCGTTACAACAACAAATCAAACACAGACTGAGGAACACTGGAGCACCTGACGTCGTGCGATCCGAAGGGACACGAAGTGGTAGAGGGTCTTGAACGAGTTTGAGTACAGGTAACTCAGCCACTACGGTAGGTCGGTAGAGCAGGAGACAGTGGGGAAAGAGGAGGACGGAAGTTAGAAAGGGTCGTAGTCCCAAAAAAGGTTACTCAGCCGAGAAGTGTAGTCCACCGGTTTCGTTATCGAATCGTTATAAAGTCGAAAAAAGGGGGTAGTTTCGGAGTAAAAGAATCTTTTACTTTCACTATCGAGAATTTACATATCCCTTGTGCCGTACGTGTGTGTGTGTGTGTGTGTGTGTGTGTGTATTCTTATAGTATGTATAAGACGTGACACATCAGTGAATAGAAGACTATTTAAGAATTATGAAAACATTTACCCTTTACTCCCTTTTATGCAGATAGTAGAAACAAAGGTTCTGTTAAATCGAAAATCTTGGGACGTATCACTTACTCACCTCGTGACGGTACTAGGGAAAGAGTTGTGGATCCGTGAGTAAGGGGCCGACGACTTTCGTTCAACGTACGGGGATGACACCGTCGGTGTAAGTCACTGTCGAGTTACGTTCATATTTTCAGAACAGGAGAACGAGTTAAACCTTATTAAGTCACCCCAGTAGTCGACTTTGTAAATAACACTGAAATAGAGTCTAAATGAAAAAAGGGGAGACCGATTGAAACGAAGGAAGTGGAGAGCTTCTACCGGGTACTTGTGAGGGGTTACTTGAGGGATGTACGTTTAGAGGTAGTGTCTCAGATAAAAGAGAAGTTGATCTAGATTTTGTGGACAGTCACGTAAAACAAACAAAAGTTCCACATCCGATAAACTGTTTTGATAGTTGTTTGGTCGATGGGGAAGAAGACTTCATACCAACGTAGTCAAATTGAATTTATTGTGCACTCAGATCATTCAGGTTATCACTTCCTGAGTTGTGAATGTTCCTTGTTTTACTCCTCCTTTCGTCGTTATAAATCCTGGTCGAACTCAGTTGTCGTATCCTCGTATTCTTGTCCAAAGAGTAGTTCGGGTCCTATACTTGATCTCCGTGTACCCGTCATTCGATTAACGGTTTTGACTCTTCTCCGTTTTACCCTTAAACAGATTTCAGAAAAATAAAATACTTTCTTGGTCGTCTTTCTTTCCTACTATCTGTGCTAAGACAACACCTTTTGGATTTCGAATCTTTTTATATGGGTTTGTGAAGTTTTTCTTATAAAGATTTACAAAGGAATGTCCTTTTTTTTTTTCAGGTATATTTCCCATTTACTCTCTATACATCCATATACTTGGAGTGGTATTCTGTCAAGTAAAGATAAATGATACTCAAGTTTTTCGGTTCCTAATATCGGAGTCCTGATTCTTTTAAAAGTCTCGTCGGGGAGGTTTGTCAAAGACCTTGGACACATTCATAAACATAGAAACATTTCTTTTAGTGACTATTGTTAAATGATAATAAAAAAGGTTACACGATACAACTTTAAGGTAATGACCATTGGAGTTTGTAGTAATGGGTCCTGTTAAGGGATAATAATACAACCTTTACTTTGAATTAAAATCCAAAGGTCAAGGTTCAGGGTTCACCCTTGATTTACAGTGTCTTGTTTTACAGTACGTTACTCTAGCCTATGATTTTATACACTGTCATTGGTCTACAAAGGCATTGTTAATGGTGTGTCGTTTAGGTCAGTTTCTTTACTCCATGTCGCGAAGAGTGTTCAGTTTCCCGTGAGGTGTGACAATAAACCGTACAACCATAAACAGTCAAATATAAATATAAGACTACTCGTGTGGGACGTACGGAGACTTCTTTATGTCTTGTACGTCTCAGACCAATACCGATACCCTCTGTACAAATTTCTTTAATAAGTTTAACCAGAGTTTTTCTTGGTAAGTATCATAGTCGTTATATTAGGTTAAGAGTAACTTTATACTTCATAAAGTTACTCTTAACTCACTTTATCCGGGAATTAATAAGATGATTTTTGGAGTAGTGGTAGTAGGGACGGGGTTCCGGGAGGGTAATTGAGATGGTGAGCTGGTAGAGACCCCGTCCTTTTCTCCAGTTTCCTCCTTATTCCCCTGTGCACTGTGTCTATAAGTCGAGTCTCTACTTCTTCGTTTTACTCTTGACTGTTTCTTGTTCTGATGGTGAGGGGAAGTGGAATCTATGACTGGGTCTAGGAACTCAAAATCAGGAACCTAACCAAGGAGTTTAAGTTTAACGGTTAAAGTCCTTCGTTTACGAAGTCCTGACTTTAAGGAAATCCGTCAAAATTGTGACTCCATTTGAATGTCGCCGGACATCACTTTGGTTTCTACTTTTTAGCTTTCTGAGGAGTTCGGGTCACCTTTATGTGTTGGGAGGTACTCTGGTTCCCATTTATAATCAAATTACCTAAATAAGTAAATTACCTAATCTCCTTTATAAAGTTATTCGTTTTCGGTCTTTATCTGTATCCCTAATGTTTCGGAAAACTACATTTTTATTTGAATCTAATTTTGCTCAGAATCTACATCAGTGTACCATGTTGAGTGTCAAACTAGGTTCTTTTGAATCATATATAAATTGAGTGGAATATACACGTTACAAAGAAAATACTCCCGAGATTTTATGAAATACTTGATGATATAAAATTATGACGAATTACTCAAGTTGTATCTTATTCGATCGTTAAAACCGTTACAAAATTCAAGATTATACACGGGAACTTAAAAAACTTCTGGAGTGAGAAACAATACAGATTCTATAGGGACCCACCGATTTTATGATGTACGATATCTGTCTCAAAAAAAAGAATTAAGACTCAAACGATTATCTAAAATTTTATATTTTTATATGTTACAGGGAAAAAAGAGTGAAAGTGTTTTTATTACAAACTACTCTACACGTAAACAGAAGTCGTTGGAACCCTACGTCTACATAATTGTCTTTGTTCACTGGTTCAGTTAAAGTTTTCCGTCTATAGGGGGAGGATATGTTAAAACACGTTTCAAAATAAACCATATAATAAACAAAATAAACGATATACCGTAAGGTAAAATACTTTTATGGTGTTGTATAAATAGGTAGGAGTCTGACAACGGTATGTATAGGGAATCTCGTGTTTCAGTTTTCTAGAGAAATAACACATAGACCTCCACCCATACTCGTAGAGACTTGAAGATGTGTGTAACAGTTCAACGAGAGATTTAAAGAAGTCTTCTTAAAAAAAAAATAAAATTACACTAAACATCAAAGTACAGTAAAATTTCTTTAAACAGGGAGAGCATTATGACACTTCTAAAAGAGTATTGATAAAGATTATTGACACTTCTAAAGAAAGTATAAATCTAAAAGTCAAGTATGCCTTATATAAAGATCACAGTTTATACCTATTTTAAAAAAGGGAAATTATACCTATCTGTTACTATAGAGATAAATGAAGATCCAGGTGGATAGAATGAATGTATCCTACTGAAATATATAAAAAGTAGGTTTGGTTTTTCACAAACTTTAACTTTTCCTGTAATAATTGTTAATATGAACCTGGTGTCCGTATTCAGAGTCCTTATCAGGGTCCGTTTGACTCTGTATGGGAGTAAAATTAGTATTTATTTTAAATTTATACACACACAGATAATAAAAAAATGATGGAAGAGACAATTTTGAAAACAAATAAGGATTTTGACGTCGTGTTAGAATTACTAATTTTCAAATCTTAAAGACTATCAAAGTCCGTTCAAAATTGTTGTAAAATTCGCTCCATTTTACACATCGTATCTTTGATAAAGTGTATTAGAGTTGAAAAGTCTACCTCTTTGCACGTCGTGTATCGTAACTCTCCAAATCATACGTCTTATATAATTTTTTGAGGATTCTATAAGATACTTTTATTTTGTTTTTTTCTGGTGAAGTGTGGGTAGTTTAATCCTTTTTAATCTTTAAGACTATTGTGTTTCACAATCTCTTCTCAACCACATTACCTGTTAGAGTAAACGAAGACCAGAAAACTGTCTGTCTCCTTCCTTTGTCTCTAGACAAATTCAAGAAGTAGTTTTTACAAAGTTCCATGGAATACCGGGAAAAGATAAGATATATTTAAAAGTCTAATAGAACAAGGAGATTTTTGATAAAACCAAGAAGACTACAAAAAAGATGAGAGTTTATCCATGTAGTGTTGAACGAATGGATCCTCTCATGGTCACTTAAATTTAGTGCCTATTATAACGAAATAACGTAAATCCTTATTTGTAAGTATCTTATAAACCACAGTCCTGTCGGAATTGTCCTTCTACGATCTCCTTCTCACAGTCAACAAGGGATCGTAGTATTACGAGTAATAAATTTTAAAAATTTGAAATAAAAGTCTCTGTACATCTAAGTGAACTTACAACATCTTTTACATTATGTCTGTATTAGACATAGAGAAATGACTTAACAGGACTCGCCCCACAGAACGTTTTTGACATCATGTTTTATATTGCTGATACTATGACCTTAATTCTCAGTGACACTCTCTTGTAGAGTAATGGTGTACGTAGGGAGAAGAACGGGAAAATCTTGGTGTGAGTGAAAAGAGTAGATATAGGAAAGGAAGAGATATTAAGACAGTAAAGTTCCTACGATATATTACTTTAGTATGTCATACATAGAAAACCTTCCCCTCCTTTACCTTTCACTCCTCTCCATTTCTCCTTCATTACAATCCCTTCCTTTGTCTTTCTCTTCTCCTTAATCTTCGTAGTAAGACCTTAAAACTAACTTGACAAGTTTTATATATCGAATTAATTCGACCTTAATTAAAAAGGGTTAACAGAAGAGGAGAACAAATTTGTTCAACAGATGGAGAAAGACACACAAAGTCAAGGGAGAAAAATTTGATGTAAGGACGGTTAACAGGACTGTTTAAACTACTTCTCTTCTGACTTCAAGATTTGAGTTCATCGTCTAGGGAAAGTTGACACGAGGATTTAGTATCATCTTATGATTTTGAAAGTCAGTTACACGACCAATGATGATAGGACATATACGTACATGAGATCTGAGTTTTAACTCATAGAAAAAGAACGAGTGTGGGACTGGTACAGAAAATAGTGAGACGAAATACGAGTGAGGATGGGTCGTGTGACAAGAGTTCCGAAGAATTTGGGTAAGTCAAGTCAAGTCAGTGAGTCAACACAGGTTGAGAAACTTGGGGTACTTAACGTCGTACGGTCCGGAGGGACAGGTAGTGGTTAAGGGTCTCAAGTGGGTTTGAGTATGCGTAGCTCAGCCACTACGGTAGGTCGGTAGAGTAGGAGACAGTAGGGGAAGAGGAGGACGGGGGTTAGGGAGGGTCGTAGTCCCAGAAAAGTTTACTCAGTCGAGAAGCGTACTTCACTGGTTTCATAACCTCAAAGTCGGAGTCGTAGTCAGGAAGGTTACTTGTGGGTCCTGACCAGAGGAAATCTTACCTGACCAACCTAGAGGAACGTCAAGTTTCCTGAGAGTTCTAAGAAGAGGTTGTGGTGTCAAGTTTTAGTAGTTAAGGAACCACGAGTCGAAAGAAATATCAGGTTGAGAGTGTAGGTATGTACTGGTGACCTTTTTGGTATCGGAACTGATCTGTCTGGAAACAACCGTTTCGTTATAAAGACGAAAAATTATACGATAGATCCAACTAGTATTGAAAGGAAGATTCCTCATTCGCAGAAAATTAAAGTACCGACGTCAGTGGTAGACGTCACTAAAACCTCGGGGGGTTTTATTTCAGACTGTGACAAAGGTGACAAAGGGATAGATAAAGGTTATTCACTACCCTGGCCTACGGTACTAGAAGTAAAAGACTTCCAACTCGAAATTCGGTCGAAAAAGTGAGAGGAGAAAGTGAAAGTAGTTCTTCGAAAAATCAAGGAGAAGTGAAAGACGGTATTCCCACCACAGTAGACGTATAAATTCCAATAACTATAAAGAGGGTCGTTCGAACTAAGGTCGAACACGAAGAAGGTCGGGTCGTAAAGAGTACTACAGCAGACGTATATTCAATTTATTCGTCCCACTGTCATATGTCGGAACTGCATCAGGAATAGGATAAACCTTGGTCAGACAACAAAATACAGGTCAAGATTGACAACGAAGGACTGGACGTATATGAAAAAAGTAAGGTAGTCGTTTATAAACGAACGTTAGATGTAAGGTTCTCGATCAGATTCAAGACCCATATATTGTCCCTTTTTGTCTTTTATTAGACACGAGTACATGGAATTTAAGGTCACCTTTAGTTGCTTGATTTATATACTACACAATCTAACATAACTCACGGTACATCTTTTTATTTAGATGTATGTCTTTATAAAATATGTCTCACCAATCCTATCTGGAAAAACTTTTCACTGAATGGAAATTCGTCTTTGTACTACCTTTATTCACCAACTCGGTGTGTATATGGGATCCCCTTCGAAGGGTGTTGTATCCTAGTCTTTCAGGTTTTAAGAAGGAACCATTACCCAAATTAAGTTTTGGGTTTTAAGTTTTTGAGTTTTAAGAGGTTCGGTCCGAAGTCGTTATGTACTTGGCACTTGAAGGTCTACAAGTTCGACCAAAATCTTTTCCGTCTCCTTGATCTCTAGTTTAACGGTTGTAGAAGACCTAGTACCTTTTTCGTTCTCTCAAGGTCTTTTTAGAGATAAAGATGAAATAACTGATACGGTTTCGGAAACTGACACACCTATTGTTAGTTGACATCTTTTAAGACTTTCTTTACCCTTATGGTCTAGTGGACTGGACGGAGAACTCTTTGGATATACCTCGTTCTCTGACCAAGGTTTATCCTTTTCCTCATGCAGTTCCGACATATAACAGTGGAACGAATAAATTGAATATGAGTCTCCTGTAGTACTCTTTGCGACCCGACCTTCTTTGTGTTCGACCTTAGTTCTAACGACCCTCTTTATAGTTATTAGTCTATACGTCTACTGTGGTGGGAATACCGTCTTTCACTTCTCCTTGATTTCTCGGAGAACTGTTTTCACTTTCTCCTCTCACTTTTTCAACCGAATTTCGAGTTGTAAGTTTTTTGCTTCTAGTACCGTAGGCCAGGGTAGTGAAATACCCTTTATCTACCCCTTTGTCACCTTTGTCACAGTCTGAAATAAAACCCCCCGAGGTTTTAGTGACGTCTACCACTAATGTGGGTACTTTAATTTTCTGTGAATGAGGAATCTTCCTTTCAATACTGGTTGGCTCTATCGTATAACTTTTCGTCTCTGTAATGAAACGGTTGTTTCCAGGCAGATCAGTTCCGATACCAAAAAGGTCACCAGTACATACCTACACTCTAAACCTGAGACTTCTTTCGACTCACGGTTTCTTAACTACGAAAACTTGACACCACAACCTCTTCTCAGAACTCTCAGGGAACCTGAAGTTCCTCTAGGTTGGTCAGGTAAGATTTCCTCTAGTCAGGACCCACAAGAAACCCTCCTTACTACGATTTCGACTTTGAGTCATGAAACCGGTGGAGTACGTTTCTCAACTGAGTAAACTTTTCTGGGACTACGACCCTCCGTAACTCCCGTCATCCTCTTCCCCTGACGTCTGCTACTCTACGGACCTCCGGTAGTGGCTGGCTACCTGCACTCAAACTCACTTGAGGCCCTCAACCACTACCTGTCCCTCCGGACCGTACGACGCTAAGTACCCCAACGTTTCTCAGCCTGTGCTGACTGACTGGCTTGACTTGACTTGACTTTTAAAAACATACAGGAATTACTAACTCGTACTTCTCTAGAGTGACGAAACATAAAAATTCAACCCCGTTAAGTCTCCTTTTCAAACTTTTGCTATCGTCTTAATTACAATTTGTCTCGTCTCTTGGGTTCGAAATTCAAGATTTCGAATTTGACGTGGGAAGTGGGAGTACCTCGAAGACTGTTAAAGGATGAAAACGTAATAATGACTTTAAAACAAAATAATAAACGTTAAAGACGTAAAAAAGTTGGGGACCTTTAAAGTCTCAAAAAATTGTATTTCAAATATTGTTTTCAACTGAAGGAGTTCAGTCCAGATTAGATGGGGTTCTTGTTCGGAAGGCGTATCTTAAAACCGTAAAGGGGAGGATCGAGGTCAGTCTAAGGTCTTCGGTTTTCCACAAAGTTTCACTTTTCATTGTCCTTCCTTTTTAATTGCTTTTGAAGACTTAGGAGGTTTTGTTAACCAAAGTTCAATATAAACGTAAAACCATACCTAATCAGTACTCTCCACTTCCCTTTCCAATAATAAAATAAGTCAGATTCTTAAGTCTAAACTCTATAAAGAGACAATTCGAAAGGAATCTTAAGGAAACAAATTCAGGGAAGACAAAGAACGACCCTTAAGTAAAAATTGTTTCAAAAAAAAAAAAAAAAAAAGAATTATCCCCGGTCTTGTGTAAATTGTATTAGTCCAACCTATATTAATTTATCCCCTGTCTACGGA
Organism: Capra ibex; assembly: GCA_006410555.1. NCBI lineage: Eukaryota > Metazoa > Chordata > Mammalia > Artiodactyla > Bovidae > Capra > Capra ibex. Next base: position 27,053,722 of record SJYO01037955.1, read on the forward strand.
TAGAAAGGTATTATGTACCTTTAGTACATTCTAAAGAAAAATTAACTCGTACTTTATACGTTGTCTAAACAACGGTGGATACATCTTAATGTCTAAGTTTTTATTCATGTATACTCTCATATGTGTGTATATGTTATCAAATGTTTCTATATCCTTTTATTTTTGTGGACATCCTTTATAAAAAGTGTAATGAACAGTACGTCCAGTCAGATTTTGGTTTGAATCATCGGTTCAAACTCTTTCTTGATAGAAAGTAAGTAAAGTCATTATATTAACATATGACATATCACTACTTTTAGTAATGGTAAAAAACGTAGAAGAGTAATAAGGGGGGGATTGTGTGTGTGGGTTTTATTTCTTTCTCTTATGTCAAAAAGTAATAGATAAAATGTCAGGACAATTTCTTGAAAGGTCCACCACGTTACCATTTCTTGGGTGAATGGTTACGTCCTCTAGTTTCTCTGAGTCCAAATTAGGTATTTGGACTCTTCTAGGGAACCTTATGACCGGTAGGTGAGGTCAAAGAACGGATGCTTGAAGGTACCTATCTCCTCGGACCATCCGATATTAGGTACGTCAACGTTTCTCAGTCTGTGTTGACTGGTGTATGTGTATTAATTTCTTGATCGGAGTTGTTAGAGTTTCATCATCTTTCTTATATTTGTAATCTCAGACGGTATGGATATCAGTTTAGGGACGAGTCAGTAAATAATCGACTTAAGTTATAGTTCTACTTTTTGTAGATGAAGACGAAATGACTGATACGGTTTCGGAAACGGACACACCTAGTATTGTTTAACACCTTTTAAGAAGTTCACTACCCTTATGGTCTAGTGAAATGGACGGAGGATTCTTTAGACATACGTCCAGTTCTTCGTTGTAAATCTCGGTCTGTACCTTGTTGTTTGACCAAGGTTTAACCCTTTCCTCATGAAGTTCTGACGTATAACAGTGGGACGAATAAATTGAATATACGTCTCCTGTAGTAGACTTTACGACCCGACCTACTTCGTGTTCGACCTTAGTTCTCACGACCCTCTTTATAGTTATTGGAGTCTACATCTACTGTGGTGGAAATAAAGTCTTTCACTTCTTCTTGATTTCTCGGAGAACTACTTTCACTTTCTCCTCTCACTTTTTCAACCGAATTTCGAGTTGTAAGTCTTTTGATTCTAGTACCGTAGACCGGAGTAGTGAAGTACCGTTTATTTACCCCTTTGTTACCTTTGTCACTGTCTGAAGAAGCCCCCCCGAGGTTTTAGTGACGTCTACCACTGACGTCGGTACTTTAATTTTCTACGAACGAGGAACCTTCTTTTCGATACTGGTTGGATCTGTCGTATAATTTTTCGTCTCTGTAATGAAACGGTTGTCTACAGGTAGATCAGTTTCTATACCAAAAAGTACGCACCTACACTCTCAACCTGATATTTCTTTCGACTCGTGGGTTCTTAACTACGAAAACTTGACACCACAACCTCTTCTGAGAACTCTCAGGGAACCTGACGTTCCTCTAGGTTAGTCAGGTAGGATTTCCTTTAGTCAGGACTTATAAGTAACCTTCCTGATTAAGATTTCGATTTTCAGGATATGAAACCGGTGAATTACGTTTCTTGACTGAGTAAACTTTTCTGGGACTACGACCCTTTCTAACTCCCACACTTCTCTTCCTCTACTGTATCCTACCCTACCAACATACCGTAGTGACTGAGGTACCTTTACTCAAATTCATTCGAGATCCTCAACCACTACCTGTCCCTTCGGACCACACGACGTCAGGTGCCCCAGCGTCTCTCAACCTGTACTGACTCTTTGACTTGACTTGACTTGACTTGACTTACAGTTGATCGAATATTATTTTCTCCCCAACATTAACACAAGAACTTGTAATAATATTTCTAACCTTTATTGTGTACGTTTGAGGATCGAGTTATTTATGTTTTAGTTTTCTTAAGACTCTTGTAGATGTTCAAAAAAACCAAAAACTGGTCACAAACAAAGTTTACTTTTAAACCCGGGGATTTAAAAAGTCTGTGTATGTTGAATGACACTACAATTGTGAACTTATGTAATTTGTAGTTGATGAAGTTGAGTAAACAAAATCATCTTACTTTGTCTCCGAGACTCTTTAATTCATTACGTCCCCTAGTCTACAACCGTCGGACCGAAATATCAATATTACTTTTCAAATATTATCTGTTTTAGGTATTAAGATACTGTATCGTGAAAGTAAAAAACTATAATAAAAAGGGTTCAGAAAAGTGCACCTATAAAGAAGAGTACATAACCTTAATATCTGATGTATATTAAAACGTTCTAAAAAAGTTTTCAGACATTAAACTATTCACTCTCTTCTTCTTTACCTTAACTTCCTTATGTCTTTTTCATATAAGAAAACCCCCTTAATAACATAAAATATTAGAAGTCAAGATCTACCTATTAACAGAAATGTAATTACCTCGAAAGAAAAAGAGACATATACTCATTTTCTGGTAATGTTATATGATGGTGTTAAGAGTGGTTCCCATCACCATCCCATACACGTACAGTCGACATTTGTAAAGAGAACCCATTAAGGAGGAGAGGGGTAGGAGGTGACTGTTAGTGATCTAATTAAGTTTTCGAGAGTTTTCACCCGTATGTTCGGTGTTTTAATAGACACGCCATATAGAAAATTTACTTTTTCATTTTGTCTTTGACTCAAAGGATTATAGATTGTCTGGGACAGTTGGAAGGGGTCACGGGAAACAGGTAACCAGTATTCGTAAATGTAACACTCCACGAGAGTCTCTTTCTTCTACCTGTCACTTTGGAACTTTTACATAAACGAAAATTTTATAATCGTATGACATCTTAAATGTTCACCGGTTAATTCATCTTAATGTCCAATATAATAGATCAAAATTAAATTGAGGTTCTACCTATGTACCAAAATTTACTAAAAATATTTATAAAGTCCTATCTCTGTTGTGTACGGTGTAAAGAAATGAATCAAGATTGTGCAGTACGGGTGTACGTATCTGTGTGTGACACTTACGAAAAAGAATTAAGGTAGAAGTGATAAAATTGAAAGTATGGAAATCGAGACTATAGTAAGAGAAATATAAAATTTAAAACTTCTGTGTGTTGTTTCTTAAGAAGGGTGAACATTTAAGTAATACTCTGAAAGAAATTCCCAAAATATTAAAATATGCACTGAACGTCAGTTTTATATTAAGTTATTTTTACATAGTCGTAAACACATATAAGAGATAGGAAACGATTTCCGAGACTCCGTTAGTTTTAATTCCGGAATACTAGAGACAGAAACTCTTTAATCGTTATTTTTATTTATTTATTTGGTATCCGTTGTTCTATTAGAACGTTGTCAACATTACACTATTTATTAACATATTTCTGAATAATGTCTTTTCAGACCTATCTAAGACCTTATACCACTTTCCTATAATTTTTGTTCATTCTAAACTTATCCGATAATAATCTTCTTTTCTTTCTCCTTTCCGTTTTTCTTATTATCATGGTGGTTTCCTTCCTTCTCTTTTTTTGATTCTCTTTCCTTACAACCCCATTAGTCCCGGAGTAAAAAGGGTTATCAAAGTGGTGTATATTTACATAGAGGTTCGTTGAATAACACATCAATTCGAATGAAAACTACATACTTTCCTTGGTTTAACATACATGAAAAAATGAAAAAGGGGGTTTAAAGTCAAACTCTAAGTAGGTACAACTATTTAACCGGTGTTAATTAAGTATAGGTAACAACATATCAAGATACTTATATAGTGATAAATCAATAAATAAGATCATCATTTCCTGAAACAAAATAAACAAATAAATAATGTCAGAAACCGAGGACATTTGTATAGAAGATGATATGTGTGTGGATTCTCGTCTTAACGAACCTTTACTTGTAAATGAGGAATTAACCAAAAGTGTGATACCATTATTGATGTAAAGGTATCACAAGAGTAGTGTCGTATGGGAGTGGTTGTGAAACATAAACGTCTTGCAATTTTTTTATAAAATTGTTGGGTAGACACAGAACCATTGATTAACAATCGTAAATACCATTACGTGACAATGGTAATTATTAGTACCTTTTAATAAATAGTTTAATAAAGCTGTTAATAATTATGTCTAGTCGTGAAGGATACATATATCCAGTAAGTACTGTATTCCAGACAGGAGTTGTTGATAAAGAATGTGATCACTTATTTACTTCTCAGTTTGTCGTAATACACTTAAGATAGTTTCTCACTTATCACAATGTCGTTTTAGATAAAAAGACTCCCTTGGTTCTTAAAACTTTCGGTTTGATTACAATAAACCTTTTACAACGATACTTAAAAAATTCCAACATAATTATTTACTAAGTCATCTTTGTTTCGTCTTATACAAAGAATAAATTGAAGTCAAAAGGAATAGTAAATATAACCTAGATATTTTTATAAACAAAGATTGATCTTTTTACGGGTCCATTGTACTCTAATGGGAATTTGAAGAATTTAAAACTATTCGTTAAATTCTAATTAAATAATTAACAATAAATTCCTTTTACATCAAACATTAGTGTGTTTATAAATGTTTAGTATATATATTTTGTCAGTATTATAAGACGAGATATAGGTGTACCTTAGTAGGAATTATAGGATAATTTAGTTTGTATCCAGGATCGGTGTTACTTGAATAAGTCCAAAGACTTCCACGGGGAACCTCATGTTTTACTTCGTCCGGTTTGAACGGACAATATGGTCCAAGTTTTAACCCTTTTCTCATGTAATTCCGACATATAACAGTGAGACGAATAAATTGAATATGCGTCTCATGTAGTACACTTTACGGTCCGACCTACTTCGTGTTCGATCTCGATTCTAACGACCCTTTTTACAGTTATTAGAGTCTATACCTGTACTGTGGTGGGACTACTATCTTCCCGAAGGGACCACCGAGTCTACCATTTCACAGACGGACGTTACACCCTCTGGACCCAAACTAAGGACGCAACCCTTCTAGGGTACCTCTTCCTTTATCGTTGGCTGAGGTCATGAGAACGGACCTTTTAGGGTACCTGTCTTCTCGGACCATCCGATGGTAGGTACCCCAGACTTTCTCAGTCTGTGCTGACTCACTGAGTGAATTACCGTCTTTCGCTTCTCCTTGATTTCTAGGAGAACTACCTCCACTTTCTCACTTTTTCGACCGAATTTTAAGTTGTAGGTTTTTTGATTTTAGTACCATAGAACAAGGTAGTGAAGTACCGTTTATTTATCCCTTTGTTACCTTTATCACTATCTAAAATAAAAGAACCCGAGGTTTTAGTTACGCCTGTCATTGACGTCGATACTTTAATTTTCTGAAAACGAGAAAATTAACCTTCTTTTCGTTACTGTTTGCATCTGTCGTGGAATTTTGGTCTCTGCAGTGAGACAGTTGTTTGTAGGTATATCAGTCTCGATATCAAAAAGGTCAGTAGTACATAATTACACTCTCGACCTTGTATTTCTTCCGACTTGTGGTTTCTTGACTACGAAAGTTTGACACCGCAACCTCTTCTGAAAACTCTCAGGGGACCTGACGTTCCTTTAGTTGGGTCAGTTAGGATTTCCTTTAGTCAGGACTTATAAGTAACCTTCCTGACTACGACTTCGAGTTTGTGGTTTTGAGATCCGTGGACTACACTTATCAATTGAATAACCTTTTCTGGGACCACGACCATTTCTAATTTCCGTCCTCCTCCTCCCCTACCGCCTCCCACTCTATTAACCTACCGTACTGACTGAGTTACCTATACGCCGACGATGACGATTCAGTGAAGTCGGCACAGGCTGAGACACACTGGGGTATCTGCCGTCGGGTGGTCCGAGGGGGCAGGGACCCTAAGAGGTCCGTTCTTCTGACCTCACCCAACGGTAAAGGAAGAGGTTACGTACTTTCACTTTTCACTTTCACTTCAGCGAGTCAGCACAGGCTGAGAATCGCTGGGTCACCTGACGTCGGATGATCCGAGGAGGCGGGTACCCTAAAAGGTCCGTTCTCATGACCTCACCCCACGGTAACGGAAGAGGTGTTACCTATACTCGAACTCGTTTGAGACCCTCTACCACTTCCTGTCCCTTCGGACCGTAGGAAGTCAGGTACCTCAGCGTTTGTCGACCTATGCAGACTCACTGACTTGTTGTTAGATTTCCTCGGTACTTATAACAGCGGAGGTGCAGAAGTTGATACGTCATGAAAGATAATAATTAAGGAGGTGGTGATGGGTAAAAAGTACAAGACCCAGGTAAATTTGATGTATGGTTTTTTAATAAAAATTTTATAAATGTAATTTAGGGACACCATCTAGGAACGTTAGTACAGAAGGAAGGGAAAAAGTACGTTAGTATAATATCATATAATGGAAAGGAGTGATAACAAACTAATTAATTTTTAACACATCTTACGACTATAAAACTTAAATGTAAAACTTCTATTAGAAGTCCACAAAATTGTATGTGTTTCAGGCTCTTCGGTTATCTATAATATATAAGTGGTAAACTTATCCAGGGCAAACATAAAAAATTAACATAAATTATATGTACTAAATTTATTTTTTCCTTTACACAAATTGAGTGGTAAAGTTAATTTCATCACTTTTATTTATCATTAAGGATCCCCTTTTCTTTATTAACTCAGTCATCTTTACGACGGTGGTTAAATTTATAAAAAGTCCATACTAGTGTAGTAAGGAATGTATGTTTAATCGACGGGAGTAATTCAGTTCCGTTAAATGAACCACTCGGTAAGGGGAGGTATTCGGTCTCACATTCACGAAGAATTTCGAACGGTAAACAAAACCAAAAACGAACGAAAGGGAAATTTTATCACACTCGGTGATAATATGTGGACGTAATTATGTTAAATTATAATTTTTATACATTAAACTTTCACAATAAATATATGTAGTAAAGTTAAAGTAGGAGATGTGTAAAAAAAGGTGTACTTTCTAGTAAAGGTATGTGACCTTCGTCTTTATACAAAGTGGATTTAAGAGGAAGAGGAGCTTAAGTTTAAAAGGGGATTTGGTATTCTTCTCAACCCTTTGGAGAATCATGAAGTAGAGGACAGATGAGAACGTCTACTGTAAAGGACATTGAAGTTCATTAATAAAACCAACGGAAGTGTCTACGATCAGAAAATATGTTCCTCAGTTTTGATCTCAAAGTTAAAACAAGGTCCTTAAGGTTACAAGTCGAAGTTGGAGATCTCAAAGAAGGTACCACTTATTAAATAAAACTTTTGTCACATAATAGGGTACTAATTTCCCCGTTACTTTCCTTTGTCTTATTTTTTTTAGATATCGAGAGAGAACGGGACTCATTAATTACACTCCACGACTACACAAAGAAGTTTAACTGGTAGGAGTGTTGGAGAAAAGTTTTATGATTGGGTAGACTATAGACAGAAATTAAAACATTTCGTCAGAAAAATCAGACAAAGATCGTAGGACATTCTCTTTAGTAAAAAAGTTTTAAAACTCATAAAACATAAAGTCGGGTTTAATAATTTGTAATGGTCAATTTTGATCTATACCTTAATTAATAACTTAAAGAAAGGATAGACTACTATACTCGTATGTATAATTTCTTCATTATTATAGGAAACATGAAAATGTATAATATAGTTTTGTAGAATAATATCTTTCACAAATTAATACAGTAAACGATAAGGAAACATACTTAATATCGTTAAATTTGTGTTTGTGTGTATTTGGTGTTCCTTCGTTTAGAATAACCGACTCGTTTTGGACTAGATACCACCACAACATTAAAGGTGACTTCATTATATTCATGAGAATTTATAAAGAACCTCAAAATTCTAATGTAATGTGAAGACAAAAAAAAGTTTAACTTACAATAAATGAATAAATATCGGTGTTACCGTACACCCTGGAATCACGGGGGTGGTCCCTGTCTTGGACACGGTGAAAGTCACCTTCGTACCTCAGGATTGGTGACCTGGTGGTCCCTTAAGGAACGAAGGCACAAAATTCAGACAGTCCTTAGAATACTTAAAATCCTAAATTTTAATGGTTCATTGAAATCACTAATAGTTTATTAAAACACAAAAACCAAAACAAAAATGTAACATTTTGTAAGAATGGTATTTACTCATCGGATATTTTAATTTTTAGAGATCTGGTACTCAGTAAGGTAGTATTAAACTCAAATCGACATAGAGTTATCGAACATCTTATCAATCCTGGTGAAATCTAGAACCTTAAAGTGACCTAGTTAAGTAAGTGATCAATCTTGAGTTTTTATGGTAAAAAGAACATTGGAGAGAGTGTCACACTATACTCCACTTACGTCATGTCAGGTGGTTATTAATTCTGTTGGGTAATAAAACCCTCTTCATAGTTAACTTGTGGATGATAGATAAACCGTGATTCATTAAAACAGACTAAAAATTACTAAAGAGAGAATTGTTAAAGAGCTTGGTAGGGACAAATTCTTATACGGATTTATTGAGTAAAGATAAAGAACGTTAACTAGATACGTCCACTGTGTCTCACTACCCTGTCTCTTGTCACTTAAATTTTGTCGGACAAAATGGGTTGATGATCAAAAAGAAGACGAAAATGTACACAAGGACAACAAGTCAGTTGTTCAGTACAAGGATCGTTCACAATCACAATACCTTCTTCATATACTGTTAAAAGATAAAAGTACCTTGACAATCAGAAAAACCCTTCTCTTTCTTACCTCTGTTCTAAATCTGTTCAGTTTGTCTCTTGTTTTCCACTTAGTCCAGAGGTAGACTACAATCCTGGGGTAGACTTTACATTCACTGTACCGTTGTCCCTGGAATCGACAGAATAAGTAGAGAGACGAACCCCCGATCTTGACGGACCATGTATTACCTTCGTTTGAGACGCAAGACCTCTCAGGGACCACCACTGGAACAAACGATTACGCCGTCGTACCCTTTCTTCCTTTCAGTCAAACTGTATGTCACGGATGTTTCCAAAAAACCTCGTTCCTAGGTACGTCAATTCGTGTAGAAACTAAGAAGTCAAGTCAACGAGTCAGTACAGGATAAGAAGTACTGGGGTGCCTGACATTGTGTGGTCCAGAGGGACAGTTATCGGTTGAGGACCCCAGAATGAGTTTGAGTACAGGTAGCGTGGTCACTACAATAGGTTGGTAGAGTATATGAGACAGTAGGGGAAGAGGAGTACGGAAGTTAGAAAGGGTCGTAGTCCTAGAAAAGGTTACTCAGCCAAGAAGTATAGTCCACCGGTTTAATAACCTCAAAGTCGAAGTCGTAGTCAGGAAGGTTACTTATACCAACTTAGTAAATGAAAGTACCAGAACGACATGTGTTAAGACATAAATGTCTCCGTCTTATAGAAGGGTTTCGTTCTTGACCATAAGGGCCCTGGGTGTAAAGTACCAGTTGTGAATACAACGCAAACAGTTTTACAAGTAATCTTAAAAAGGTATTCAATGATACCTCTTTGAGCTTGGTTGAAAAACCGGTCAGGTTGTAATGTTGTATATTAATACCTTGGGTTTACGGTAGTACGATTAATAGGGTATAATATGACGGAGAAGGTAGTCAGAGAAACAACAGGGAGGAGGAGAATAGAGGACCGTATAGGAGACCGTATTACATTTTCTTGATGGACTCGAATCTATAAGAAACTACAAGAATTGAATGATTTTAAAGAAGAGTACTAGTTACATACACACTCACGATTCAGTGAAGTCAACACAGGTTTAGAAACTCTACGATACCTGACATCAGACGGTCCGAGGAAACAGGTACCCTAAGAGATCCGTTCTTATGACCTCACGCAACGGTAAAGGAGAAAGTCCCTTAGAAGGGTTGAGTCCCTGACTTGTGCGTCGAGAATACAGAGGACGTGACCGTCCACCCAAGAAATAGTAATTGCGATTGACCCTTCGAAGTACCAATTACTATGCTATATTAAACTATATTGATTGGAGTATAAAACACAAAACTGCTTAATTCTCAGTAGTACAATGTCCTCTAGATTCCGTGTTGAATTCGACTAAGTTTAAGACAAAGTAACTTCGATTTTAATTGTTATTCTTATAAAAGGGAATCGGTAATGTTCTAAAGACCTTTAAATTTATGTAGGTAATCCGGTGTATTCTGGGGAATCAGACTTCTTTATTACAGTTTCACTACAGGAAAAGGAAGTATAGACGATTCTACCAAGTTTATGAATTTGTCATTATAAGACAATCTTAAAGGTATACAAAAATAACTAAAAATAGACTTAGTTCTCTTGGTCTAACATCGAACAATTATGACGTGAGGAGATTGTTCTGAAGGTTTGAATTTCACACTCAAGTTTTGTTGGAACATTTTTGATTATCTACGGTAAATACACGTGATTCAGAACGGAGACTAAAATATTTTAGGAAAAAGGTTACCGTAGTAAGTATATTTCTTTGTACTTTGAAAAAAGAAGAGGAAAGGTGTAGACGTCGTTGTTAAATGAAAATCAATAATTATAATGTTATGTCTTTCATATGAAGAGGTTTGTTACCTCACCGATGACACCCGTCTTTTTGTACTCTTAAACGAGTGTTTCTTAATCGGTGGTTTCGTTTATTTGCGAAACTTGATATTTTCGACGGGTGTTTTTGAACGACCCGAAAAACTGGAACAAAAGGAAACCCATTTGTCTTAAGTTCCTGTACTTATGTTTGATAACGACTGTATTTCAAGAATCTGAAATGAAAGACTTAGAAAAGAAAGATAAAGACTCGACTAGGATGGTGAGGTCGCCTATTCATTATTAGACTATGTTTGGAAGTTCCAGTGAAAGAAGGTCGAGTTTATGTAATGGAAATCCAATAAAACTGTCTGGTCGTCCTCCGATGTATAAGAAAATGGAAATACCGTTTTAAAATATAAAATTCGCCAAATATATACATTAAAAAATAAGAAACTTTGTTTCTTGACCCCTCATTTCAATCGGTACCTTAAGTTTTAGAACCTTATCAATACCAAAATCTGACACACTGTTTTCGGAAAATATATCTAAGAGAGGGTCTATCTGCTGTCCTCCCTTTCCTTTGGAACCAATATCGATATTTCTTGATTAGACTTAAAAGTAACAAAGACCCAAACTTCTGGAGTAACGGAGACCTAACTGATCAAGAATATTTATTAAGGTATGTTAAAACAAAACGAAATGTCATGAAGGATGTGTTAATAAAGACATAGAACTAAGTCATGAGTGTAGAAACTTCTTACTTACTTGTTTACTTTTTTACATATATCCCCTTATAAACTCTTTTTAGTGTTGGTATAGTTATATCTTATACATTACCGTAAACTTTTATTGATAAATTAGTCGTTTATCCATCCAGAATGACAATAATGGAGAGACAAAATTATCACCTACATCTTCATGGTCTACAAAAAATAAATCCAGTGACACCACCGGACTTTTATTAATGAAGGAGACAACTCCCGGAATTTCTGGACACCGGTTCTTCTTTTAAAGTCAGGGAGTATACTGATCACCTTTGTGTAAATTACCATGTACACAGTTGTAACATTGAATTCTCTTTGTGGTCGAATCGTCCACTGTTTGTACTGTTACGGTATAACACACTACGTGGAACGTGTTGTGTCTGTCTTTTTAGATACAATACCTCTGTCCTCGAGTAGTACAAAGTTCAGTCACTAAACTTCTTTTAAATTGTCAATTCAATTTTCATTTGTTTTTGACTTGGTATAGTATAGTACTTGGTCCAGTATAGAAACAAAATGAACGTATTATCCAAGTGGGATATTCGATTAGTCTTTCTGTCTGGTAAAATTACTTTACGTATCACCGTACAACCCAACGTTCTCTATATTTACAGAGAAGTTGTCAGTGGTAGTTGTCAGGATAAGTCCTTTATAAGACAAACGACAGGGAAGCAGTATTGAATAATTCGTATACGAAACCCCCACTACTCTACGGTATTGTGTCCAGTGTTCGAAAAAGATAGGTGTTAAATAAACTTAAGTTGGTACCGTCAAAGACTAGATAACAACTTTTATTATCAAGAACAGTTAGACACAATGAATTAACAACTCAACAGTGATATAGTAGTCTCTAAACTTTATTCTGATTTCCATATAACTTTGTCCTCCTCAGGTTGAGTTATTTATTCACTAAAAGGAAATCCCCCCCCAGATACTTTTAAGTGTGTTTTAAGGTTAGTTTGAAGAATTATTGTAGCAAATGTTTCTTTTTATTCAAAAGTCAAGTTAAAGTTTAACAAGTAATAATCATATGTAACCATGTTAACTAAAAACATAAAACTGAAACATAGACTATGGAACGATTTAAGTGTAAAATTAAGATTGTTGGATGACAACTAAGAAACATCGAAGAAGTTTCTGTTATTAGAGTAGACACTTCTCGATTGACGAGATAAGGAAAGAGAGGTAAAACATACCATAAATAAAAAATAAAAGAAGGAAGAAATAAATGGAACGACGTGATTAATCCTGGAGGTTATACTACAATTTATTCTCAATACCACTCTTATTCGTATGAAAGGACAAAGGGTTAGAACCTTGATTAAGTCAGAAAGTGTTAATTCATAATACAATCGGTATAAAAGACCCAACTAGGAAAGAGATAACCCAAATTTTGTTATTTAATAAGGGTCAAATAATTCTCAAAGTTGTGTTTGTCTACAACTGAAAACATTTTATGAAAAAGACATATTTATGTTAGTATGCCTAAAAGAAGAAATCAAACGACTACATAAATAACTATTGTAACTAAAACTTACAACTTGGTCGGAACGTAAGGGTCCTATTTAGGGTGAGTTAGAACCACAACATTATAAAAATTCAAGAACTTAAATTAAACTTTACAACACCTCCTAAAAACGCAGATACAAGTGCTCTTTATGGTCAGATGTCAAAAGAAAGGAACATTACGGAAACAAAACAAGTTTTTCATTAAGACTGAAGTATTCAACTTAGTTCTTCATAAGAGCGTGGAAAAGAGACAAGATCTTCTCAAACACATTTTAACTGTAATAAAGAAGGAACTTAAAAATCATATTCGAAAATTATAGACTTAGTTAAGGTGAGGTGATTTGTGTCAAATTTCAGTTGTTAAAGTACATTTCGTTGTTATGTTTGTAAAACCTAGTTTTGAAGACACTGTTGGAAAAAAAGAAAAAAACCTATTCTTAAGAGTTACTGAATTTCTAAAATGAAGAATTTAACTGAAAACCTAAAAAGATACAACATTATCCTAAAATGTTCATTAAACTGTTCGACTAAGTTTCAAATACACTTGTTTTTGATTAGTTTGATAACGATTTCTTCTTATTCTTATATCATACACTTTATCGTTACAAATAAAGTTTTGACATATATTAATTCAGTCACACTATAACCGTATTTTATTTGTTTTACTGATCGTATTTATTTAACTCTACTGTCTTTGTCTGTGGATCTATATTCCTATACTTTTGTACTCTGTTTACTGTCTTCATCTAATATTGAGGTGCTCTTTTCCAACTCGGGAATTTTTAATTATTGATCCTGGTGACTTCTACTCTTTTATACTCTTTTGTTTTAAATTAAGAATGAAACACGAGAAATATTTTCAATTAAAGATTGTCCAATTTCTGATTACACTTTCCTTGAAATTTTAAATTTCTTTATTATCATCTTACCCGAAGGAAACACCGAGTCGACTATTTCTTAGGAGGACATTACGTTCTCTGGACCAAAGTTAGGGACCCAACCCTTCTAGAGGACCTATTTACTTTCCGATGGGTGAGGTCATAAGACTGTAGAAAAATGTAGGTGATTTAACAGTTTTGAATTCTTCAGTTTATAATAGTTCATAATCTCACATTACTCCTACATAGTCACCCTCTTAAGGTATTTGACATATCACGTATCCCGGCGTTCCTCAACCTGTAATGACTCACCGAAAGGGAAGTGAAAGTATCATCTTATGGGTACTGGAACTACATCCTTTATAAATAATTTAATCTATGTTCCCTTTTTTAATTGTTTCTTTAATCCAACTAATTATTCTAGTGTGATTCTAATTATTAAAGACAATTAGTTTCATTTTTTTATGACTCATTTTAACTCTGTTCAATGAACGTCGTATTTTGATTGTTTCTTTATCATATCAGTATTATATGTTTTCTGATATTTAACTATGTTACCGGTTATTTTTAGTAGTTTTTATTCTGTAAGGGGTGTTATCACTTATATTTATATATAACTTTTTCTTTCATGGGTAGGAGTCATTATTATCGTATGTAAATTTTTTTCTGATGTCACTCTGTAGAAAAATGTAGGTGATTTAACAGTTTTGAATTCTTCAGTTTATAATAGTTCATAATCTCACATTAGTCCTACATAGTCACCCTTGAGTACACATAATGGATACCCTTTCGTTTGACAATTCTGTAAAAACTTTTTATTATCCGTGGTGGAAAATTTCACCTTGAAAAATCAGAGTTTTGTCACTAGAGGGTCTCTTTTTACAAACGTGGATTCATGGTCCTATGTATATAAATATATATATATAAGGTCTTTTATGTATGTTCTTAGAAGTCTCTTTGTTATAATTAATATTAACGTTTTGTCGTCTTTGATTTTACGGGGAGTCGTAGTTGTCAACTTACTCATGTAATACGGTATGAGTCAGTCATCTTGTGATATCTTACTTAAATGTCGATGTGTGTTTCGGTGTTTTTAACATCTTTATGTTATGACTGTCTTAATTTTTTAGGATCTTCTGTTATCTACTATTGTAACAAAAAAATATTTCGAGTTCACCAAATCCCTAAGTATGCATCGACTTTTTGATAAAAGTTACCGTTCCATTACTATTATAAGTCCTATCACGAACATCCTCCTCGTTCCAAAACACTATCCTCTCCTTATGTAATCGGAAGTAACTGAGACTAAAGTATGAACTCGTGAAATAATAATTCGATACATTAATTAGATAAAGTGTGCATATAAGAAATCAAATATAATTAATATATTAAATTGTCAAAAATTTTTAATTTATCCTAATACTCACTTACACACAGATACGTGAAATCTTCTAAATCAACAAGAGAGTTATGTACTAAATTAGGATCTACCGAGTTGCCCATTTCTGGGTGGACGTTACGTCCTCTGTGTCCTCTATATCCAAGTTAGAGACTCAGTCCTTCTAGGGGACCGCTTCTTTTATCGTTGGCGAGGTCACAAGAAAGGACTTTTAGGGTACCTGTCTTCTCGGACCACCCGATGTCAGGTTTTCCCAACGTCTCAGCCTGGGTAGACTCGTTGATTCGAGTGTGTATACCTCTCCCTCACTCGTATGCCGGTCTGAAGGGTCTAAGGAGGTTGAATTAAATAGAGTTATTTAGTACATGACTCTATTATGACTCACTACTCTTTTTTTCAAGGTAGACCTAATTCCGAGTTACTGCTGTTATACTGTAAGATCGTCACGTGGTGGGGACGATTCTCTAGGTCAAGAAGTCGGACGAGATCGAACCATAGAACCCATCCCGAAGACAAAAGATACCAATTCTATTTCTTTTTCGGTTTGTCTTTCGAAATAGTGGTCCTTCCTCGAGTCATAAAAACAAAGAGGTTAGGGAGGGTGTTTTTCTCTTCGTTTATCTTTTAGTACATTCAAATTTTGAGACTTCCATTTGTTCGGGTCACATAAGGTATTAGGATGTTCGATAGGTGACCTTTTTTTAATTTAGTATTTCTTATTTTCTTTTTTTCTTTGACACGAACTGATCAACGACTTTAAGCAGATAAAAAACTAGGAAACTTCAAGTTCCGCATAAAAATCGAAAGACTATTTAAACATGTTGACCTATTTCTATTTTACTATCATATTAGGTAGAACACTCTATTTATTAAAAAAGTTTTGACAGGCTAAAAAGATCTTTGTAAAACTCATTAGACAACTGTAAGGACACCAGTTTGATAATACCGTTATTTGTACCACGTTTACTATATAATTCAATACACTTCGTCGATGAAGGTTCTTTACAAAAACGATACAGGAACATTTTTGTTCATTTCTGTAGGGACTTGGATGGTGTTAGATGTGAGTTTTACAAGTAGGTATAGTTGACATGTTAATATCGTTAGAATTATTCGTACACTACCAAAGTTGTTTGATCCTCTTTTAGAACACTCTTAATGTGACCCTATATAGAACTGATTTTCTAATATCTCGGTATTGGACGACCAGGTCACAATTTTGTCTCTATCTTGTGTCTCGTTATTCATTTTCCATTGAGTTAAATTACCCGAAGGACCCACCGAGTCACCATTTCTTAGACGGACTGTTTGTCCTTTATGTGTAAGTTAGGGACCCAGTCCTTCTAGAGGACCTCTCCTTTTATCGTTGGGTGAGGTCATAAGAACGGACCCTTTAGGGTACCTGTCTTTTCGGACTGTCTGATGTCAGGTTCCCCAACGTCTTCTCGGTCTGTACTGAATCGTTGATTTATTGTTGTGGTGGAGTTGAATACAGATTTTAGTAAACTTATGGTAATTCACCTATATCTCATTCACGAGATTTATACTTACTTAGGGTAAAAAACTTTAAATAAATAAGAATTAATCTCCTGTTAATTAAATGTTATAAAACAAACAAAGACGGTATGTAGTTGTACTTAGTCAGTATCCATATGTATACCAGGGAAACAGAATTTGGAGGGAGGGTGGAGGGTGGTGTAAGGTGGAAAGATCCAAGTGTTCCGGTCATCATCTCCCTTGGACACCTGTTTAAATTCAATTTGTAAAAAATGATTTTATAAAATATTCTTGTGAATGTATATAAGAACGGTAGATTTGTTTAAATGGATTTAGTCAACAAGAGTTTGAACCGACACTTAAACTCTGTGACTTCCCCGAAAGTACAAAGGAAGTAACGACTTCCTATAAAATGACTAACATCTTAAGATCCAACTACTCAAAAAATCGTAAAATTTATAAAATAGGGTGAAAGAAGAACGAAAGTACCGAACACTATTCTCCAAAAGATTTTAAAAATAGAACGAAGAGATATAAATTCCACCAAATAATGAAGACTGTAGAGAGTCCTACAAAAGAAACGAAAACCAAAAAACGTAAAACTTATCGTATGTAAATGTACATAAAAAAACCCAATAAGACAAACTGACATCTACAGACCTAGGTAAAGAGAGGGGTCTATGTTCCTTTCACTTAAAGGGACATTGAGGTTAGAAGATTAACAACAGTCAACGAGTCGACACAGACTGAGAAACACTAGGGTATCTGACGACGTACGGTCCAAAGGGACAGGAAGTGGTAGAGGATTTCGAACGAGTTTGAGTATAGGAAATTCAGTCACTAGAGTAGGTTACCAGAGTAGTAGACAGTAGGGGAAGAAGAGGACCGAAGTTTGAAAGGGTCGTAGTCCCAGAAAAAGGTCACTAAGTCAAGAAACGTAGTACACCGGTTTCATAACCTCGAAGTCTAAGTCATAGTCAGGTCGGTTACTTATAAGTCCTAACTAAAGGAAATCCTAACTGACTAAACTAGAGGAACGTCAGGTTCCCTGAGAGTTCTCAGAAGAGGTTGTGGTGTCAAGTTTTCGTAGTTAAGAAACTACGAGTCGAAAGTAATACTAGGTTGAGAGTGGCAGTATGTACAGATGATCTTTTTGATATCAAACTGATCTGCCTGGAAACATCCGTTTCATTACAGAGACGAAAAATTATACGATTCGAACAGTATCGACAAGAAGGTTCCTGGTTCGTAGAAAATTAAAGCACCGACGTCAGTGGTAGGAGACACTAAAACCTCGAAGGGGTTTTTATGTCACAGAGTGACAAAGGTAACAAAGGGTAGATAAACGATACTTCACTACCCTGGTCTCCGGTACTAGAATCAAAAAAATTACAACTCGAATTTCGGTCGAAAAAGTGAGAGGAAAAAGTGAAAGTATTTCTCCGAGAAATCAAGAAGTAAAAGACAGTTTTACCAGCACAGTAGACGCATAGACTTCAATAACCATAAAGAGGACCTTTAGAAAAAAAAAAAAAAAAAAAATGAAATGTTATGACATAACCAAAACGGTATATAGTTGTACTTAGACGGTGCCAACATGTACACAAGGGTTAGGACTTGGGGGGAGGGTGAAGAGAGGGGTATGGTAGAGAGACCCAATAGGGTCACGTGGTCGGGGTTCGTAGGACATAGGACGTAACTTGGATCTGACCACTAAGCAAAGAATATACTATAATATGTACAAAGTTACAGTAAGAGGGTTTAGTAGGGTGGGAGAGTGAGAGGGTGTCTCAGGTTTTCTGACAAGGTATGTAGACACGGAGAAAACGATAAAGCGTATATCTCCAATAGTAATGGTAGAAAGATTTAAGGTATATATACACAATCATATGACATAACCACAAAAAGAAAGACCGAATGAAGTGAGACATATTAACCGAGTAAAGTAGGTGGAGTAATCTTGACTAAGTCTACATAAGAAAAATTACCGACGCATTATGAGGTAACACATATACATGGTGTCGAAAGAATAGGTAAGTAGACGACTACCTGTAGATCCAGCGAAGGTACAAGACCGATAATATTTGTCACGACACTACTTGTAACCCCATGTGCACAGAGAAAGTTAAGACCAAAGGAACCACACATACGGGTCGTCACCCTAACGACCCAGTATTCCGTCAAGATAAAGGTCTAAAAATTCCTTAGAGGTGTGGCAAGAGGTATCACCGACATGATCAAACGTAAGGGTGGTTGTCACCTTCTCCCAAGGGAAAAGAGGTGTGGGAGAGGTCGTAAATAACGAACGTCTGAAAACCTATCGTCGGTAAGACTGACCACACTTTACTATGAGTAACACCAAAACTAAATGTAAAGAGACTATTACTCACTACAACTCGTAGAAAAGTACACAAACAATCAGTAGACATACAGAAGAAACCTCTTTACAGATAAATCAAGAAACCGGGTAAAAAACTAACCCAGTAAATAAAAAGACCTTAACTCGACGTATTCAACGAACATATAAAAACTCTAATCAACAAACAGTCAACGAAGTAAACGATAATAAAAGAGGGTAAGGCTTCCGACAGAAAAGTGGAACGAATGTCAAAGGAAACAACACGTCTTCGAAAATCAAAATTAATCTAGGGCAAACAAATAAAAACGAAAATAAAGGTTATAAGACCCTCCACCCAGTATCTCCTAGGACGACACTAAATACAGACTCTCTCAAAACGGATACAAGAGGAGATCCTAAAAATATCAAAGACCAGAATGGAAATCTAGAAATTAGGTACAACTCAAATAAAAACACACGTCACAATCTTTCACAAGATCAACGTAAGAAAATGTTCACCAACTGGTCAAAAGGATCGTGGTGAACAATTTCTCTAACAGAAAAGAGGTAACATATAAGAACGGTGGAAACAGCTTCTAATCCACAGGTATCCACACACCTAAATAGAGACCC
Source organism: Capra ibex (assembly GCA_006410555.1). Taxonomy (NCBI): domain Eukaryota; kingdom Metazoa; phylum Chordata; class Mammalia; order Artiodactyla; family Bovidae; genus Capra; species Capra ibex. Next base: position 27,073,250 of record SJYO01037955.1, read on the forward strand.
GAAAGATAAAACAAGGTAACTAGATATAAAGACAGAAACACGGTCATGGTATGACAGAACTACTGACACCGAAATATCATCTCGGACTTCAGTCCGTCCAACTAAGGAGGTCAAGGTAAGAAGAAAGAGTTCTAACGAAACCGATAAACTCCAAACAACGTAAAGGTATGTTTAACACTTTAATAAACAAAATCGAGACACTTTTCATGGTGACCATCGAACTATCCCGAACGTTACTTAGACATCTAACGAAACCCATATATGAGTAAAAGTGATATAACTAAAAAGGTTAGGTAATTGTACCATATAAAGAGGTAGATAATCACAGGAGAAACTAAAGAAAGTGGTCACAAAATATAAAAAGATATATATCCGGAAATCAAAGAAATCCATCTATATAAGGATTCATAAAATAAGAAGAACAACGTTACCACTTACCTTAACAAAAGAATTAAAGAAAAAGATGAAAGAGTAATAATCAAATATCCTTACGTTCCCTAAAGACACACGACTAAATTATAGGACGTTGAAATGATATAAGTAACTAATCGAGATCATTAAAAGACCACCTCAGAAATCCCAAAAGATACATCTCCTAGTACAGTAGACGTTTGTCACTCTCAAAATGAAGAAAAGGTTAAACCTAAAGAAAATAAATAAAAAGACGAGACTAACGACACCGGTTTTGAAGGTCTTGATACAACTTATCATCACTACTTTCACCCGTGGGAACAGAACTAGGACTGAAATTCCCTTTACGAAAGTTAAAAAGTGGTAACTCCTTTTACAAACGACACCCAAACAATATATATCGAAAATAATTCAACTCCATACAAGGAAGATAAGGACGAAAGACCTCTCAAAAATAGTATTTACCTACAACTTAAAACAGTTTCCGAAAGAGACGTAGACAACTCTATTAGTATACCGAAAATAAAAAGTTAAACGATTACACTACTTAATGTAACTAACTAAACACCTATAACTTCTTAGGAACCTAGGGACCCTATTTCGGGTGAACCAGTACCACATACTAGAAAAATTACACAACAACCTAAGACTAACGATCTTAAAACAACTCCTGAAAACGTAGATACAAGTAGTCACTATAACTGGACATCAAAAGAAAAAAACACCGTAGAAACAGTCCAAAACCATAAACCCACTACCACCGGAGTATCTTACTCAAACCTTCAAATAGAAGGAGACGTTAAAAGAAACTTCTCAAACTCATCCTATCCACAATCGAGAAGAGCTTTAAAAACCATCTTAAGTCGACACTTCGACAGACCCGGACCCAAAAAAAAACGACCTTCTAAAGACTAATGTCAAAGTTAAAGACACGAAGACTACCCAGACAATTCTAAAACATAAAGAAGGACCAAGTCAAAACCTTTCAACATGAAAAGATTCTTAAACAGGTAAAGAAGGTGCAACAGGTAAAATAACCGTATATCAACGACTATCATCAGAGAATACTAGGAAACATAAAGACACAACAGACAACACTAGAGAGGTAAAAGTAAAGATTAAAACAACTAAACTAAAAAGAGAGAAACAAAGAACTACTCAGACCGATTACCAAACAGTTTAAAATAAATAGGAAAGTTTCTTGGTCGAAAACCGAAACAAGAAAAACTATGTCCGAGAAAACAAAGAAAACGTAAATAAAGACGGGATTAAAAATTCTAAAGAAAGGAAAATGATTGGGACCCCAAGAGGTAAAGAAGGAAAAGATCAACGAAATCCACATTTCAATCCAATAAATAAACTGAACAAAGAACTCCGTACGGACATAACGATACTTGAAAGGGAAATCGTGACTAAAATGTCACTGGGTGTCCAAAACCTAACAACATAAAAGTAAAAGTAAGTAAAGATACGTATAAAACTAAAGAGAAGACTAAAGAAGACACTAAACAACCAATAACTCTTCGCACAACAAGTCGGAGGGGTACAACCTTAAAAATTATCAAAAAGAGGACATCAACTCTAGATTAGATTGACGTAATACTAGTTTTTTCTACGAATCTTACTAAAGTTAAAAAAACTTAAATGGTTCCGATCTAAATACCGGGTCCTATACTAGATAGGACCTCTTTGAAGGCACTCGTGAACTCTTTTTCCACTTTAAGTAACAAAACCCCACTTTACAGGATATCTATAGTCAATCCAGATTGACCAGATAACATAGTAAATTTCGAACACAAAGAAACAATTAAAAGATAAATCAACTAGATAGGTATCCACACTCACCCCATAATTCCAGAGGGTGATAATAACACAATAACAATTAAAGGGGAAAGTATGAACAATCGTAAACAGAATGTATAACACCACGAGGATACAACCCACGTATATGTAAATATTAACAATATAGAAGAAGAACCTAACTAGGAAACCAGTAATACATCACAGGAAGAAACAGAGAAAAGTGTCGGAAACAAAATTTCAAATAAAATAGACTATGCTCATAACGATGAGGACGAAAGAAAACCAGAGATAAACACACCTTATAGAAAAAGGTCGGGAAGTGAAAGTCAGACATACACAGGGAACAAAACTCCACCCGGAGAACATCTGTTGTATATATCCCCAGAACAAAAACATAGGTAAGTCGGTCAGAAACGGAAAACCAACCCCGTAAGTTGGGTAAACGTAAATTCCATTAATAACCATTCATACTAGCGTAACGGTAAATGAAATAACAAAACCCAAACCCAAATATCGGGAAAAACACAAAGGACAGACCTCTTATAAGAAATCGTAAACAACCTCTCGACCAAACCACCACGACTTAAGAGAGTCGAAAACGAACAGACATTTCGAAAACCAAAGAGGAAGCATAAACTTACTCTAGGAACGACCCATGTCATTAGACCCGACATCCAATAACAGAAAGTAGTGAAATTCATACAGAACGGTAAGGGAGGACCGGACTTCTCAAAGATAACTTTCTAGTCGACAATAGGAATACCCTTAGGGGAACACACAATAAACAACAAAAAGGGAACGACGAAAATTATAAACAAGAAACACAAACTAGAAACAATTAAACTAATTATACACAGAACCCCACAAAGTGGAACCCAAATAGGACAAACCCTGAGAGACCCGAAGAACCTGAACCCACTAATAAAGGAAGGGGTAAAATTCCTTCAAAAGTTGATAATAGAGGAGTTCCTAAAAGAGTACCAGAAAGAAAAACAGAAGAAGAAGACCCTGGGGATATTAAACTTACAACCTCGTAAAGTATAACAGGACCTCCGGAGACTCTAACAGGTGTAAAGAAAATTAAGTAAAAAGAACAAAGGAGAGACTAAGTAAATAAAGTTGGTAAGATAGAAGATTAAGTGATTAAGATAGAAGACGGAGACAATAAGATGATAAACAACGGAGGTCTCACAAAAAAATAGAGTAAATAACGTAATAAGTAATATATAACCGAAAATAAAGAAGATCCAGGAACAATTTGGAAAGAACGTAGAAGAGTTAGGAGCAGAGGTCCGATAAATAGACACTAAGGTAAAATAAAACTCTAAAACCTAGTAAAAGTGATAGTTATAAGTCTTAAGAAAGAGTCCATCTAAGGGATAGAGAAGGAGAAAACAAACCAAACCACCCGTAAAGAGGACAAGGAAATGGACGACCCATAAGGAGACAGAGAAGTGGAACAAATATAACGACTCAAACCCCACCGGAAAGACATAAGACCTTTAAACACCTCAAGAGAAATAACACCTCAAAGGAGCGATACCTACCCCAACATAGTCACCGAACAGTTCCAAAGAACCAATCCCTTCCTACACAGCCACAAGACCACCTACCTCGACCTAAAAAAGAGAGACCTCACGTTACTTCACAGGTCATTACTCAATACTCTACCGTTACCAAAACCTCATTGAAACCCGTCGGACATATAACTTCGAGTCCCGACACAAGGACACAACGACCTCTTAAACACACCATGTAGAACGAGACCTTGGACAACCGGGAACCCACCACGAACCAAAGTCACATCCATACCTCCGTAAACTACTCGAGGATAGTTAATTACAAGGGACCTCAGTCCTCAAGAGACTACAAGAGTCCTAAACCTGAATTCGGAGGATGAAGACCAAAAGTCAGAATAAAAAGGTCATCAGAGTTCTGAAGAGGAAGATATGTCGTGGTAAAAATTTTGTAGATCCAATTTCTACTTTTCAAAGAGGTGTCACTCCCTGTGGGTCTCTCCAAGTGTCTCAATGTACCTCTTCTCTTCTACCTCCTCCCTCAATCTCCACTGGACTTACTCTACTCCACCCTAGTTTTCTCCTCTCTCGTTCGATCGGTCATTAGTGAAGGAATACACGTGAGGTGTCAGACCTGACGAGTCTCTACAAGTGCCTCAATATGTCTCTTCTCTTCTCCCTCCTTCCTCTGTCTCCACCGGTCCTCCTATTTTCCCCCCTTACTTTTCCTCTCTCTGTCTAGGTCAGTCATTAGTCAAGGGATTCACAAGAGGTGGTAGACCTTGTGTGTCTCTAAGTGTCTCAACCCATCTCTTCTCTTCCCCCTCCCTCCTCTGTCTCCGCTGGACCACCTCTTTTTCCTCTCAGGTTTCCTCCTCTCTCGTCAGTTCGGTCATTAGAGTGAGAGTTCATTTTTATCCATGACTTCTAACCCAAAAATTTCCATGTTTTAACTATTGTTTATGGTTTTTCGTTTCTAATTTTTAGATCTCATCTCCAACCTAAAAGTTTTTATGTTATAATTTCTTTTCTTCTTCTACTTTTTTTCAGTGTTCTTAATAATTTTATATATATTATATATACTTCAAACGAAATTTTTATCCCAGAAAAAATTTTTCATTATCATCCAGTATTTTTACTTTTAATTTCCTCATTATCTCCTGAATTTTTAAAATTTTTCAAATTTTTTTCTTCTTTTTTTTTCTTACTAACATTTTTATCATTTCTATATAGATCCTGAAAGAGATCACAACAACACCCGACACACCCCAGTCAAGTAAAAGTCTATCAAGGAACCAGACCGATTATAAAGAGTTCTAGATATCCGGGGGAGGATACATCAGCCATGATTACTGTCCCAAAATTAGATAACGTGGACAGTGAAGGTTCCGCCAAGGGAGACAAAATGGAAGAAGACAAACGACCAGAGAAGTCACAGACTAAAGGAGGGACTGTGTTCCGTCTACCACCACGTGTCAAAAAAATCCGAGTGAACAAGTCAGCGCGACACCCCTCCCTCCCTGCGACGTTTGTTTCTTGTGACCGCACACGGGTGTCACAGAGTCGGTGTGGCCCGGACGGGGGCGAGTGCCGTGTGTGTCGAGTCCGAGATCCAACGAGGTGACCCTTGACAGGTTCCGGCCGGGACCCGACGTACGTGGAGGGTCCAGATTCGGCGAGTCCGAGTCCGTGGGTCCATCAGGAGTCTCCGCGTCTGAGTCAACCCGGACGCAAAACACGGGAAGGGTCCAGGCTCATCGAGTCCACAAACCGTTCGTGTCAGTGACTCTGAATAGTGGAGAGGACAGGGACGACGAGTCTAAAGACCCACATGGTGACTGTGTGGAAGAGTCCGCCTACTACTGACAGGTCCTGGGGTTCTTCAGAATCAATCGTGTCTTCGGACGAACGGCAAACCATCTATTATAGAGAGACCCCGACGTTAGCGGGGGAAGACCCGGAAGGCCGAGACCGACGGACAGTGGTCTCCCCCTACCAGTCGTCGGTCGATTAAGACAAGGTAGGAAACAAGACACGCGTCAGGACCACCACAGAATACAATCCCTAAAAGTGCACCATCGATAGGGTGTCAGATCAAACGATCGGGTTCAATCAAGTGAGACCAATGGGAGCCCCGTAATCCCGGGTTAGGAATTTTTCGTTACGTCGGGCACGGAGGGACGGGTCGGAGGTGAACGATCATCACCTACGTCCGTAGACGCGACGAAGAGGTGACCCCCTCAATGGCAACCCGACATTAGACACCCCACATTAATAAATAAATAAAAAGGAGGGACAATACAACGGGAGACACGAAGGTTCCGAGTGGTGTCTGAGCCGTCACTCACAAAGGACCACAAACCTTTGGAGAGAAAATTTCTGAGGGAAGGGTCCTGTGTCGAGGGAGGGATGGAGAAAACAGAGAAAAAAACAGAAAATATAAAAAAGGATGGCGAAAAACTTTTGTTACTCGACGAAAAGAGCCACGGACTACAGGAGACGGTCGTAAGTCTTCAACAAAACACCTTAAATGAGTCGCAAATCTACAAGAAAACTACTTAAACACCCCCTCTTTCACCAGAGGGGCAGGATAAGGAGACGGTAGAATCCTGGCGGGGAGAAGGACCGTTAGAACTAAGGTCGAACACGGAGTAGGTCGGACCGTAAAGTGTACTACAGGAGACGTATATTCAATTTATTCGTCCCACTGTTATGTGTCGGAACTACATGAGGAAAGAGTTAAACCTTGGTCAGGAACAAGGTACAGACCAAGATTGACAACGAAGGACTGGACGCATGTCTAAAGAGTTCTCCGTCCAGTCCACCAGACCATAAGGATAGAGAACTTCTTGAAAGGTGTCAAACGACACTAGGTGTGTCAGTTTCCGAAATCACATCAATTACTTGATCTACAAAAAGACCTTAAGATAACGAAAAAACTACTAGGTCGCCTACAACCGTTAAACTAGAGACCAAGGAGACGGAAAAGATTTAGGTCAAACTTATGGACTTTCAAGAGTCAAGTATGTGACAACTTGGGACCGAACCTTTTAAAACTCGTAATGAAACGAATATACACTTTAATCACGTTAACACGTCATCTGACTTACAAGAAATTGTAACTGGAAGAAACCCTAATCTTACTTTTCACTGGTAAGGGTCAGGGTCGGTGACGACTCAAAAGGTTTAAACATCCGTATAAAACAAATCGTGAAATTGTCGCAGTAGAAACTCCTAAACTTTATTGAGTCGACCTTAATGAGTCGGAAGATTATCCAAATCGTTTTAGTAACTAAAAATCGGACAGGTCTAAAAAAGAACAACATTCAAGTCCTTGATACTGAAGGTTCTACAAAATGTACAGTCCCACTTTCAAAATTTCCTAAAATTTTTAAGTTGACCCGATCCAACAACGGTCCTTAATAAAAAATGATGGGAGTTCAATAACATTATACTTCGGTCATAATTGTCGGTGGAGGAATCTAAAAATCTGGAACTTTGTAAAGATTTAACACAGTAATGAGTTCTAGTGGACTATTGAATGTTGTACTAAATTTATAATTATGAAAAGAAATACTGTTTGAAATCGTGTAAGAAAATCATCTGTAAAATTTATTACTCGTAAGAATTTAGACTCTGGTACCAACACCGTGTGGATCAGAACTTGGACGTATAGTCTTGGTTAGATATGGTATGTCTTGGAGTAAGGACACCCTGTTTCTCGAAGACCTAGTCAGTAGAAAAGGTATGACTCGAGACAATGATAGGTTCTCTTGAAGATTTAGGTATATTCTTTTGTAGTTCGAGATAAGAGTATCTAGGTAATGGAGTTCAGGACACCTGAAGACAAGGAAAATTTTATATCCCAACGAAGGAAACAGAATGGACTAGGGTTGTTATGAATGATTATAACAAGAGACAGGAACTGTTATATAGAAAGGTAGTGACAGTATTATGAGAGAACCGTAAAGAGGAAGAAGAACAGATAACGAAGAATAAACGGAAGTACCCGAGGATAAGGAGGTGATAGAGGATTAACAAGTATATAAAGTCACTAGGAAAACCAGTTAAGGAAAAATACAAGATATATGAAAGGTACCTACTAAAGTAGGTATAAAAACCGAAGTCAAAAGTAGGTAGTCACTTTGGTTTCTTGATAAGGAGGCGAAAGAGATTCTTCTGTATATATTATCATCCAAAAAGATGATAAGAGTAATATACATAATAATAAACTTCTATGTATCGAACTAAGAAAAAATAAATTAATATGTCATTCAATTTTATATAATAAAAACGTGTTCAAATTTTATTGGTAGTCTAAGTTTTCCCCGGACGGTGGTTCTTTTCTGATTTATAGTGACAGATCCGTTCACTATATAGTGAAAAATGACTGACTGACTTAAAATTAATAGATAAATGACGAGATTACGTTTTTTTATATTGTCTATTGTACATATCAATCGCCTATTGATTGATGTTCAATAACGGTTAATCAACAAAAAGAAAAAACACGTTTATGGGTCAGAGGATGTGATATATAATATCATTAGAGGAAGTCGAGACGTCTTTCTGAACTCATAGAAGAGACCTTATTGAGGGGTTCTTGTTACTTGTAGTTTGACCTAATCGTTTTTCTAATACCACTCAATCTTGGTAGACGTAAATGGTTTGACGGGTCTACTAAGACAATGTTTCGTATCATCGAATCAGACCAAGTCACAACTTCTGGATCATCAAGGACTAACCGTGAATAAATAATTTACTAAGAAGAGGTTTGTCGATATTGTGCATCTTTTCTTACTCTCAAAAGATTATTCCTTCTGTTAAAAGAATAATAAAACGAAACTGAAAATGAAGGATAAGTTATTAAACCTACGTTTATCCTCTTCCGTTACCGTTGGGTGAGCCATAAGAACGGACCTCTTAAGGTGTCTGTCTCCTCGGACCCCCGATATCAGGTACCCCAGTGTCTCAGCTTGTACTGACTCGTTGATTATGTGTCCTATTGAAAGAAATTAATTATCTTAATAATAGGAAGTTAATAGAAACTGTAAGTAACAAAATTTTCCGTATCTTTTTGATACATTTGTGTACCGGATATTTAGGAGGTTTTAAGAGTAATTGAATATCGTGAAAAGGGAAAAAATACTTTTTTTTATATATATATATAAGTACTAATGAGTAGTATTTGGTATTCCGATAGATAATAGATACTGAAAGTTATGAAGAAGGGTAAAAAAGACTCATTTGTCAGTGTAAAGGTAGTAATTTGTAGAACGTTCAGTACTGATATGGGTATATCTTTTCACTCAATTCGACTAGGCCTCCCGTGTGTAAAAACTCTCCCCTTTACACTTTATCGGAATTTACATCGGGAATTCGTGTCATGTTATAAATCACTCGGTAATAAAAGTGTCAAGTAGTGTTACTCATAGAAACGGAATAAACGAAATATCCCTTGTAAAATAGGTGAGGTATTTTTTAGAAAAAAGGGAGGAGAGAAGAAATTCGTTCTCAACTACTAATTTGTAACTTAAAATTACTCACAGTCTTATAGGATCAACTGACTCTAATTCGACGGTAAACGGTAGTAAGACGATCGAGTCCTTTTGAAAAGATTGTGAGAGATCGTTTTATATGACGATGACGAAACTGAAAAGTAAGTGGTTTATTGAGGTAATTAATGGTCGTTGGTCTGAAGAAACACTACAAAACACGTGGACCAAACGTCTGCCCTACATCGTTGTCTTCGGTTGTCTCGTGTGGGTCTGACGTCATGTCCGGTCTTACAACCGATGAGAGTTGATTAAAATACACAGACACCTTTTGTCTCGAAACTTAAAGTTGGTCGACTTCAATAACAAACGACAATGGGATAAGTTTTAATCGTAAAAATACTTGTTTAAGTCCTTTTCTTTTCACTTAAAAGTTCTACAACTAGTTCTGTAGTAAATTAAAGTCAACATAAGGTTTTTGATGTTTAAGTATTTAACCTTATTTTTGGTGTCTCTAGTTTCGGAGGGTTACTAGACCTCGAAAGAGTAACTGAAACCTACACTTGTCGTATTATAGAGCATTATTAAAGTGTCATTTTCGACTCCCGAGGAGACCTTTTCATTTGGTTTTTCTTTTTTTAACGGAATTATCAGGAATAAGAATAAATGGTAATTACAGACATAATCGAGTTCCTCAACTTTCCAGAGGAATTTTATTCAGAATTTTACAGAAGAGACGTACACCACACTCGACGTGTAGACATTATGCTGGTTATTTGTGAATCCCCCTTTCTTACTACGGAACAAAAATTAACACTTTAGTCTGAGAGACGTGAGAATAAAGAGAGTGTAATTGTACCAAACGGTATGAACCCTAACCAAAAAAATATTCCTTGATCGGTGTCTTGACCTGATTTCTACGTCTACCTTCTCTCTAGTACCGTATTAAGGAGTTTCTATAGGTCGTGTCGACTCAATTTTTACTACTGGTGTACGGGAAAAGTCCATGTAATGTTTTTAGGAGTGTAGTTGAAGTCATGAAGTTTTATTTTAGGTTTTCCTATGTCCTTGAGAACCTGAAACATACGGTAGAGAACTGGGGGTATCCGGAGTTATATCTCTTTAGATCCTAGTACTATTGGTAGGGTTCCGATGAGAATATCGGTGATACACCGTAGGGTTTCTTGATAGTCTCAGAAGGGAATTATTGTTGTTTAGTAGACTAGGTTTAAAAACAATGAAGGGTATTACAGTAGTACTTCTTACCTTACTCCAATAATTCCCTGTAACTACAATATCCGTCAGACCACTTGTACATCTGAATAAATTTTGAATTCTTTTGATTTTACAAATTTACAAAGAGAATATCTATACTGATGAAGTGAAATTTTAATTTATCAAATCGTCTTTTTCTAAATTATGAGATTTGAAAAAGATGGATATCTTCAAACGAACTGTCATGTTGTTTTACTTTAGATATCGTAAAGGAGATTATAACTGGAGTAGTGAATTTTTTATTGTTCCTAAAAAGAAGATCTCTTGTCTGAAACTATCTTTACAGTTTTCTAAAAACGAATGAAATAGAAAATTAGAATCAGAAACACCGTTAATAAGGGTCTGGAATAACACCAAAGGACGTGTTTTAATATGGGAATTCGTATCGTCTGAATGTAAATGATGTCTGAGTCCTGTTATTTTTCAGTCGTCGTCCTCTTTTATACAAAATATACAAGTCAATTCAAATGTGTCTTGACCTTTTATAACCGCTCACCGTAAATTAATACAATGAGATCAAAGAAATTATATAGAGTTTTTAAAGGTTAGGTTTGTCTCTAGTAATTAAAGATTATCGAATCTCTATCTTAATGATGAAGATAACAATAAATTTCAGAAGTTTATTTAGAGACATAAATACTAAATTTGTAATGAGGAGATAAGTTACAACGTTATAACAGTGATAAAAATTAAATGTAATAGAAGTTTGTATTTTACTACCTTTTAAATAAACTCTACGTATTTTTATATTTATTTGATCTGCTCGTTAGGATAACATAAATCGTATCAAGTAAACCCGTAATATAAACAAATTATAAGTTTAGTCACTAGAAAGGTAACTACTATCTCGTAAGTATGTAATCAGTATACAATAATTATGTTAGATGGTTTAATGAAATTTTAAGTCAAGTCAAGTCAAGTCAACGAGTCTGTTCAGACTGAGAAACGTTGGGGTCCCTGACGTCGTGCGGTCCGAAGGGACAGGTATTGGTTGAGGACCTCGAATGAGTTTGAGTACAGGTAGTCATTACGGTTGGTCGGTAGAGTAGGAGACAACAGAGGAAGAGGAGGGTGGAAGTTAGAAAGGGTCGTAGTCTCAGAAAAGGTTACTTAGTCAAGAAGTGAAGTCCACTGGTTTCATAATCTTAGTGAAGAAGTGTAGTCCACTGGTTTCATAATCTCAAAGGCGAAGTCGTAGTCAGGAAAGTTACCATAAGTCCTAACTAAAGGAAATCCTAACTGACCAAACTAGAGAAACGTCGGGTTCCCTGAGAGTTCTCAGAAGAGGTTGTGGTGTCAAGTTTTCGTAGTTGAGAAGCCGTGAGTCGAAAGAATTATCAGGTTGCGAGTGTAGGTGTATACTGATGACCTTTTTGGTATCGAAACTGATCCGTCTGGAAACAACCGTTCCATTGCAGAGACGAAAAATTATACGACAGATCCAACCAGTATCGAAAAGAAGGTTCCTCGTTCGCAGAAAATTAAACTACCGACGTCAGTAGTAATCCGGTGAATTTTGTTGACTGTAAATAAAAGAATATGAAAGACACCCAATCTTTAATCCCACCGAAGTGACTCACCAAAATCGTGTCCAAGAGAACACTCAAACGTCAAATTCTTCAGTCGGTCTCGGTACCAGTGGACTTGTGAGTGGACCGTGACCTCCTAGTCGAAGGTTCTACCGAGTGAGAATACGAATGACCGTTCTCCGGAATCAAAGAGTGACTAAGAACCGTCCTTCGGAGGTCAAAAACCGTGTTCCCAAAAAGGTATCCTGAAGAACTCACAGTAATACTGTACCGTCGACTGAAAGAGGTTTCGTTCAGTATATTCTTTCGTTTTCCTTCGGGATTACAGAAAAAAAAAAATTGAAAATGAAATATAATCTGGAACCAACTAAATATTTTAACACAATCAAAGTCCGCATGTCGCTTCACTAAGTCAAAATGTATATGTACATAGATCAGAAAATAGTAGATTGAAGTCGTCAATATAAGGTTGTAAGGGTGTTATAAGATCTTAAATGTGTTTATTGGAGATGAATTGTACGCTCCCCTGATATGATCTCACATTTATGTCCTCTGTTTCTAATAACTCTACTCGATGTTGTCAGATCAGGTCGTTTCTTCCTTTCGTGTCACGTTCTTTCTTACGACGACGACGACGACTCAACGAAGTCAGTACAGGCTGGGGTATCTACCGAGCACAGACTGGGGCATCTGCCGTCGGATGGTCCGAGGAGGTAGGGACCCTAAGAGGTCCGTTCTTGTGACCTCACTCGATGGTGACGTTCTTTCTTAGGGATATGTGTTTTCTACCCGACGTCACAACAGTATTTGTCATTCTTAAAGTATCGTACTGTTCGACTGTGTAAAAATCATAAATTTATAAAGACCCTTACACGTACTTTGATGAGTAAGAAATTTATTTCGGGTTTACGTTCACTGGTTTTGGTACATCTTCAGATCTTGTATATAGACGGAAGATAAATAAATAGAATTAAAGTAAATAAAATTTTGAAAGTTATTAACCTTGTAGTATTAAAGACAAATCCAAAGGATTAAGGCGATTTGAGGGAGATTTGTAATTCTTTTGTGTTTTATCGTACATAGTCTCTCTGGAGTCCTGTAAAACGTTTGTGTTTAATTTAAGTTTACTATCTTTGTCATTCAACAATGGTAAACTTAGTATTCGATTGTGACCGTGTCGGACACCGACATGTTGATTGTCATTCTAAACATTTGGTATTAGACTTAAACATTCATATATTTACTTTGGAGACGATCTTTACGGTATACACATGAGAGGTACATTATCTCTAGTATTCCTCCATATTTGTTTTTCGTAAAAACATCAAAGAGTTACAGGACAATCTATTTACTGAGTAACTAGGATAAAGAAAAAACTGTTCTTTATAAGTTTCCTTTATAGTATCTTGAACCTAACCAAAATAAAAGAGTCCTAACTGAAAGACCAATGTGACTTCTTGTGAATGACGGTCTCACTGTTACAGGGAACAACCTCAATTTGTTGTTGGTGAAGAGTGGTAGGTTCTCTACTCTCACTCTTTGTATACTAATCACTCCAGTTCATGAAATAATAGGTTTCCGGTCTTCCGTATATCGGAATTTAACCTCTATCGATCCTAAAGGGACATCGAGTCTACCATTTCTTAGACGGACGTTATGTCCTCTGGATCCAAGCTAAGGACCCAACCCTCCTAGGAGAACTCTTCCCTTACCGTTGGGTGAGGTCATAAGAACGGACCTGTTAGGGTACCTGTCTCCTGGGACCGTCCGATGCCGGTCCGCCCAACGTTTCTCAGTCTGAGCTGACTCACTGATTGTGGTGGTGATCTCTATCTATAGTTCGGTTTCCCTTTGTATCATTTAGATTCTCGTTTTCTATCATTGACTCCGGTCATATTACTTTTCTGAGTTTCCCTTCGCCAACTTTCACTCCTCTTTGTCGTCGTACCTATTCGACTTCAATGTACTTGTTACTTTATGATATTTTAAAGTCCACTCCTTTTATGTTTTTTATTTTAGTTTTCATATTCTCTTCTCCGTTTTTCTCGAAATAATCTTAAATGTAGGTCGTGTCGTCGATACTCTTTGTATGACGTCTTATAGTTCATGTACTCCTCTCTATGAGACTAAATGTGTGTCTGTCGTCACGTCTCCGTCTTCTCTCAGAACGCCAGTATCGACCGATCTCTCAGTTTTGACTCCTACCTCAACCTCGATTTGAGTCCGAACATAAATTCCTCACAAGTCGGAGTAGATCTTCCTGTAGAACGTCCCTACACAATTCCCGTACAAATCCTTTTCCAATCCCACATCCTGTTCCGACCGTCCATGCCTTCCTCGACGCCATTTCAAACCGCGGGTTCTTCGTAGTTCAGGTTGACAAACACTAGGATACCTGTCCTCCGGTGAACCAAGGAGACAGGTACCCTAAAAGGTCCGTTCTTGTGACTTCATCCAATGGTAAAAGAGGAAGTCTCCTAAAAGGGTTGGGTCCCTAACTTGGACACAGAGTGACATATCAGGTACCCCAACGTTTCTCAGCCTGTACAGACTTGCTGAAAGTGAAAGTGAAAAGAAATGGTGATCTCGGTGGACCCTTTGGGGATTTCTCGTAGTTTGTAGTGTCTACCTTGTTTGGTCCAACCTCTTCTCCAGGATCCGTGTTAAGTATCTAATATGAGAAGATTAGAAATAAGAACATCTGTGTTTCTGTCTCGTGATAATGGTTTAAGTGGGTTACCGTGTCTCGTCGAATAGTGTTCTTCTACTGGGGTTTTAGTTCTTTAGTACTTAGTTTGTAATTAATAGTTAGTGTTTTCTCTGATACCCTGAGTATTACGGTTCTACTAAAATGATTTTAGGACTTAAACGTTTCAAGGTCTATACCTCAATGTAATTTACTTATATCGTATAATGGTCCGTGAGACACCTAAGATTACTCGATAGAAAAATGAATATAAACAATGAAAGGATACTGAATTTTTAATACTCTTTTTTTAATTAAGACGGGAACTCTTAAAAATCATCCACCGACTTTTTTTTATACTCACCCCCCAATTGGTACATCGTTAGTTCCTACACCGAGTTTTATATTTCCACCTTATTTAACTTCTCAGTTCATTGAGATATTTAGACACCAAGATTACTGGTGTATTCTCGTAGTCAAATATATTTGTCACGTGAGAATGAGAAAACTTCATGAAGGTGTATAAAAGGTATAAGGTAAAGTATCGCGATTTTGACAGGACCTCATTCAACCCATCCACATAGACAAAGAAATCGACCCTTTATCTATGTTTCTCCTATTTACTAAATAAGAGCGACCATGTACTGTCTCGGTACATGTTCAGGGAACTCAGTGTCAGACTAAAAACAGAGGACATCTGGTCTCAAAATCGTTCAACTTATGTTCAGTGACCCTCAGAACTTGATATCTAAGACTACATCATCCAGGTCTCATCAAGGTGTGTAACGCGTAAAGAGTATTCAAGGGTCCACTGTAACTTCGACGACCAGGCATCAAATAAGGTCTCACATAGATTGAGTCATTAGAGAATCGTCGACGTATAGTTAACAAAGAAAAATTTCTTTTTTGTCCTTAAGTTCTCGGGACTGGGTCTTCTAAGTCATCTGTCCTAAGACTGTAGTCATAAAAAAATTTAAGGTGAATACTAAAACAAAGTATTGGTCCCGAATCTTGAAAAAGTGTGATTCTTCAATGTCGTGGACATTACATGTAAAAATTTTGAATTTCACTTAGAAAAGTAACGTTAATACGACTTATGTCAAGATAGAATTATATGTTCTCTTGAGAAAGTATGAAATATCTTATGTCTTGAAGTAAAGAAAGTTTAAAGAGAGAGGGTAGAAAACTAGAAAACAAAGAGATCAAGGGTTTAATGTTTTATAGTATTGTGAGATATTACAGTATTCTACAGTCAAAGTGAGTAAAAACAAATTTTATTGTAGTGAATGTTTAAAGTTAGGTGTAAAAGAAACTAGAAAACTCTACAGATACAAAGAACCTCTTAAATAACAGTCCATGTTAGAAGTAATATTCCGTGTAAAATCTCCAGACATGTCTCTATTCCTCCTTCACAAGTTCTATGTTTTAACGAAGTTATTAATGTAAAACCTTCCCGTTCTTTAGATTGTCGACTTACTGTTTCTCTACCGTTGGAATGACGGTGTTAATTCAAAGGGCTCACTCGTGTCCCGTTTCCGTCTAACTCTATTCTCGTCCGTGACTATCTTCCGCACTTCCTACTGCACGGTACGAGCAGGACGTACACCAGAGACCTCGAAACTATTAGTTCGTTCAATAGGAGGTCTAAAATATGAGTAACCAGACTCCCCGTCCAATTCTTGGTAGATTTCTATACGTGGTACAAGAAACATTCCTACTGGAACCGAAAGTTTGATAATTTGAGTGGACATTGGGTACAAATGAGGAGTTTAATTCCGTTTGTTTCCACCACCGGTGTCTAACATCTTAAGATCTTCTTGTCAAGTCCTATAACACTCAAGAAGGGTGGAGTTGTCGGGGGTCGGTGTTAGAGTTATAGAAGGACAATAACGAAAGACAGGAAAAACTCCAGGGAACTCGTCCTTACGTAAGAGTCTACTATGACAAGAATTACAGACGTTCGAAAAGTGTTATATGGGGGTTAGTTTTCTTTGTACTTGTCAAGATAAGTAATTCGTCATTCCAGGATTATTGAACATTCGGGAATGGAGGGTTATTAAGTCACTGACAACTCGTGTCGTGTTGAAGAGTTGGGAATTTTAATTAGCCTACTCTGTGACAATGGAAGTAAAACACAAGAGTTTACTAAGAGTGTACCAGGAACGAAAAGTAGTGTCTTTTAGATCGAAGTATTTTTATACTGTATTTGGTTACCCTGTATCGTTAGATCACAAGTTGGACAATTTTGTACATCCCAGGTTTTGTCAAATGATATAAGGGTACTTTAAAATTTTATGAAGTAATACGGGGACATGTAGAAGATATCGTAGGATATTACGGAATCTTGTTTTAAACCCTTACTACCGTGGGTTCAAACTCCAGGTTCTGAATCTAAAGATCAGGACCGACAACTCAGAAGACCGGTACAGAATACCCACTTCAAAGAATTAATGTGATTCGACTCGAAGTCAACGAAGCAAAGTTTTATCTTTGTTAAAAGTCACAAGAGTCTGACTCGTACCGGTTTTTATGAAACATACATTTTTACGATTTCTACACCTTATAAGAGAATTTTCACTCAACCAGATTATATCACTTAAAATTTGAATGAAAGAACTTACATAACTGTCTTAGAGAACAAGTTTATTTTGTAGGGATTTTACGTTCCTTACTACGATTTCGACTTTGAGGTCATGAAACTGGTGGAGTACGTTTCTCGACTGAGTAATCTTTTCTGAAACTACGACCCTCCCTAACCCCCGTCCTCTTCTTCCCCTGCTGTCTCCTACTCTACCGACCTACCGTAGTGTCTGAGCTACCTGCACTCAGACTCACTTGAGGCCCTCAACCACTACCTGTCCCTCCGGACCGCACGACGCTAAGTACCCCAGCGTTTCTCAGCTTGTGCTGACTCGCTGACTTGACTTGACTTGACTTGACTTGACTTGACTTTTACGTTTTGTGTAAACTCTAAGGTGTGTATCTATAAGGCGACTTTTCCCCACGACAGCAAAAGGAGTCTGGGTAAGGAGTAGGAGAAGTACAACACAAGACAAAAGGTTCCCCGTATCTGTGGGTGATACAAAGGATCTGAAAGAAAGAAAGGTAGAGTCTCCCCCGTAGGTTCCATAAGGGGGTCGAGTCAGAGGGTCCTAGTAGAAGTTATCGGGGCAAAAAGTTCCGAGGTATTTTCCATCTACTTGGAGTACGGTCCAAGAGTAAGGACAACATACCGGAGTAGAGAGGAGGGTTTAGGGGAGGTCGGGACACTCAATGCCGTCTAAAGACGTTAACGAATTAGAACGTCAACAGAGTTGAAGGGACTCAACGAGAAAGTTCGAGAAGATCGGACATTGATTGAACGACGTAATTTAAAAGATGTAGTTTAAAGGACGACAACCAGAATAAAAGTACTGACCAGAGACTGACTATGTTTCCACACTTATATCGGGTCTCTGGACGGAGAACCGGGGTCCAAAGGACTGTATCAGAAGAAGCCCGTGTAGACTTTTTGTAGAATCCCGAGTAAGGAGTGATATAGTGATTTATCGACACATTAGAACCGGTTCAGTACCTTGTGGAGACTCGGGGAAAGGAGTGAAACATTCTTAGTATGAATGGAACTAGAGAATTTTATTTACTTTTTATAAACTCCTACTAAATTTTACACTCTGACTGGAAAATAATGTGGGGTTCGGAAACACATGAACCTACTTCCTAAATATAAATTTACAACTTTTCTACAAGTAAAGGGTCCCTGGGGTTTTTATATGGAGTAGAAGAGTGGGTATTGTAACCGGATTGAAACTTCCTTTAAGACTTGATAACAAAATTTGTCATTCTAATTTATTCCTAATTACTTGAAGATAGTTGACATCGTTTAATATTGTCTAGAACCAATGTCGATGACCAAGTCAATGATAAGACTAGAAGCACAAATACGGGTTGATGGGTGTGACTTAGACACAAGTAAGGAAGAACATGACGCCAAAGTCGTGAAGGTCTCACGAAAGTCCGTGAGGTTTACGTTTAAAAGCCAAGTACATGAATCTGCATTAATGGAAACCAACGTTCCTCCTACGTGCGTACTGTCTTGTACCTTAATCTGTTAATACCAAACTCTTAAGAACTAGGTTTATCTTTTCAACTTTACATATACAAACATTTATTAACACCGGATCACACATAATATCCAAAACTAAAAGAAAATTTTTAGAAAATTCAAAGTGAAAGACCAAACGACATTGTAGTCAAGACAGACCTTCTTTCTTCTGCAAACCCAGTCACAGTGATGGTGTGTATCAGACTAGGTACTGACTCTCCTGACTGATTCGTAAGATATCGTTATAACTTATGTAACACAACACTAACGGATAAAAGAACAGACGGACCAGGGATCCGATAATATATGAACCTTCTCTCGTCCCAACTCGGTAAAATTGTACGGAAAGATTACGGTCTTGTCAACGGACCTTGTGTCCATGAAAAGTTTTGTGTACTCTACATAGGACGTAGCTTGGATCTGACCACTAAGTAATGAATATACTATAATATGTACAAAGTTACGGCAAGAGGGTTTAGTAGGGTGGGAGAGGTGTTGGATCTACAGGTAGTCGTCTATTTACCTATTCTTTCGACACCATGTATATGTGTTACCTCTTAATGAATCGGTAATTTTTCTTATGTAAACTTAGTCAAGATTACTCCACCTACTTCGACCTCGGATAATGTGTCTCACTTCGTTCGGTCTTTCTTTTTGTGGTTATGTCATATGATTACGTATATATACCTTAAATCTTTCTACCATTGCTATTGGGACATACACTCTGTCGTTTTCTCTGTGTCTACATATCTTGTCAGAAAACCTGAGAAACCCTCTCCCTCTCCCACCCTACTAAACCCTCTTACTGTAACTTTGTACATATTATAGTATATACTTTACTTATCGGTCAGGTCCAAGCTACGTACTATGACCTGCGAACCCCGACCACGTGACTCTACTGGGTCTCCCTACCATGCCCCTCGCTACACCCTCCCCCCAAGTCCTACCCCTTGTGCACATATGGACACCGTCTAAGTACAACTACATACCGTTTTGGTTATGTTATAACATTCATTAATTGGAGGTTAATTTTATTTATTTAAATAAATTTTTTATTTATTTTGCAATGGTGGACGTTAATTTTTTTTTTTCGGTGTACTCTACATAATTACTTACGTTCCGACCCACTTCTGGTTTACTACGGGAGTCGGATCAGGTTGTTACCACGGGGAAGTCGGGAAGGTAAGGAGTTTTATTTCTCGTATTTCTAGTAAATGTATTCAGTTAACCACTCAACTTACGCTCGGTCTGAGTAGTCGATACAAATATAACCAACATTCACTTTGTGAGTTCGATATTCTAACTTTGTTTACACTATAGACTGTTGTTGAAGTTTGGTTTGAAAATTGAAATCAGTGAGTAGTACTGTCTTGTACAAATTATTATGTCTAAATTCATTTTGGAACGTTATAAGGGGATTTGGAGATGACTTCAGTTTCCTCCGTCACTTTATCAATTCCCGTTATATCGACCCTACTTCTCTTTGGACACCATGAGGGGAAAGGAACTACGTGGACGAATGAACCTACTTACCAATTAGGTTCCGTCTGACTTACCGTCTATTACGTCTCAACTAAGTACCATCTCTTTTAGAGAAAATGTATAAAGGGTAGACTAAAAGGATTTTATGAAAATTCAGAGCCAAGTGTCAAGGTAAGATACTGAAGAAAGAAGTGTACAGATTGGGGAAAGGGTCAGGATACTGTAGTACGGACTAAACTTGAAACGGATAAGAACGGGAGACGTAAGGCTGACGAGTTCGGTAAGGGAGAGTTTTAACCGGAAGATCAACAGGTCAGTTGATACGAATTACACGTATCGTGAAACCCTTTTGTACTATTTGTATGTTATATAAAAAATTTTAATGCAAAATAGGATTAAACTTTTTTCAACAGATCAAACCACTGGTTTGTGTGTACGTACTTATACAAGATCCAGAGTCACAGGAGGAATAATATTTTTGTCATTTCGTACACAGAAAAAACGAGACAATAAGAAACTTTTTTTCTGTATCTTTATTTATTTAGTGGTTCAGGTTCAACTATATCACAAATGTTTAACTATTTCAATGATTCTCTATGTTTACCTTTCAGTGATTCTCTATGTTTCAATTCGGTCTCAGTATTTTACCCAATCTGTCTGAAGACTCTTCTCTCATGTAAAATTTATGACCTACTGGTTCTAAAATCCTTACCTTTTGGACATTCAGAGAGGAGTGTGCAGAAGTAATAGGTCAAAGTAGTTTAGAATAACAATGTATTAAAAGGGTTTACCAAAGAATTGGTAACAATTCTTTGTTACCACCAAGGATCCTAAAACTAAGATAAGTGAAAGGGGGAAGGGGTGACCTATTTGGTTGACCCTCTTAGTTAATTAACTCCATATCGGTATGACACCTTATGAGATATCAATGTTATTTACTTGACTTATAGTTGTATTTATGTAAAAAAATTTTTTATCACTTGTCAATCCAAATAAGATCAACAAGTGACGATATTCGTAACGAGTTATTTGTGGGTACGTGTGCAAAGGAATGTGTGTCCACATTCTCAAAGAGTTCACTTTAAACTCTACACTTTACACAGGTAAAACTTTATATACGTGTAAAGGTCGAGTGATTTATACAATTTTAGAGAGGTTCACCAAAAAGTGGTCAATCATCGTATATTTTCAAAAGTAGAGAGGTGTAGGCTTCACTGTAAACCATTAAATTCTTAAAGGTAAAAACTGTTGGATTATCAACATATTACCTTAGAGAATGAAAATAAATGTAATTGACTAATAAACACTCACAGTGTAATCAAGAATTCAAATAACCAACAAGATACTTGACGGATAATGTAGGAAAAGTATAAAAGTCATCAAGATAATAAAGAATACAACTAAACATATTGAACAAATATATAGTATTCTTTATATAAGGACCGACATACGTAAATTTTATTAAAACAAATACTCCAGATAGTAACAAATTTAAAAAAGAGAAACTATGTGTAAACTGATGCAACTGTTATACCAAGCCCACAAATCATAGAAGATACTCTTTTGACGAAGATATAAACCAGTATTTTATAAATTAAAAATTCTTTGTCTAGAGATTAGATGGATATCGAAGGAATCACTCCACACTGTATCTTTAGATTAAACGAAAAGATATGTTTTTTTTCAAAATGTTGTGACATAAACAACAGTGACGAAATATAAGACGAAGACTAGAGAAGGATTTTTATAAGAAGGGTCTTTTAACGTCGTGTAAAATTTCCTCTATAGAAAAGAAAAGTCACTACAAAATCTATATTCATCGGTCTCCTTTAAATTACATAACCCAACCGGTTTCGTTACATGTCAGACACACATATAAGGTCTCCGTTACTTGAAGACCTTTAGAACAAAGATTTTATAAGTCATACTCTATCATGACCTGACCTCTCGTTTCTCCCCTCTTTTACGTGATTTCTACGGTCACAGGAAACCCATACAGTCGATGTATAGGACTCCGTTCCTGGTGGCGTGACCCCTTATTGGTCACAGGGTGAGTTCGGTCCTCCACTAGAACCCGAAGATCACTGAGACTTTACACAGGAATCCTGAAGTGGAAATCGGACTTGAATAGAAACCGGGTATTAGGTCGTAAGATACTGTTAGAGGTCTAGTCGTACAAAGACCCTCGGTGCGTCCCTCTCTGAACAATTTCCGCAAGGTCACGCGGCGGTAGAAGTCTCGCTGTATCGGGGGATAGTCGTGGGACGGGAGTCCAATCGTCGAGTGACGCTACAAAGTGACTTCCTTCAACTGGTGTATGACTTACCTTACGAGAGAAGACCCTTTGTAACCTAGTAGATAGTCCCTTTCTCTTTACTGTCTTGTTTGATGAGTTGTTTGACAGAGGTCGTTCGTAGAGACTCCTTCGGTCACCTGTCCTCTGTCTACCTGTAATGACTTAATAGAGTCTATTATTTCCTATCGGACATTACATTAGTCTCGGACGTTTTAACGACAAATTTTTCTTAGGATTCGAGTCCATCATTTCTCTGTGTATACTTTCGTCATTAAGGATACAAGAAAAAAAGTAAAATTGTGAGGATATTAAATTTTTTTAAAATTACCTAAAAATAAAAGTTCTGGACCTTTATGTTTCCAGGAGGATTCGACTCTCGTTTACGAAGGTCACAAACGGACTTCGGTAAAAAAATAACCTCCTCAATGTCTGGGAGTTCTTCTTCCCCAAATATTACCTTTTTTACTCTGTCGTAGTTGGTATTACTTCGAGTCTTTTATTTATTATTTTTGGGACAAGTACGGACTGTGAAGTACAAAGATTTCTTTTGGAGACGGAAAATAGATTTTACTCTGTCAACGACTCCTTTACCTATTTCTGGTCCGACTGGCCGGGTGTCACCATGTAAGGGAAGTCTAATAAGGAGTTTCTACTTCGTAAAATACTCTTTCTGTTCGTATATAAATTGTGCCTAAAAAAATGAAATGGAAATGTTGGGACGTCCCTTCTCAGGGAACTATAGACGATCTAAAAGGAATGAAAGTCGGAGGGTCTATTTACGTCGTCTTTGGGAAAGTCGTTTCAGAGGTCACTTCTCTCCTGAACGAAAAAGTCGACTTAAGACATTACAGAACTACGTCCTTTTCCCTTGTCGTCTCAAGGGTCCCGGGTCAAGAACAACCTTATTTACCTCTAAGATGTACATCTGAGGAGGTATTACCTCGTATACCAAAGAACCACGTTGTTATGAAAAATTTTGTTATATACCTTTATTTCATGAGTCAATTATAGGAGTACCTCGACCCCTGACATGTGTGCCGTCATATACACTTTGGCAGGGACAGGAGTTCTTTGAGGACAAGGTCCTTCGTCTCCGTCAGTAGTTTGTGCGGACGAGTGTCGATAATTTGTGGAATCGAAAAGATGATGCAAATTGAGAAGTGTGTCTAATACAAGACATTACACGTGTCGTCAGGGTTACTTTATTCTTGATAGTAATAATGACTAAAAACACTAATAAAAATTACATAAATAAAAATTAACCTCCTATTAACGAAATGTTATCACACAACCAGAGACGGTATGTAGTTGTACTTAGTTGGTATTCGTACGTATACAGGGGAGGGAGAACTTGGAGGGTGGGGTAGGGTGAGGAGATCCTACAGTGTCTCGGGACCCGAACTCGAGGGTCTTATTATGTCGTTTTAGGGTGACCGATAGACAAAATGTATACCATTATATATACAAAGTGACTATGAGACGGGGTGGGAGAGGAAGGAGCGTGACACAGGTTTTCAGACAAGAGATACCGACACAGAGGATGAAAAATTCTACGATTTTGTCAGAGTCCCTAATTACTCGGAGGGGTCTCCCGTAGGTCGTCCGTTCCTAAATATATAAAAGGGTCAAGGTGTTCGGTCTTACACATGACCACCTTTTGTTAGGAACGACAATTATAGTTCTCCATATCATTTAAGTTTTGTGAAGTGACGGATAGTTATTCGACACCACTTATCATACTTATACGACTTCCGAGGAAGTCATAACCATAGCCCCAGTACGGTTCCGTGGGAGAGATTCTTTTAAAGGTATCCTGGATAAAGGGACTACCGAGTCTGTCATTTCTTAGACCGACGTTACGTCCTCTGGACCCAAACTAGGGACCCAGTCCTTCTAGGGGACCCCTTCCCTTACCGATGTGTGAGGTCGTAAGAACGAACCTCTTAAGGTACCTGTCTCCTCGGACCGTCCGAGTAGGTACCTCAACTAGTGTCAATCTGTGGCGGCTCGTTGATTGTAAAAGTGAAAGGGAATCATTCTAAGTTCTGTTCGGTTGTAATGAGATTAAAAATAAGTTCACTTAAGTATGTTCCATTACCACTACCGTTGGGTAGGACAGTGAGAACTTCATTGAAGGATTAATATAGAGTACGAGAGAATGTGGGGTCAATAAAGAGACGGAATTAAAATCGTGTTATTCGAAACCCGTATTAACGTAACCAAAAATTTCTCAAACCGGGGAGTGGTGTAAAATTTAGGACTACGACGATATAAACATTCGACATATCAAGTGTAAGATTCAATATAAAACATGAATAGATTAAGAAGGTCATTCGAAATTGGAGGAACTTCCACTCACGTTAGATAATAAGTAACTGCTCAAAACTTTTCAAAGATCCACGGTCCGTACCACGAGTTGATTACTAAAATTTACATTACGATTGGACCCGTTCCAGAGAGTCCATCATTTACTTCCTTTGTCTTAAGTTCGGTTCCGTCAGACTACGTCTCCGTTTCGAGATCTGGAAAGAATCTTCGTCTGACAAAAATTGATAACATCTAAAAATGTGGAAACCCTCTGAAATATTGTCTTATCCGAAAATTAATAAAAAGTATCCTTTTTTAAATTTGTATATTGTTCTTAGTTTTTTATCATATTACTTGGACACATAGGTAACAGTTTAGGTTGTTTAACAGTTGAGTGTCGGTTAGTACGAGGTTAATGTAGTACATAGTAGGGGGCTTGTGACATATTAAAACTTTCTTTAATAAATTGTACAGTAAGATATGTCATATATGGAGATTTTCCATCCCGGAAGTTTTTGTTGGTACTGTAGTAATGGGGTGAAATTTTCTAATCGTTAATAGGGAAGGATAGTCGTTTGTAAATCATCCACGAGTTTAAAGACTGATAGAGTATTAAAAAAGTCCAATAAGTTTAGACCAAGGGTTATACCAGGTATGTTGAATTGATAACCTATACAAAGAATTTAGAGAGATTAGGTCCATAAAAAAAAAAAAGAAAGAGTACGAAAACAAAAGGAAGGTCACATAAACCACTTTTTTTTGTCGAAGAACGAGGATATCATAGAGGTCCCATCTAAAATGACTGACGTGAGGACACCACGGACAGGTATAAGTAGAGATAGGAAAATAAAAGATAAGTAGAGATAGGAAAATAAAAGATGTTTAACCGTCAATTCATATCTAAGACTTAATGTAAATCCAAACTAACTTCCTCCTCTGTCAGTTCTTGTGAATAATTCACAACAAAATATGAAGATATTCACCCATGTATTAAAGACCGTCGGTAACTAAAGGATTTGTGGTAAAGTAATCCCCAATGTTTTTTTACTATAATATTAAAGTACAAAGAAAGAACTAAATAACGAAGTCCTAGAAGACCTTTGAAAAGAAGTAATCAATAAAGAAATTAAAATAAATAGTCAAGAAAATTAATACTTAACCAAAGGACTGTATAATTTAACTTCCGACTTTATATACAACCATAATTACACTCGACTATCTAAATTCATAAAAGTTACAACCTTAGTAAGAATAAGCACGAGTTTTTAAAGGTTGAAAGTGGTCCTGTGTAGAAGTTTAAAAGAGGAAATTTACACTCAATTTATTAGAAACTATTGAAAGAATAACAAACTACAATGTTCTACAACGTTTTAATTGAATATGTGAAGGACGACGACGACGACGATTCAGTGAAGTCAGCACAGGCTGACACGGTGGGGTATCTGCCGTCGGGTGGTCCGAGGGGGTAGGGACCCTAAGAGGTCCGTTCTTGTGACCTCACCCGACGGTAAAGGAAGAGGTTACGTCCTTTCACTTTTCACTTTCACTTCAGCGAGTCAACACAGGCTGGGAGTCGCTGGGGAACCTGACGTCGGAAGGTCCGAGGAGGCAGGTACCCTAAAAGGTCCGTTCTCATGACCTCACCCCACGGTAACGGAAGAGGCATATGTAAAGGATCATAGTCGGTAAATAGGTTCCTTAAGACCAGATAAAATGACCCTTTTGAATAAATCTCTGGTCTCATACCTACGATCACCACGAATAACGATATCCAACCAGTAAGAAAGATCTAAAAAAAAAGTCAACTACCTCGATTCGAAGAATAAACAAAACTTAGATTTTATCTTAAAATATCACTGTATAAATTAAGTTTAAGTTCTGTTATCTAAAAATTAATTGGAAAAATAATAGTATCGATAAAGAAGAAAAAGAGTGTGATTTGGGGATCTAAGGTATTGGTAGTTGTATTATTGAGGAGATAAAATAGGATCTTGTGTATGTGTTGTTAGAGTCTCATGATAAAACCATCTACAGACTATCGGGGTCAAGAAGTGGTCGGAGAATGTAGATATGTGAAACAATAAATTTGAAACAAGTATGAATGAGACCTCGATAGACTACTAAAAGTCTCCGGTGTCCTAGAATCGTTGGTAATCTGTTTTTTAATCTTTTTTAAGAACGTACACAGACGAAAGAAAGAACGTGAAGGTGCTACGGAATTCTTGTACGGGTCCGATCGGACGGTCTCCATAAAGTCCAGTTATCTCGGTATAACTGAGACAATAATTATAGACGGTAAGATCTAATCACTTGTCGGTTTATTAGGGGTCGAACTCGAGTGGTACAAGTCGTCTTGGTAGATAGATTGGTTTTGATTATTGTATAAGTATTCCGGTCTTGTATAGTCGATTTGAGACTTCTGAACACTCGATTTATTTATAATAAAATAGAACATAAACAAACAATGATTTGTAAAACAGAGATCCATATTAAAGATGTTTATTGTGTTACACTAATGACTTTTTCATAAAACGTTAAAAAAACAAGTATAATACGATCCATACACGTCAGTATACAAAAGTTGTAGACACTTCTTCAAGGTGAGAAACATTAATACGAGTTGAAATGTCTCATTTCAAGTAATTAAAATAATACGGAAGTTAACAGTTCATAATTAAAAGTAAATTAAAACGAACTATTATTAAATTGTAAATATGCCAAGGTCCCTTAGACGTTTCGTTCTCAATCCTCTTTTAGTGTTGAGTTTTTCTATGTACGTGGGGTCACAAGTACCGTCGTGATAAATGTTATCGATTCTATACCTCCGTTTGATTTACAGGTAGTTGTCTACCTACCTATTTCCTGTATACCGTATATTTATATATCTTTATGTATGTTACCTTATATTGAGTCGGTATTTTGTCTTACTTTATTACGGTATACGTCATTGTACCTACCTGGATCTCTAATAGTAGGATTCACTTCATCCAGTCTCTTTTTGTTTATAGTATACTGTAGATTTTTCACTATACTTACTTGAATAAATACTTTATCTTTATTTGAGTCTGAGACTTTTGTTTGAATACCGATGGTTTTCCCCCTATTTAATCCTCAAACCCTAATTGTATATGTGTGATATCTATTTTTACTAATAGTTATTCTTGGATGAGATATCGTATCCTTTGAGATAAGTTATAAGATATTATTGGATATACCCTTTTCTTTGTCTTTTTTTAACTATATACAAATACATATTAATTTAGTGAAAAAACATATCGACTTTGATTATGTTGTAACATTTAGTTGACATAAGGTATATTTTATTAAAATTTTTATTCTATATAAGTCTCTTTATGTCAAAAATAGAGACAGGAAGGTATGACAAACGAGTACCCGACTTCCTACCGGTAATAAAATCCTAATCAAATAGAACATTAAATTTTTATTTAATTTTTTATTTAAGTTTAAATTTGTACAAGGAAGAGAAGATCATATTTTATCGTCTTATATCTCTTTAAGGTTCAACTATACACAATACGGAACATCAGTTTCGTTCCCACAATCATCGATCGATATGAGGAGTCGTTACCGTTGGGTGAGGTCATGAGAAGGAACCTTTTAGGGTACCTGTCTCCTCGGACCACCCGACGTCAAGTACCCCAGTGTCTCAGCCTGTACTGACTCGCCGAAGTGAAAGTGAAAAGTGAAAGGACGTAATCTCTTCCTTTACCGTTGGGTGAGGTCACAAGAACGGACCTCTTAGGGTCCCTGCCCCCTCGGACTACCCGACGGCGGATACCCCACCGTGTCTCAGCCTGTGCTGACTTCACTGAATCGTCGTCGCCGTCGTATGAGGAACCGTTAGTAAGATTGTAAAAGACGTTTGGTAATTTTACTATTATTATTGTCTATTGAAGTCAAAGAGTCAGTACAGGTTGAGAAACACTGAGGTACCTGACGTCGTGCGGTCCAGAGGCACAGGTAGTAGTTTTGGACCTCAGACGAGTTTGAGTACAGGTAACTTAGCTACTACGGTAGGTTGGTACAGTAAGAGATAACAGGGGAAGAGGGTGGAAGTTAGAAAGGTCGTAGTCCAGAATGGATTACTCAGTCAAGAAGCGTAATCCACCGGTTGCATTACCTCAAAGTCAAAGTTGTAGTCTGGAAGATTTCTTGTATGTCCTGACTAAAGGAAATCCTACCTTACCTTAAAACCTAGGGGAACCTCAGGTCCTCTGAGATTTCTCAGAAGAGGTTGTCGTGTCAAGTTTTCGTAGTTAAGAAGCCACGAGTCGAAAGAAATATCAGATAGAGAGTGTAAGTATATACTGATGACCTTTTCGGTGTCTGAACTGATCTGCCTGTAAATAACCGTTACATTACAGAGACGAAAATTTATACTACAGATCCAACGAGTATTGAAAAGAAGGTTCCTCATTTGTAGAAAATTAAAGTACCGATGTTAGTGGTAGACGTCACTAAAACCTCGGGGGGGGTTTTATTTCAGACAGTGACAAAGGTGACAAAGAGGTAGATAAACGGTACTTCACTACCCTGGTGTACGGTACTAGAAACAAAAGACTTACAACTCGGTATTCGGTTGTTAAAGTGAGAGGAGAAAGTGAAAGTAGTTTTTCGAGAAATCCAGTAGAAGCGAAAGACAGTATTCCAGTACGATGACGACGACGATTCAGCGAAGTCAGCACAGACTGAGACACGGTGGGGTATCTACCGTCGGGTGGTCCGAGGGGACAGGGACCCTAAGAGGTCCGTTTTTGTGACCTCACCTAACGGTAAAGGAAGAGGTTAAGTACTTTTACTTTTCACTTTCCCTTCAGTGAGTCAGCACAGGTTGGGAAGCTCTGGGGTACCTGGTGTCAGCTGGTCCGAGAAGGTAGGTACTCTAAAAGGTCCGTTCTCATGACCTCACCCCACGGTAACGGAAGAGGTATTCCAGTATTTCGTACTGTATAGACGTATAGACTGCAATAAGTATAAAGAAGACCCTTAGAACTAAGGTCGAACACGAAGAAGGTCGGGTCGCAAAGAGTACTACTTGAGACGTATATTCAATTTATTCGTCCCACTGTCATATGTCGGAACTGCATGAGGAAGGAACTAAACCTTAGTCAGACAACAAGGTACAGGTTAAGATTGATAACGAAGAACTGGACGGATGTCTAAAGAGTTCTCCGTCCAGTCCACCAGACAATAAGGACAGAGATTCTTAAAAGGTGTCAAACACCACTAGGTGTCAGTTTCCGAAACCATATCAGCTATTTCGTCTTTATCTACAAAAATACTTTTAAAGAACGAAAAAGCTACTAGGTCACCTACAACCGTTAAACTAGAGACCAAGACGGCGGAAAAGATTTTGGTCGAACTTGTAGACTTTCGAGTGTCTAGTGTATTACGACTTCGGACCGAACCTTTTAAACTCGTTCTTAAGAGTGTGTGAAATTATCACACACACTACTCACGTTAGCACGTTAGTTTGGACCATCAATATTGTAAGAAACCGTAACGGAAAGAAACTCTAACCCTACTTTTGACTGGACAATGTCAGGACACCGGTGACGACTCAAAGAGTTTAAACGACCGTATAACTGACATCGTGAAAGTGTCGTAGTAAAAAATCATGAACTTTATCAAATCGACCGTAAGGTAGTGGAGGTAATCGAAACAAGTATCACTACGAAGGATTCCGGGTGAACTGAAGTCTGAGGTCCTATAGACCGAGATCCCCTCACTAGTGTAATAGTACCAATAGATCCAGTACTTCTAGAAATAACATATCAAGAAGACACATAAGAACGGTGGAGCAGAATTATAGAAGACGAAGACAACCGAGGTATGGTAAAGACAGGAAATAACTCGGGTAGAAACGTACTTTATAATGGAACTATAGA
Organism: Capra ibex; assembly: GCA_006410555.1. Lineage (NCBI taxonomy): Eukaryota > Metazoa > Chordata > Mammalia > Artiodactyla > Bovidae > Capra > Capra ibex. The sequence continues at coordinate 27,104,062 of SJYO01037955.1, forward strand.
GATCAAAAGAACTTCTCTAGAGATCAAAAAGGGTAAGATAACAAAGGGAGATAAAGAAACGAGACTAGTGACTCCTTCCGAAAGAATAGAGAGGAACGATAAGAAACCTTGCGACGTAAATTTACACATATAGAAAGGAAAAGAGGAAACGAAAAACGAAGAGAAGAAAAGTGTCGATAAACATTCCGGAGGGGTCTGTCGGTAAAACGAAAAAACGTAAAGAAAAAGAACCCCCACCAGAACTAGGGACAGAGGATATGTTACAGTGTTCGGAAGCAGGTATCAAATAGGTCTTATATTAGACTAAAGCCACAACTGGTAGACCACTACAGGTACCCATCTCAGAAGAGAACACAACAACCTTCTCCCACAAACGATACTAGTCAATCGTTTTGAGACAATCGGAAACGGGACGAAGTAAGACATGAGGTTCTGGTTTAAACGGACAATGAGGCCCACAAAGAACTGAAGGATGAAAACGTAAAGTCAGGGGATATTACTTTTCCTGTAGAAGAAACCCACAATCAAGATCTTCCAGAACACTTCACTTCAACGAGTCTGTACAGACTGAGAAACGCTGGGGTACTTAACGTCGTGCGGTCCGGAGGGACAGATAGTGGTTGAGGGTCTCAAGTGAGTCTGAGTGCAGGTAGCTCAGTCACTACGGTAGGTCGGTAGAGTAGGAGACAGCAGGGGAAGAGGACGACGGGGTTTAGGGAGGGTCGTAGTTTCAGAAAAGGTTACTCAATCGAGAAACGTACTCCACCNCCAGAACACTTCACTTCAACGAGTCTGTACAGACTGAGAAACGCTGGGGTACTTAACGTCGTGCGGTCCGGAGGGACAGATAGTGGTTGAGGGTCTCAAGTGAGTCTGAGTGCAGGTAGCTCAGTCACTACGGTAGGTCGGTAGAGTAGGAGACAGCAGGGGAAGAGGACGACGGGGTTTAGGGAGGGTCGTAGTCTCAGAAAAGGTTACTCAATCGAGAAACGTACTCCACCGGTTTCATGACCTCGAAGTCGAAATCGTAGTAAGGGAGGTTTCTTTAGGGTCCCGACTAGAGGAAGTCTTACCTGACCAACCTAGAGGAACGTCAGGTTCCCTGAGAGTTCTCAGAAGAGTCATCCTGGAATAATCAATATATAAAGTAAATGTCACCATACATATACAGTTTGAGTCAGAGAGCTAAATAGGGAGGAAGGGAGTAGGGGACCATTGGTACTCAAACAAAAGATATAGATATTGAAATAGACAAAAAATCTATTCAAATAAACATGGGAGAAAATCTAAGGTGTACATTCGTTATAGTATATGGATAGAAAGAGACAGACTGGATCTCTAACAGGGTATACAAAAGAGAACTTTAAGGGAGGGAATGTTTAACGACTTAATCACGATTAGTTTCTCGAAACTTAAGAAGTCTCTTTTCAGAGATTTATACTTTTTAGTTACAGTTTTTATAATTTTGAACTTGTATGTTTCGAAACCCCCATAACATGTGGTGTTGTTCTTCTTTTTCTTAAAAAGTCAGTGTAAATTGTCTACTTTGAGTGACTACTAAAATTTTAGTTGTTGGGGGAACACTAACCGTAAAATAGTTTAATTTTACATAAGATCAAATGTGTGAGTCAAAACATATGTGAGACTTGTAGTCTCATATTTATTGTATGTATGGTTTTCAAATGAAGTCTCGACACACATCCGTCTTGTTTAAAGGAGTTTTTACGGAGTTTTTGACTCCGTCTTACAAAGTTTTAGTATGTACTTTGTTAGAATTCTAAGACGGTTTTTAAGGTCATCTTTGAATCTAACAACAAAACCAAAAAATGTCTCATAGAGTTTTATCCTCTATCGACGTATTTGTAACAGATTTCTGAATAAAAGACATTTTGAAATACGTATTAGTTAGAAATACCCATAACATCAGACGTTTGGAAATCCTGATAAGTCGAAAATAGGGTTAGTTAATATTTTTAATTAAGGTTACTTCAACCGAAGTCTCTTCGTAAAATAAGTGACTTCAACTTATTACCTATAAGTCATGGTAATTAAGTGGAAAATATTTGAAAGTCTAAGTATCGACTGTACTTAAGTAGGAGAGGTCAAAAAGATGACACTTTTGTGGGAATAAGAAATTTATACGATGTTATGTGTTTTGTCACCATCTTAGACTTGAAACACGGTCCACTTATTATCTTAATAAGGGTATATTGAGGTTAAGTATTCTCGAGGGTGTACATACAGGTTGAGATACAAGTAGTTAAAGTGAAAGTCGGAGTCTGACACTCCTTAAGTCTCAAGATTAAGGATCTTTTTCTTTAAACATAAAATACTTTGTCTTCGATTAGAAGAAAACATGTGTAGTTTTATAATAAGAAACCGTTTACGAAATTTTTTATAACGTACACGTAAACTCCCATAAAAACAAGTCAACGAGTCAGTACAGACTGAGAAACACTGGGGTACCTGACGTCGTGCGGTCCGGAGAGACAGGGAATGGTAGAGCGTTTCAAACGGGTTCAATTACAGGTAACGTAACCACTACAGTAGGTCGGTAGAGTAGGAGACTACGGGAGAAGAGGAAGACGGTAGTTAGAAAGGGTCGTAGTCCCTGAAAAGGTTACTCAGTCGACAAGCGTAGTCGACTGGTTTTACGACCTCAAAGTGAAAGTAGTAGTCAGGAAGGTTACTCATAAGTCCCAACTAAAGGGAATATTAACTGACCAAACTAGCGGAACGACGGGTTCCCTGAGAGTCCTCAGAAGAAGTCGTAGTGTCAAGGTTCCGTAGTTAAGAAGTCACGAGACTGAAGAAATACCAGGTCAAGAGTGTCAACATGTACTGGTGACCCTTCTGGTATCGGAACTGATATATCTGGAAACAGTCATCTCACCACAGAGACGAAAAGTTGTGTGACAGATCCAAACAGTATCAAAAGGAAGGTTCTTCGTTTACAGAAACCTAAAGTACCGACGTCAGTGGTGGACGTCACTAAAATGTCGGGTTCTTCTCCTTGAGACAGTGTTGAAGGTGGGAAAGAGAGAGATAAACGGTACTTTATTACCCCAGTCTACGGTACTAGAATCAAAAAAATTATAAATCGAAATTCAAATCAAACTCCCATAAATATCAGTGTATGTACACTTATTAATGTTATACTTATATATGTACAATATATACTTCTTATATATGTGTCACACATGTACTTCTTATACTGTCTCTTTCTTAATAATAAAAAACGTAGATCTACAGTGTGGTGAGTGTATTCTTCAAATCTTACCTTCTATAAACATTAAGTCGAAAATTTTCCTCTGATGATATTCTAAGCTTCTTCCGTTACCGTGGGGTGAGATCATGAGAACGGACCTTTTAGGATACCCGTCTCCTCGGACCATCCGACGTCAGGTTCCCCAGCGATTCTCAACCTGTGCTGACTCGCTGAAGGGAAAGTGAAAAGTGAAAGTACTTAACCTCTTCCTTTACCGTTGGGTGAGGTCACAAGAACGGACTTCTTAGGGTCCCTGTCCCCCTCGGACCGCCCGACGGCAGAAACCCCGACGTGTCTCAACCTGTGCTGACTTCGCTGAATCGTCGTCGTCGTCGTATTGTAATAAGTAGGACCTCCGAGTACGTATTCAAAAATTACAGTTTTATTTTCTGGAAAACGTGGTCAGTAGATCGGAGAAAGGTTATACAAATCACTTAAAATATAAGGACGATCCATAAAAGAGATCTGTAATTTAGATTTGTGTCCAAAAGGGGTAGCGAGGGGGTTGAAAAGTCTAAATACGTGTAGTATAAGAACCAAAAGGTACCCACTAATCTGAGACCGGTTACCAATAAAACGTAGAGTAAGTTGACCTAAATTGAGTCAATGATTTCTTTAGGTCCCGGTCTAAGATGGTGTCTAAGTAAGAAAAGTGTGACTTCAGTTTTCTCAAGACACGTCCTTTGTCCTTTTTTTTTTTTTTTTCTCCGTCCTCACGAAAAGAACAGAGAAAACTTCTATTATCGAGGTCCGGAGAACAACGAATCAAGGAGAGGAGACTTTAAGAACCTAACAAAAGGTCAATTTCCGGTTCGATGACGAGGGTATCGATTACAGTTTACGTTCTTGTGGTATCGACGGTTTTTGTTTGGTCTCTTAGTATTTGATTGGTTGTCTCAAGAGTTGTCATAGGCACTTGAACGACTAGACGTACAATTAATAAGGATGAAATTTTAAAGTTATGTTTGTCAATACGTTGCCCTTTGGTGTCGTGTAAATTGGACTTCGAAAGTTTACACGTGTTTACTACCGTTATGCACTTCAGTTGTGTCCTTTATATTCAAATCTCAATACCGTTAGAACCTCTCAAAAACCTTGGTGTTTAGAATGAAACTACAAGTATCGATAAAGTTAGTCGGCTTCATCGTCAACATCTCCTCTCTTTGAATCTGATCGTAAAGAGTTCCCTCAAAAGGAAAGTTCTTAAGAAAAGTTAAATAATTTAATGGATAGAGAAAAAATCGTTTCACAAAATCTCACATTCTTAAATAGTTTCACTGTTCATTAGATGACCCTTGATTTGGTTTTACTTTTGAATCAACAACAGAAATTTTTGGTACACAGAAATTTAGGGAACTAACAATTGAGAATAGGGTTTCTCTTCTCCAGAATTGTAAGTGCCTGAAAGTGATTCATTATCAACCTGATAAGACTCAATATAAATGGGGATAGAACTGTTGAATTAACTGGACAATCTTCATATTAAATGATAAATTTTTTTTCGAGGATTTCGTAATTTATTTAAAAATAATCTTTAACGTTGTCATATATAGAATTTAGTTTCATCCTATCTTATTTTTAATCTATTTTTGTTAAATTTCTTTCAGTCTATATTATAATGTTACGATATTAAAGATAGTTTTGTTTTTGTATAAATAAGGTGTTCGGAATCTGATTAACAGAGGGAGTCTACATAGTACCAGTAGGTGTGTCACTGAAAGAAACCTTAACTTGAAACCTTAATGAACAAATGTGTTCTTTTGAGTAGAGTCTACAACGTAGACAAAGAGTGATTCTGAATCGAAAGTGGATTAAGAGGTTTACCCAACTGACCCCAAGTTCTTACACTCCACTGAACGAGTTCTAGTGTGCCTCTCAGATCCCGTTCGTCGGCGAGAGGGATCTCTTCATCTACCTACAGAACCGTGTTTTGAGTTGACTACGACGAGACTCCAGACACTGTATGAATGTAGGTCAACTTTTGAAATCAAGTAACTCACTTAATGAATCGTAGAAATATAAAAAATTCACATAGTCTTCTTTCTCCTTTCATAGTACCTTAAACTTACACAAGTGGTGGTTCAGAAGAAGTAATTTATTACAGAACTGAGGTTTTCATTGGATTGGATTTTGTAAACTCAAAAGCCAGGTGTCCTTACATCATTGTCCTTTTTATATATACTTTTTATGGTTTTCCATTTTTTGTCGTTTTTGGACAAATACATCAGAATGTATAAATAATATGTACTTCGTATAAAATGACAGAAATAATATTTTCTGATGAATATTCATGATTAGAAGGAACCTATTGAATAACCGAAATACAATGAATAACGTTTCCTAGGTTTATTATGAATTCGAATGTTATTTAGGTTTATTAATATAAAGTTTCTATAATTGAAACGGTATTCCATTCATATTAAGATGTATATGAGTCGAATTTATTTCACTTTTGAGTGTCAAACGGTGATACACTTGAATATATCAAAGGATATTACACGAACATACAAAGTTAATAAAAATAAAACTAGTACTAGAAGAAATCGATTAAAATAAATACATTTTAACAAAGTTGGAAAAAGATTAGATGTCACTTATCTTAATAATTTTAAGAAAAAAAGATCACAAACAAAAGGTCTCTCATTATAGAAAACGTAGGCAAAACCATTCTTATGTAGTTTAGTTCATTGTATAGATGTCTTCAATGAAAGTCTGAATTACAATAAAAAGATATCTCGGTTTCAAGATTCAAGTCGACAAAGATGTACTGACATTTAAGGGTACTGATAGGATCACTAAGGATTAAGACCATGATGTTGATTTTACAAGAGAAGATATTGGAGGTCATAGTGTATTAAGAAGTCTGTGAGAGTACTTTCTCAACGAGTATGAGGTAAAATCAAGTAAAATTTATTTTTATTTACAATCAGTGTACAATTGTAATTTCCTCGTATTATGTATTAGTATTCTATATACTTTCGGGAGATATAATATAAACGTCGAAAAGGTAATTTTATTCTAAAAGGGGTTTATTTTACAAATTTATTTTTCTTACGAGATGTAAGAAACATCCTCGCTACTTCATTTTATTTTCCAGTCCAAGACTCCATATTTTCTATCTCTTGAGAAGTCTCATTGAAATACAAAAAAGGAAAAAAAAAAGTGTTTACAATGATTGAATATCGATAAAGAGAAGGGGAAAGCTGTCAAGAGACTTTACAATAACTAAATAATTTTACCAGTTTTGAAGACATCATTACTCTTACGTACTCTTAAACACGTACAAGCCAACATAGACTGAGAGACGTTGGGGTACCTGATATGGGATGCTCCGAGAAGACAGGTACCCTAAGAGGTCCGTTCTTATGACCCCACCCAACGTTAAGGAAAAGGTCCACTAGAACGGGTCGGTTCCTAACTTGGTCACAGAGAACGTAAAGGACGTAACCGTCCACATAAGAAATGGTGGCATGGTGGATCCTTCAGAGTTTATAGTTTTCGTACGGTGTTATGATTTTCATATATGTTCAGATCAATATCATTACTATACAGTACTTATAAGAAGTCAATGGAGTGTCATTGCTTATGGACGATCTCTTCCCTTACCGTTGGGTGAGGTAGGGGAACGGACCTCTTAAGGTACCTGTCTCCTCGGACCACCCGACGTTACGTACCTCATCACTTCTCGGGCTGTACTGACTCACTGATTGTGTGTGTGTGAGTGTCACTTGTGTTCTATGGTTGTTGGAAAACGATTTAGTCAGTCGTTTATACATCCCTCGTTAACGGTATATTATAGAGTCTATAATATGATGCACGACCTCTATGTTTTAATATTACGTACCGGGATACGAACCTCTCGGTTGTACGTCCGTTGTGTATTACTCTTTGAGATTAGATCTCTATAAGACGAGGTCTACTCATGAGTCCTTTCGAGGTGTTTCACCCAAAAGAAGTTTACGTCACCAGAGTCTAGAATATAAACTATCGTGAGACATGGAATGTTTTGTCAGGGTATGTCAAAAAAGAATAGGTTTGGAGTAGTGTCAGAACATTTCGATTTACCTGTAGATAAAGTAAAGACACAATGACTACTCTCAATGTGGTCGAAGTGGACTTCGGTTCTCCCAAATTAAGTACAGTACACTTGATTAAAACAGGGGTAAGATGTTAAAGTTGAAAGGATCCACTCTCAGAACGGTCTAAGTAAGATATTTCTAAGGTAAGAAAGAACTATCATTTCACTTACAGGTCACATAAAGAAAAAGGAACCCGAAATAAGACAAGAATAGATAAAGAGTTTTGTTTCATTTGTCACCATTAATAAGATCAAAATTCAGTTTAAAGGAAAGGGTCCTGTCCTCCAGTGAAAACTTTGATTCACCTAAAGGATCTCAGTTGTCGGGATTTTTATTTAGTCCATGTGAAACCTTCAGTTAAATGTTTGTAATATTGAAAAATCACATGACTTACTTTGTACGAGTGTTTTTTTTAAAGGTCTAATTTCACGAAGTGTTATTGCATAACCAAACAGAAAATACCCGGTTCATGTATTTTTATCTAAAAAAATACGACTTAGGACCTATATCTTTCTATTTGTTCCGTATCCTAGAAGTGACTTCCTCGGAGATTAGATTACTTCCACTCTTCTACTTAATAATATTACGTCACACTCTCAAAGATAATATATACATACGGGTCCTGGAATGTTCCTCAAGGACTTTATCTCCTAACCTCTCCTTGTAAAATCCAACTCAATCTTCGTCTGTGTTTCTAAACCTTTACAACTACATCGATGAGTTCTTTAATTATTATTAAATCCTCATTCATATCGCCCGAAACTCCTTGACTTCTACTTACTATACTGTCTACTCACCGAACCGTACCGTCCGATTCCTAGCGTCCAAAATAACCCTATTACTCCTCGGTGTTATCCTAAAATTCGTTCTTTCTACATTACTCTATATAATGACTTTTGTACTTCCAGTGAGATCAACTACACCTCTCTTACATCCTTGTCTCCTTTTCACCTCAGTCTTTGTTCACTCTTTTTACTATTATCGGTTCTTGTGAGACTACTCTTCTTATTTGAACAAACTGGTCCATTATTGTCATTTCAGAACTCTTTTCACCTTCCTAAGTCCGAAATAAGTCACCTTTTGAACCACACTTGACTCACCTATGTCGCTACCTCTCTTCCAGTTCGACCAGAGGGGTCAACTGTCAAATCCAATGATAAGTAACTGTTGTTCTTTTCCCTCTAACGGTTCTTCTGTTTGAGACTCCCCGAAGTCCCTCCAATCTCCACTCGTCCGCATCTTACATTCCACAAATTAAACTTTATACAACCCAATCTCCGCGGATACGTAGAAGACATCCATACGTTGAGTCTTTTCTACATACACTATCATTATAGACCCTCAATAAATAGGACTATCATGAGTCCAAAGACTTTTGATATACATGAGACTTCAATTCCCGAGTCCAAAATCTCTCCGAATCTCTCAAACACAGTACCTAAATAGGGATGAATTAATAGTTTCGAAGTAGAAAGGATAGACAATAATAGATAACGTATGATAACAACGTTCATATCTATTTTTCTACACATTTCATTGTTCATACTAAGAATCTTATCTTTTCCTCGTATTATTAACATGTAATGGAAAGTTTTTACGAGTTTCGTTTAGAAGAGGATATAATCGTGTAAAATATTTCCTAAAAAATTGTTTCCTTCCCTGATTGATGGAGGGTCAAGTCAACAAAACATTAAAATAAATATACTAAGTAGTTCCAAAAATTTTTCGTCTGATATGACGAAAGATTGAGTTATATACAATTTTAATGATAAATTTAAGTTATATGTTTATTTTTTTGATTAAAATAGATTTCGTTTACTTTGAGAGAGTGAAATCTCGATTATGAAACACGATAATACTTGATAATACTGAAAAACAGTGAACATATATGATTTCGAATTCCAATGATCTTTTTAGACACCGTCATAGGGTTTAAAATTAACGGATTAAAATTGAAAACAAACATTAAAGGGTAAAATTTTTTCTGTCCCTATTATCAGTTTTTAAAAGTCGACCTAAATTATTCAAGTATGAGATTTGACCTTTTCCCATCTTGGAAAAGAGTAGGATGAACCCTGGAGGAGAGATTCTTAACGGAAATCAGTAATGTCAACTAACCTTCCTTTAGCCTTCGAGACCACCGTAAGTTTTTGTTGTTGAGAAACATGATACTAAATTTTCGAGAGACACGTCGTGTTAACCTTAAGGAGTTGAAGTCTTTTATTTAAAAATCATGAACAAGACTTTAGGTTGTTTTTTTTAAGAACTTAAAACGAACTGGAGTAGGATAATCGTAAGTTTACAACAAAAGTAATCTCAACGAAAGTTTTTTCTATACCGATACTCTATATATCCCAAAGGGATCACCGAGTCTGTCATTTGTTAGACGGACGTTACGGTCTCTGATCCCAAGTTAGGGACCCAGTCTTTCTACCGTTGTGAGAGGTCATAAGGACAGACCCTTTAGGGTACCCGTCTACCGGGACCTCCTAATGTCAGATACCCCAACGTTTCTCAGTCTGTACTGACTCGTTGATTGTGTGTTTATATATTATACTAAATTTATGATCAAAAAATTGACAATATTTTATTTATACTCAAAATTTTTACTCTGTTAATTTACCCTATATCATCTTATCTTGTATAGTATACCGTGGATGATGTCTTTTCCATTTATGACAAAACATTCTGGAAAATAAAGATATAGCACTCCATATTCATATGTATAGAGGGACGGACACACACACACAATGCCAGTCATTTTATAAACTTTCGGTATCGTGACACTTAATATGTGATACTTTATTCGATTTTTTCTGTTTTATGAGGGAACTCTTTAAGAAAGAGAACATTTCAATTCGTGTAGAACGAAAGTTTTAGACAGAGTTTTAAGTAAAACTTTTATCTTGAAAGGGAACGAACTTATGTTACAATATGTGATATGTATATACATATCACTACCATTACTACTTCTATTATTATTATTGGGGTGAAATGAATATATAAAACTTCTCTAAAATCTAGTTAATAAGTTAAACTAAGGTAAGTGAAGAGTCATTATAACATTCTGGATGTCCTCTCTATCTTCATCGAGACAAATGTCACTTCGTGTCTCTCCAGTTCACCAATCGGAGTCCATATTATTCTATGTAATTATAACATTTTGGTACTCAAGTACTGTAATTGAGATTAAGATCAGATTGTGTTATCCTACTCAAGGTCCCAAAAAAGAAAAGTATAAATTCTGGGGGAAGAGGGTCTCGTTCTTTCGTTTGAGGGTAAGATAATCAGACAAACGAAATGATTTTGTTTCTGATCCACTGGATAAAAGAGTAAAGACTTCCGACCCTTTAGGTTCCAGTTTCATATTCACTTGGATCCAAGATGACTCTCGGTAGGAGAAGTTAACACCATTGACAATGTGTTGTTACATACACAAAGTACGAGTGAACGATTCTGTACAGACTGAGAAACACTGGGGCACCTGACATGAAGTGGTCAATGAGACAGGTACCCTAAAGGGTCCGTTCTTATGGCCTCACTCAACGGTAAAGGAGGAGGTCCGTTGGAAGGCTTAGGTTCCTAATTCGAGAACAGAAGACGTTGAGGACGTAACCGTCCGAACATGAAATGGTGACTCGTTTGACCCTTAGTATAACGTATTATTGTCTTTTGATTATTTAAAGGACTTACCTACATAGTGTCTTAGGTAAAGTTTCGTTAAGGGTGGAGGAGTGGTGATTCTAGATAGTAACATAAATACCGGAGACCTAACTGAACATAGGGTGGAAGACTATTCGATAGATACACTTATAGAAGTTTAGAGAAGGGAAAGTGTAACAAATAGTAATATAATAAAAGTAAATTACAGAAAGGACGGAAGGAGAAACAATAAGTTAGAGTGAGTCAGTACAGACTGAGAAACACTTGGGTACCTGACATCGTGGGGACCGAAGGGACAGCAAGTGGTAGGGTCTCGAACAAGTTTGGGTACAGGTAGCTCGGCCACTACGGTAGGTTGGTAGAGTAGGAGACAGTAGGGGAAGAGGAGGACGGAACTTAGAAAGGGTCGTAGTCTCAGAATGGATTGCTCAGACAAGAAGCATAGTCCACCGGTTTGATAACCTCGAAGTCATAGTCAGGAAGATTACTTATGGGTTCTAATTAAAGGAAAGCCTGACTAACACAACTAGAGGAACGTCAGGTTCCTTGAGAGTTCTCAGAAGAGGTTGTAGTGTCAAGTTTTCGTAATTAAGAAACCACAAGCGGAAGGAATACCAGATTGAGTGTAGATATGTACTGATGACCTTTTACTACGGTTTCGACTTTGAGGTCATGAAACCGGTGAAGTACACTTCTGAACTGAGTAACCTTTTCTGAGACTACGACCCTCCCTAACCCCCGTCCTCCTTTGCCCCTGTTGTCTTCTACTCTACCGACCTACCGTAGTGACTGAGTTACCTACACTCAAACTCACTTGAGGCCCTCGACCACTACCTGTCCCTCAGGACCGTACGACGCTAAGTGCTCCAGCGTTTCTCAGCCTGTACTGACTCACTGACTTTACTTGACTTGACTTGACTTGACCTTTTTAGTATCGAAACTAATATACCTGGATACAGTCGTTTCATTACAGAGACGAAACCTTATACGATAGATCCAACCAGTATTGAAAAGAAGGTTCTTCGTTCACAGAAAATTAAAGGACCGACGTCAGTGGTAGACGTCACTAAAACCTCGGGTTCTTATATTTCAGACAGTGACAAAAGTAACAAAGGGGTAGATAAACGGTACTTCACTACCCTGGTCTACGGTACTCGAAGCGAAAAACTTACAACTCGAAATTCGGTTGAAAAAAAAAAAAATTAAAATTAAAAAATAAAAAAAAAATTTAAAATTTTAGAAATTAAGAATGTACGCAAGGGTTTGTACTTGGGGGGAGGGTGGAGGGAGGGGTGTTGTAGAGAGACCCAGTAGGGGTACGTGGTCGGGGTTCGTTCGACGTGGGATGCAGTCTGTACCTGACCGCTAAGTTAAGAATGTACT
>SJYO01037955.1:27116841-27135892 GCA_006410555.1 Capra ibex
TGTGTTTTTATTTGAGTTTTACCTAATTTCTAGATTTACATTCTAGTCTTTGATATTTTGAGGATCTCCTCTTGTTCACATCCTCCCAAGGGAAAAGAGGTGTGGGAGAGGTCGTAAATAACGAACGTCTAAAAACCTAGCGTCGGTAAGACTGACCACACTTCACCCTAGATTAATTTTAATTTTCGAAGACATGTTGTTTCCTTTTATATTCGTTCCACTTTTCTGTCGGATGACTTACCCTCTTTTATTATCGTTTACTTCGTTGACTGTTTGTTGATTAGAGTTTTTATATGTTCGTTGAAGACGTCGAGTTCAGGTCTTTTTATTTGCTGGGTTAGTTTTTTACCCGGTTTCTTGATTCATCTGTAAAGAGGTTTCTTCTGTATGCCTACCGATTGTTTGTGTACTTTTCTACGAGTTGTAGTGAGTAATAATCTCTTTACGTTTAGTTTTGGTGTTACTCCATGGTGAAGTGTGGTCAGTCTTACCGACGCTAGGTTTTTAGACATTCGGTTGAAAAAGTGAGAGGAGAAAGTCAAAGTAGTTCTCGAGGAGTTAAGGAGAAGTGAAAGAAGGTATTCCCAGCACAGTAGACGTATAGACTCCAATAACTATAAAGAGGACCGTTAGAACTAAGGTTGAAAACGAAGTAGGTCGGGCCGTACAGTGTACTATATGAGGTGTGTCTTCAATTTATTCGTCCCACTGTTATATGTCGGAACTGTATGAGGAAAGAGTCAAACCTTGGTCAGTAACACAAGGTACAGGTCAAAATCGACAACGAAGAACTCGACGTATGCCCAAAGAGTCCTCTCTCCATTCCACCAGACCATCAGGGTAGAGAATTCTTAAAAGGTGCGAAACAACACTGGGTGTATCAGTTTCCCAAATCACATCAGTTACTTTGTCTCCATCTACAAAAAAGACCTTAAGAAAACGAAAAAGATACTAGATTACCTACAACCGTTAAACCAAGGAGACGGAAAAAATTAGGTCGAACTTGTAGACCTTCAAGAACCAAATGTATGATAAATCTCTCGAATAGGAATTCATCCAACTATTCCTCAGGACCCGGGAACTCCTCCTTCACCAGGTCTCGAGACCTCTTTCTCTTTCCCCAGACTCCGAGAGTTCTTCCTCTTTTCCTATTGTAAAAAAAATGTAACGAAACAGAATCAGTTATATTGTTACATAGAACGAGTTTCTGTTCAAAGAGGAATTGTTCTTGGAAGACTTATTAGAACAATGGAATTCTACATACAACACCCTCACCCAGACCATTTTAGAAAGATAACAATCAAGATTAGAACAATAGAATATAACACCCTCACCCAGACCACTTTGGGAAATGATATTATTCGATATATCGAGGGAACGTTTCTTATCCCTCTTCTCGTGAGAAGCAGGGGGAAAAGTACACATACAGTCTCCGAAAGAGACAGGGAAAAACATGAAGTTCTCTTTAGACGATGTGTTTTCGAGAACTCACTAGTTCGGACCAGGGACCAGGGTTTCTATTTAGAAGAAAAAGCCTCTAGTGTTTAGGTTGTGGTAAGTGGTACTCGATAGTGTTGACTTCGGACCGAACCTCTTAAAACTCGTAATGAAACGATCGTAGACTCTACTTACGTTAGTACGTCGTCAGACTTGTAAGAAACCGTAACGGGAAGAAACCCTAACCTTACTTTTGACTGGAAAAGGTCAGGACACCAGTGACGACTCAAAAGGTTTAAACGACCGTACAACTCACGTCGTGAAAGTGTCTTAGTAAAAAATCCTAAACTTTATCGAGTCGACCTTAAGGTAGTGGAGGTGATCAAAACAAGTATCACTACGAAGGATTCCGGGTGAACCGAAATGTGAGGTTCTACAGACCGAGATCCACTCACTAGTGTGGTAGTACCAACAGACCTAGTACTAATACTAATATTGGTATTAGAAATACTAATATAAATATGAATAAACATATTCGAATATGAAAAAAACGTATCAAAAAGACACATAAGAGCGGTGAAGAATTATAGAAGACGAAGACAATTCAGGTATGTCAAAGCCAGGAAAAAACACGGGTAGAAACGTACTTTACAAGGGAACCATAGAGATTAAAAGAACTTCTCTAGAGATCAGAAAGGGTAATATAACAAAAGGAGATAAAGAAGCGTAACTAGCGACTCCTTCCGAAAGAATAGAGAGGAACGATAAGGAGTCTTGAGACGTAGTCTACTCATATAGAAAGGAAAAGAGAAAACGGACTTCGAAGAGAAGAAAAGAGTCGATAAAAATTCTGGAGGTGTCTGTCCGTAAAACGAAAAAAGTAAAGACAAAGGACCCCTACCAAAACTAGTGACGGAGGACATGTTACAGTGTTTGGAGACAGACATCAAGAAGTCCATGAGATAGTCTAGATTAGGGAACTTAGATAAACAGTGAAGATGACATATTAGTATTCTCTTAACTAAATCCAGTATGAAATAACCAGATCACCAAAAGGGATGAAAGAAGTTTAATTCTGACTTATAACGTTATAACAGGAAGAAAAATAGTCTGATGTTTTACAGAGTGGTTATGGTTACGAATATAAGTACGGAAACAAGAGAAAAGAAGGACAGAAGAGACCTATAAAAAGGGTCTTTTTTCTTTATGACAAAGAGATAAAAATTATGTTAAAGGAGTGAGTACCCGTAAGTAAGGAAGAAGAGAAAGAGGACCGAGTCATATGTTTACTACAGTACGGATTTTAAGATTCGAACCAAGAAGATGGAAAATTCGAAAAGAGTGTAGAGGGAGAAATGAAAATAAAAGTGGTAGATTGAAAAAGGTTTATTTGACACGAACACTACAAATCAAACGTGAGGATTTGGTGACAGTCAGGGAACTTTAGACTGGAGTTGGAGGTAGTGAGGTGAATTTGATGAGAACACCAAACAAAAATTAAATAAATAAATAAAAGTAACCTCTGATTAACGAAATACTGTAACGACCAAAACCGGTATGCAACTGTACTTACTCGGTACCCACGTGTACACAGGGGGTAGGACTTAGGGGAAGAGTGAAGGGAGGGTAGGGTAGGGAGTCCCAGTAGGGTCACGTGGTTGGGACTCGTGGGACAGAGTATGTAGTTTAGACCTGACCACTAGATAAAGTGTGTACCATCATATGTACAAAGTTACGGTAAGAGAGTTTAGTAGGGTGGGAGCGGAAGAAGGTCTCTCAGGTTTTCAGACAAGAAATGTAGACACAGAGAACGACAGAGCATATATCCCAGTAGTAATGGTAGAAAGATTTAAGGTATACATACGTAATTATATGACATAACCACAAAAAGAAAGACTGAATGAAGTGAGACATATTATCCGATGTCAAAGTAGGTGGAGTGATCTGGACTAAGTTTACGTGAGAAAAATTGTCGACTCGTTATAAGGTAACACATATACATGGTGTCGGAAGAATAGGTAAGTAGACGGTTACCTGTAGATCCAACGAAGGTACAGGACCGATAACATTTGTCACGACGTTACTTGTGACCCTACGTGTACAGAGAAAGTCAAGACCAAAGGAGTCACACATACGGGTCGTCATCCTAACGACCCAGTATACCGTCAAGATAAAGGACAAAAATTCTTTAGAGGTGTGACAAGAGGTGTCACCGACATGATCAAACGTAAGGGTGGTTGTCACATTCTCCCAAGGGAAAAAAGACGTGGGAGAGGTCGTAAATAACAAACGTCTGAAAAACTATCGTCGGTAACACTGACCGCACTCTACCATGAAGTAACACCAAAATTAAAGGTAAAGAGACTATTACTCACTATAACTTGTAGAAAAGTACACAAACAATCGGTAGACATACAGAAGAAACCTCTTTACAGATAAATCAAGAAACCGGGTAAAAAACTAACCCTTAACTCGACGTCCTCGAAGAACATATAAAACCTCTACTTAAGAAACAGTTAACGAGGTAAACGATAATAAAAGAGGGTAAGACTTCCGACAGAAAAGTGGAACGAATATCAAAGGAAGTAAGACGTTTTCAAAAAGACAAATTAATCCAGGGTAAACAAATAAAAACGAAAATAAAGGTAATGAGACCCTCTACCCAGTATCTCCTAGGAGACACTAAATACAGTCTTTCACAAAACGGACACAAAAAGAGATCCTCAAGATATCAAAGACCAGAATGTAAATCTAGAAATTAAATAAAACTCAAATAAAAACACGACCCTTTTGACAAGTTGGTGAACATTTTCTTACTTTAATCTTGTAAAATATTTTGGTATGTGTTTTTAATTGACGAGAAAACTTCTAGTAATTTCGTATCTGATTGACTATTGAGATAAAAAAACACACAAAGAAAACAAAAACAAAAGTAAAAAGAGTCGGAAATTCATTATAGGTCCTTACAACCGGTTGTTAACGAAGACCTGTTATTAGTAGGAACAGGAAGAAGATAGGTACACTATTGAGGAATACGGAGACAAATAGACCGAGGATGGTAAAAGATCACACACTCTACTCACGTTAACACGTCATTAAACTCGTAAGAAACCGTAACGGAAAGAAACCCTAACCTTACTTTTGACTGGAAAAGGTCAGGACACCGGTGACGACTCAAAAGGTTTAAACGACCGTATAACTCACGTCGTGAAAGTGTCCTAGTAGAAAGTCCTAAACTTTATCGAGTTGACCTTAGGGTAGTGGAGGTGATCGAAACAAACATCACTACGGAAGATTCCGGGTGAACTGAAGCGTAAGGTCCTACAGACCGAGATCCACTCACTAGTGTGGTAGTAATAATAGAACCAGCACTTCGAGAAAAAACATGTCAAAAAGACACATAAGAACGGTGAAGAATTATAGAAGACGAAGACAATCCAGGTGTGGTAAAGACAGGAAATAGCTCGGGTAGAAACGTACTTTACAAGGGAACCATAGAGATTAAAAGAACTTCTCTAGAGATCAGAAAGGGTAAGACAACGTATAACCTTTCGTCTCTATAATGAAACGGTTGTTTCCAGGCAGATCAGTTCCGATACCACAAAGGTCACCAGTGCATACCCACACTCTCAACCTGACACTTCTTTCGGCTCACGGTTTCTTAACTACGAAAACTTGACACCACAACCTCTTCTGTGAACTCTCAGGGAACCTGACGTTCCTCTAAGTCGGTCAGGTAAGATTTCTAGTCAGGACCCACAAGTAACCTTCTTGACTACGACTTCGACTTTGAGGTTATGAGACTGGTGGAGTACACTTCTTGACTGAGTAACCTTTTCTGGGACTACGACCCTCCCTAACCCCCGTCCTCCTCTTCCCTGTTGTCTCCTATTCTACCGACCTACCGTAGTGGCTGAGTTACGTGCACTCAAACTCACTTGAGGTCCTCAACCACTACCTGTCCCTCCGGGTTACCTGTCACGGAGGGTTTACACGACGTTAAGTAAACCAACGTTTCTCAGCCTGTGCTGACTCGTTGACTTGACTTGACTTAGTAAAAGATTCAGATCTAGGACGTGTCCCTACACACATCAAAAGTGAGAAGGAAGATACCTAGTTTTTTTCTTTTTTCTGTTAGGTGTTACCTAGGGTAATTTGATTTTATTTCAGGTTTACGAGTGGGACGGAAGGTTACGAGAGGTAAACAATGTGGATATGATGAAAGGATTGTAGTGACTGTGTATCAGAGAAGAATATGGATGAAGATTAGTTTTACTTAATAAAAGGTTAAGGACTTATAAAGAACTTGAGGTTCGAGTCAAAAGTGAGGTATATGGAATACTTGTCAAATTTTAGAAACACTACTCGTATTTTGATTACTCCTTCGTAACAGTATAAATACATTGATGAAATAGACACTTGGACTTATCAGGACTTTTAATATAAGTCTTTTAGTATTAACTGATTCCACAAAGTAATAAGAAACTCTCGGTTACTCCACGTTAATGATGTTTAACTTGAATCTTAACACGTTATAAACCCCTACCTCTGGTATCTCTTCGTCATTTTTTCATCTCTTTTTCTTGTAAGTGTTCAAGAGTCGACAAAAAGTTTGGTAAAATTAGAGAATGATTTGAAAAACCCACGATGACGTGTGTAATTATGAACTCAAAAAGATTTCAAGGTAAATTTGTCGTTCAGGTAGGGAGTTCGTCTTTCAGTCATTTAATATAAAGAATCTTAAGAAGAAAGAAGGTAGACGCAGATGAGGATGGTAAAGGAATGGGAAAAAGACATCGGATAAGTTAAAGTAGGTCAACAGAGAACAAAAGCTTTGTAAAATAAACACACTTCTGATTTAGGGGTAAAGGAGGAAAAACTAGAGGTAAGTCAGAACTAATGTTTGGATTGACTTAATACCAGTCATAATAAATCGAGGAAGGAGGTGGGTGAGTGGAAATACTCTGGTCAGTGTAGTAACTGAAATTTTTTGTCAAAAATACTACCGAGTGAAAAGTACTAACGAAATCGTACCTAGTTTTTCTTTTCGGTAAGATATTTTAGATACAAAAGGTCTCATTCGTTTGTGATTCTTTCTTGTCTCTGGGGACTTTTAAAAACCATCAAACCCCAAATCAAATTATATATTTTACGGGATCTTTTTGTGACTTCTTCTCAAAATTCTATTCAATTTTCAAATAAGAGAATAAGGTATTTTTCTGGTTGGTCACCGACCAATTTGTTCTCTTGCAATTCCCAAAAAACAAACAAACAAACAAAAAACTCTTGCAATTCAAAATTAAGGAGAATAAACTTTCGTTAGGAGAGATTTCTGTTATTATAATTGTATAAATTCTAAGTCTGTGTCTCGATCTATTTACCTTCCTATGGATGAGAAATTTAGGAACGATCGGTTTCAGAGTAAGGACTTTTGGTAAAAGGATGTGGGTAATCTTTTCTTGATATTTGTCATTTCCGTGGTATTGACTTTGTTATGTTTTATAAAAGAATGAAATCGCCCATATCTTTTAGTACATTAGTATGTATAATTTCGTTTTGTCCTATTCGTAAATAAAGTCATAAAAGACTTATCGAAACACCTCTAAAGAATAAGACGTACGTACGATACATTGAAGTCAACACAGTCTGAGAAACGTTGGGGTACCTGATATCGGGTGGTCCGATAAGACAGGTACCTTAAGAGGTCCGTTCTTCTGACTTTACCCAACAGTACGGGGGGAGGTCTCCTAGCAAGGTTGGGTCCAGATGCAGAGTATACAGAGGAAGTAACCGTCCAAGAAAAGGTGATCTCGTTGGACCCTTCGGGGTCTGAAGAACAAGATATCATATAATAATCCACACCAAGGTACTAATTTATTCCACTCCCAACGATGTAAGTTAATTCATATTCAGATCTGATTTGATCCTGACTAAAATCCTTAGAGAAACCTTTCCATCGAGTCGAAAAGACGACAGTAAAATAAGCGTCTCTCCGTTCTATTAATCGGATCCAGTACTCATCTTTTTGATCTCGATATTGTGTCAAGACCTAAGGTTCGGGTCCCGATAAATACTTTACTTTCAGTAAGTCAGTACAGGTTGAGAAACGTTGGTGTACCTAACATCGGACGGTCCGAGGAGACAGGTACCTCAAGAGGTCCGGTCTTATGACCTCACCCATCGGTAAGGGAAGAGGTCCTCTAGAAGTTGGGTCCTTAGCTTGACCCCAGAGGGTGTAATGTCCGTCTAAGAAATGGTCTACTCAATGGTCCCTTCGGGTCTCGATAGATATGACGTAGGGTTATCTAGGATAGTTAAATTATTTTAACATAATTTCTATTGTTGGTGTTTTTAAATATCTTATATAGGATTGTGTAGACTTAAAGGAAGAAAATAAGGAAAGACACTCTTGTGTTTGGTCTATACAATAGAAAATTTCACAAGACCCCAAATAACTAGTTTTGTACCTGTACCAGTCCTTTTTCAATTGTGTCTCTATTAGTATAAAGGAGAGAAGAACAAGAACAAGAAACTAACACAAAGTTAGTTTTATGTTTGGTTTGGTTTGTTTTTAAGGTTTATTTCGTCGAATTTTTCAGACACGTTTATCTTTTTAATAAAATAATTTTTGTTTATAAAATCAATTTTAATTCTATAGTCTTATTTTCTAGTTCGTTTTCCATTATTATGTCAATACGAGATGTAGTACGTTTTTTTTATTAGACCAATAAAAGAATTAATCACTTGTTTTTCTAGTATGAAGTCGTTACAGACGTTACTTCTATGCTTGTCTACTCAAATTTTTCTCAAGAACCATAGTTCGCCTCTCTCCAATGAGGATTCCTTGGGTTCTTCTATTTCGGTTCGGTTAATCTCCTCTTTCTTCACCATATGTTATCTCATTAAGGAGATTTTCAAAGGGATAAGGTTCAGAAGGGAAACATTTACTCATCGTAAAGAGTTTAATAAAACAATTTTCTGTAAAAGTATTAGATCTGCATAGTAAAGTTTAGAACCTGTTATTTACAATCGTCGTTTCTAATAAGAGGGTTTCCATAGTTATCGTATTTGAGGTTAAATAAGTTCAGGGAAAAATTAGAGACTTTCTACGGAACGTTACGGAGTTCTTGTTCCTATTTATAATGTTAGGGAAAAGGTTTCACCCACGGATCTCATCCCTCGACATTTACCTTGTGCTAGGTTTCTTTAATTCAAAGTAAGACTGGGGATTTTATTAAATCCCCGTCAAAGATAGTAAGTTAGTTTTGTCGTACGACACAGTAATATTTCGATTGACTTTTTTTATCCTCTCTACATCGATAAAGGACACTAACAATAAGTAAAATTACTACAAGTTCCGGTATAACTAAGGACACTATTTGTCAGAAGGTCCATTGGTGGTTTTTGACCTAAAAACGAATTAGTTGATCCGATTAATTCCGAAGACAAGACTAGAAACCTACTGTTCCGTCTCACACCGAGGTTAGTTTAACGACCAACTGAGAAGGTATCCGGATTTAGTATGGGTCGTTACATTAGTTTGGTCAAACCGATTTAATGTGTGGTATATAGTCATTTACCGAAAAGACCCAGTGATCAGATGTGTGTTAGACCGTAATTTCATATCATCTAATTTTTTTTTTACAAAATTGTAAAGGTTCTTTGAGTGTACGAAATGAATTCCAAAATTGATTATTCTTTGATAATCTTCTTTTTTTCTCTCTGTACTTTCGTATTGTTGTAGTACAGGTAGGGTTTGCAGTAATCGACGTTAGAAATTAGTCCGTGAGTGAGGTCAATGACCCGCCATAGTGGTTGGAGGGTCTCCCTTCAGTCGGTGTCTGGTTCTTACTCTTTTGGTTAAACTTTTTCTTTTTTTTTTTTCTTGGACTTGGTATTGACTCGGGTCTACCTTGACCGGGGGAAATTTCCGGTGGTCATTTTAAGTTCGGTGTTCTCTTTAAAGAACTTCTCCTTTTTACGACAAGAAAGGAGATATGATCTTTCCTTTTACTTGTATGAGTTGACCTGGGTGGTCGTCTCCGAAAAGGGTCAAAAATCACACCTTGTGTTCCAAGTACTCGTCCTCAATATCCGATTTAAGCCTGGACGTGGTCACATCCTTTCGTCGTCGACAAAGAATAATAAACCCATATAAAAAGAATTCCCCTTTTTGCACCCGCCTCACGGTGCCACATGACGACACCTCTGGAGGGTTTTACCGTTCCCGTCTCGGGATCGAAAGGAGACGATGCCAATTCCTATGCTAGTTCTATAGATAGGTGAGGTCGTCTTTATCTTGGACAGTGTACCAGTGACCGTGTGTCAAGATATTTTCTTCTTTACCTAACTCTCTGTCACGTAAAAATTTTTACGTGAATTTTAAAACTAATGTTTATTCTGGTTCTTCTTGACCTAAATGTATATTGGTTTTGATTCGTAGTATTAAGAGATGTTTGGATACAATCAATGAATTATCAAATTTAGTGTACTCGACACCGATTTTATAATTATGTAGGATGATTTTTGGTACTTAACCCTCCTTTCCGGCGGTTCTCTCTTTATGGGTTTGGAGAAGGTAAGAGAATGTCTGTATGACGTTTGTGGAGAGAAACTGGTGTAGGTAAACCTTCGTCTTCCGGTCCGTCGGGGTCCCTGTATCCTGTCCCTGCCCATCTCTTACCTAGGTCTCCTCGTTACTTACGATTGGTCATATTAAGACACCGGAGACGAGAATCGTCCCGTCATACTCACCCCAAGGGACCACCGAGTCTACCATTTCTTAGGACGGACGTCACGCCCTCTGGAGCCCAGTTAGGGATCCAACCCTTCTACGGGACTTCTTTCCTTACCGTTGGGTGTAGGTCATGAGAACGGACCTCTTAAGGTACCTGTCTCCTCGAACCACCCGATTTCAGGTACCCCAACGTTTTTCAGCCTATGTTGACTCACTGGTTGTTACATTACTTTACTCACTCGGAAAAGTTTGGATTCAGTCAAGACAGTGAGTCAACACAGACTGAGGACCTGACATCGTGCGGTCCGAAGGAACAGGTAGTGGTTGAGGGTCTCGAACGAGTTTGAGTACAGGTAGCTCAGCCACTACGATAGGTTGGTGGAGTAGGAGACAACACGGGAAGAGGAGGACGGAAGTTAGAAAGGGTCGTAGTCCCAGACAAGTTTACTCAGTCGAGAAAATATATCCAAGAAAAAAAAACCTATTTACAGATAAGTTCAGGAAACGGAATTAGTCTAATAACCGAACATGAACTACTGTGAAAATTTGACGACTTAGTTAGTTAAGACTACGGACGAGACTGCGACATGAGGGTCACTACATTTGGTCATTTGATGGACGTCGTCTGTCTTATTACCGGTAATTTTCTATTGGCGCAAGATTAGAGTCCATGAAACGTCTGCACTAAATTCAAGTCAAGTAAATTCAGTGAGTCGACACAGGCTGAGAAACTCTGGGGTACCTGACGTCGTGTCGTCCGAAGAGACAGGTAGTGGTTGAGGGTCTCGAACGAGTTTGAGTACAGGTAACTCAGTCACTACGGTAAGTTTGTAGAATAGGAGACAGTAGGGGAAGAGTTTGGATTCAGTGTCCACAGTTAATGGAAAGACGACTTTTAGGAGGTTTCTGAAGGACACCATAGTTCTCCTTTCGATCTTAGAGGTGTTTCCAGTCGGGAACGACGAGAGACCATAGTGAGAAGGATGTCTAAGTCTTACTAAAGGAATAAAAATACTTCGGAAACATGTGTCCAGGGAAAAGTCGTACTATCTAGTACTAACGGGATAAATTATCAAGTTGGGGTTGGGGTGGGAACTTGTTGTACTGGAAGGTCCTAAATAAAAAGAACTATCGTCAGTGGTAACCGGACTCGTCTACGAAATGAGAAGACAAATAACAGACGGAAAAGGGATGACCTTATATTCGAGGTCCTCACGTATTATAGACAAAACAAGAACCTACATCTGGGTGTTGTAGATTTGTTACGGACTGTGTCTCATCGGTAAATTATAAACAACTTACTTATATACTTCGCCACGTAATTACTTATAAAGTTCTATAAATTAAAATTGTACGAAATATTAGTAATGATAATTAAATACCTATTGTTAGTCATAGAGGATATTTTAACGATATATTTTACTTACGGGAGATTCAAACGAATCTACGAATAATATAAATTAAATCCGATTGTCTGTATTTGTTCAGGATCGTGGAAAAAAAAAAATCGTAGTGGTTCGTTGTACTTTTGACTTTTTTAACGAAACCTGTTCCCTTTACTGTAGAAAAACTAAAATCCTTGTTTTGTTTAGAGATGTAAAAATTACGTCTCAACATTCCTAGTTTTACTTACTGGATGATTAATGGTTGTGATGTTTGTGAGGAGTCATGACAGAAAACACTGAAGAGACCTAATAATCTGTGAGAACTCGTTGAGAAGTTTTTGAAGGAAAGACCGAACTAAATAAGTCAAGTCAAGTCAAGTCAAGTCAGCGAGTCAGTACAGACTGAGACACTGGGGTACTTAACGTCATGCGGTCCGGAGGGACAGATAGTGGTTGAGGGCCTCAAGTGAGTCTGAGTACAGGTAGCTCAGTCACTACGGTAGGTCGGTAGAGTAGGAGACAGTAGGGGAAGAGGAGGACGGGGGTTAGGGAGGGTCGTAGTCTCAGAAAAGGTTACTCAGTTGAGAAACGTACTCCACCGGTTTCATGACCTCAAAGTCGAAGTCGTAGTAAGGGAGGTTTCTTTAGGGTCCCGACTAGAGGAAGTCTTACCCGACCAACCTAGAGGAACGTCAGGTTCCCTGAGAGTTCTCAGAAGAGGTTGTGGTGTGAAGTTTTCGTAGTTAAGAAGCCGCGAGTCGGAAGAAGTGTCAGGTTGAGAGTGTAGGTAAGTACTGGTGACCTTTTTGGTATCGAAACTGATCTGTCTGGAATCAGTCGTTTCATTACAGAGACGAAAACTTATATGATAGATCCAACCAGTATTGAAAAGAAGGTTCCTCATTCACAGAAATTTAAAGTACCGACTTCAGTGGTAGACGTCACTAAAACCTCGGGTTTTTTTGTTTCAGACTGTGACAAAGGTGACAAACGGGTAGATAAAGGGTACCTCACTACCCTGGTCTACGGTACTAGAAGCAAAAGACTTACAACTCGAAATTCGGTTGAAAAAGTGAGAGGAGAAAGTGAAAGTAGTTCTCCGAGAAATCAAGGAGAAGTGAAAGACGGTATTCCCACCACAGTAGACGTATAGACTCTAATAACTATAAAGAGGGTCGTTAGAACTAAGGTCGAACACAAAGAAGATCAGATCGCAAAGAGTACTACATGAGACGTATCTTCAATTTATTCGTCCCACTGTTATGTGTCGGAACTGCATGAGGAAAAGGTTAAACCTTGGTCAGACAAGGTACAGGTCAAGATTGACGACGAAGGACTGGATGTATGTCTAAAGAGTTCTCCGTCCAGTCCACCAAACTAAATAATACCGAATGATTTATCCACCCTCTGAGTAAGAAGTCATTTTAGTTTATATAAAACAGAATAAATATAAGTGAGTTTAATTGTTTTGAAGTTAAAGTTTTATTTTACGTTTCACGATCGGAAACTGATATGTCTCTCGTACACGAGTGACATTTTTTATTTAGCCCTTTTAGTTTAGGGTGTTTGTTGATTTTCGGGTTACAAGTAATGTTATAAAAATTTGATTACCAATGGAAATTAACAATTAATATAAATAAGAACAATTTTGTATACGTTTGTGTACATATAAAATTACATCTTTTAGAGAAACATCCTTACATGGTTTAACAAGTTGGGTGGGTAGTAACAATATGTAAATCTAACAAAGATGGAAAAGATCAATTTATATCGACTTAATTATGGGAACTTATATATAAGAACACGTTTAATGACTGATATGGGAGTTCTTATTGAGTTTTAACCTTAAAACCCCAATGTTGTAGATATTTTTGTAGTTATAAAAAAAACGGATAAATACAAATATAAATGAATGACGAAATCAAAAACAATAATGAAACCGACCTTAGAGGTCTTGTCATCTCACTTGTCTGTACGACCGGAATAAGGACTAAAATCCTCTTAAGGGAGAACTATGGACAATAAAATTGGTCTAAAGGGTTTGAATTCTTGTCTATCATTCATGTTACTCATGAGTTGAAACCTTCACTTATAAAAAGATTTGTCTTTAATGTTTAATAAATGGAGACTACTTAAAGTGTATGGTAAATTTAAACAAACGGTTTTTACAGAATCAAAATTGACTCGAATATTAAATTTACCACGAAGGGACCACCAAATCTCCATTTCTTAGACGGTTTTGTCCTTTGTGTCTTCTGCACCTGAACTAGGGACCCAGTCCTTCTAGAGAAACCTCTTCCTTTACCGTTGGGTGAGGTCCTAAGAACGTCCTTTTAGCATACCTGTTTCCTCGGACCGACCGATGTCAACTATACCCCCATCACCCTCCCGCCATTGTTTTTAGTCTGTACTGAATCGTTGATTTGTTGATTAGTTGTTATTACATTTAATCTTTAATTATGAAGATTATAATTCTGTAAAAGTAAGTAACCTTTTAGTTTTCTAGTTCGTTATGAACCAGACGTGGGAACCCCTTGTTTTTACTGACTTTGACTTATCAGTGAATGGGAGATTCATTCCTGTATTTGCAAGATCGACCGACACTAGGGATGTTGAGTGATTATATACGTATATATCAATATGAGTTACTTACGAGTTTGATGACGTGTTAACGTGAGTAGAGTGTGTGATCATTTCATTACAGTTTTAAGAGGTTCGGTCGGAAGTGGTCATGTACTTGACACTTGAAGGTCTACGAGTTCGACCAAAACCTTTTCCGTCTCCTTGGTCTTTAGTTGTAGGCGACCTAAACGTTTGTAGGCGACCTAGACGGTTGTAGGCGACCTAGTGTCTTTTTCGTTCTCTCAAAGTCTTTTTGTAGATAAAGACGAAATAACTGATACGGTTTCGGAGACTGACACACCTAGTGTTAGTTGACACCTTTTAAGACTTTCTCTACCCTTATGGTCTGGCAGACTGGACGGAGAACTGTTTAGACACACGTCCAGTCCTTCGTTGTCAATCTTGACCTGTACCTTGTTGTCTGACCAAGGTTTATCCTTTTCCTCATGTAGTTCCGACATATAACAGTGACACGAATAAATTGAATATACGTCTCATGTAGTACTCTTTACGACCCGACCTGCTTCGTGTTCTACCTTAGTTCTAACAACCCTCTTTATAGTTATTGGAGTCTATTCGTCTACTATGGTGGAAATACCTTCTTTTACTTCTTCTTGATTTCTCGGAGAACTACTTTCACTTTCTCCTCTCACTTTTTCAACCGGATTTCGAGTTGTAAGTCTTTTACTTCTAGTACCGTAGACCAGGGTAGTGGAGTACCGTTTATCTACCTTTTTGTCACCTTTGTCACCGTCTGATAAAACCCCCCGAGGTTTTAGTGACGTCTACCACTGACGTTGGTACTTGATTTTTCTGTGAATGAGGAACCTTCTTTTCAATACTGGTTGGATCGTATAATTTTTCATCTCTGTAAAGAAACGTTTGTTTCCAGGTAGATCAGTTTCGATACCAAAAAGGTCACCAGTACATACCTACACTCTCAACCTGACACTTCTTTCGACTCTCGGCTTCTTAACTACGAAAACTTGATACCACAATCTCTTCTGAGCTCTCAGGGAACTCTGCAGTTCCTCTAGGTTGGTCAGGTAGGATTTCCTTTAGTCAGGTCTTACAAAAAACCTTCGTGACTACAACTTCGGAATTAAGGTTATGAAACCGGTGGACTAGACTTCTCGACTGAATAAACTTTTCTGGGACTACGACCCTTTCTAACTTCCGTTCTCCTCTTCCCCTGCTGTCTCCTACTCTACCAACCTACCGTAGTGACTGAGTTACCTGTACTCAAACTCATTTGAGACCTTCAACCACTACCTGTCCCTCCGGACCGTACGACGTCAGGTACCCCAACGTTTCTCAAACTGTACTGACTCACTGACTTGACATTCATATCAAAATAAGTTTAATAAAGTGAGTATGTACAAAGGACAGAGTAGGTGACACCGTCACCTAAAAACCAAGGTCAAGGTTTTGTGTTCAAAATTTCTGAGGTATCTTAAGATAGGTCAATAGTATTAAAAAAATTGGTTACTGGTTAAAAATTTAATATCATTAAAAGGTAATGAAAATAAAACATACATAAGATTACACATTGTGATTAATAAATCCTGTTTTTAGAATCGACATCTTTATGACCAAGATAAGCCTTTGATAAAACTTTAAAATCCATTCGTAAAGGTTTATAGGATTTACATCTAAACACCTTCTTCTGGAACTAGTCAAGTCTATCTGTGAGAGGGTAGTGACCAGGTCAACTGATATGTGACAAGTTTGTGGAGACGTCCCCTTAAACCCTCCCTTAAGAATCCTCTCCGGTCACTTTCCTTACTTCTGTTGGTTTTGTCAAAGATGATACACTTTTGATACACTTGTCTGACGACCCCTAGTAAAACAATAACGACAAATCATCGACTCAGTACAGGTCGCGAAACGTTGGAGTATCTGATGTCGTACGGTCCGAGGAGACAGGAAGTGACAGAGGGCCTCAAACAAGTTTAAGTACAGGTAACTCAGTCACTACGATAGATTGGTAGAGTAGAAGACGGTGTAAGACGAAAACGGAAGTCAGAAAGGGTAAGTCGAGAAACGTAGTTCCACCGGTTTCGTAATCTCGAAATCGTAGTCAGAAAGGTTACTTATAAACCCCAACTAAAGGAAATCCTAACTGACCAAAATAGAGGAACTTCAGGTTTCTGAGAGTTCCCAGAAGAGTTCGTGGTGTCAAACTTTCGTAGTCAAAAAATCGTGAGTCGGAATAAATACCAGGTCGAGAGTGTAGACATGTACTGGTGACCTTTTTAGTATCGAAGTTGATATACCTGTAAAAAGTCGTTTCATTACAGAGACGAAAATTCTGTGACAGATGTAATCAGTATCGAAAAGAAACTTCCTCGTTCGTAGAAAAATAAAGTACCTATGTCAGTGGTAGACGTCACTAAAACCTTAGGTTCTTTTATTTTAAACAGTGACGAAGGTGAAAAAGGAAAAGACAAACGGTACTTCACTACCCTGGTCTACGGTACTAAAATCAAATAAGTACAACTCGAAATTCGGTCGAAAAAGTGAAAGGAGAAAATGGGAGTAGTTCTCCGAGAAATCAAGTAGAAGTAAAAGACGGTTATCCCATCATAGTAGACGCATAGACTCCAACAACTATAAAGAGGACCGTTAGAACTAAGGTCGAACTCGAAGTAGGTCGGATC
The DNA here is from genome assembly GCA_006410555.1 of Capra ibex. Taxonomy (NCBI): domain Eukaryota; kingdom Metazoa; phylum Chordata; class Mammalia; order Artiodactyla; family Bovidae; genus Capra; species Capra ibex. The sequence goes on from SJYO01037955.1 coordinate 27,133,683, forward strand.
TTAAAACGTACTACACGAGACGTACATTCAATTTTTTCGTCCCACTGGTGTATGTCGGAACAGTATGAGGAAAGGGTCAAAACTTGGTCAGTCAACAAGGTACAGACCAAGATTGACAACAAAGAACTGGACGTATGTCTAAAGAGTCCTCCCTCCATTCCACCAGACCATAAGGTTTTAGAAATTCTTAAAAGGTGTCAAACAACACTAGGTGTGTCAGTTTCCGAAACCGTAACAGTTACTTCGTCTACATCTACAAAAAGACCTTAAAGGAACGAAAGAGATACTAGGTTGGTTTCAACCGTTATACTAGAGACCAAGGAGGTGGAAAAGATTTAGGTCAAACATGTCGACCTTTAAGAGTCAAGTACATGATGACTTTGGATCGAACATCCTAAAACTCGTATTGGAATGATCGAACACTTTACGTTTTTAAACTCATAGTAGTGACCAGTGAACTTAAAGATACAAAATTTTATCATTTAAATATAAGAAACGGGTAAAATGATTATCAAATTATTTACCACCCAAAGAATGATAGAATTTTCACGACGAATAAATATTTTTATAAGAGGGAAAAGGTATATATAACTTTTAATAGGTGAGTAAAAGTACATTTTAAAGTAAAATAAACATATGATTATGGTGTTGATGATGATAATAAGACATCCTGAGAACACTCTATATTTATTCAAGTGTACTCTTATTAAACTGTGATACGAATCTTGTTTTTTTAATCATTTATTTGTTATCGACCTAAAAAAACGAAAATACGAATCTCCCCAGAAGATGGAGGTTATAAAAATTTTTAAATCTACTCAAAGGATACTAAAATAACAAATAACATATAAGTCAAGAATTTAAGTACACGGTAATAAAACCGTATACGATACTACCTTTGTAAAGTAGATTAAAATAAACAACAGGTTTACTGGAGTTGTGATAAATCTCTTATTAATAAGGACGAGGTGATTAAACCTTAAGGTGATAAAATTGTAATATTAGATGACACATATAGACTCAGACGAACTCCTGTGAAATAAAGTAAAAACTGTTTATGATAGGACAACTGGGTAACCTTTTCTCAGTTAGAAACTACGACTGTTTCTAACTCCTGTTTTCCGTTCTCACACCGTCTCCGACTCTACCAATCTCTCGTAGTGACTGAGTTACCTGAACTTAAACTCGTTTGAGTCCCTCTATCACTTCCTGTTCCTTCGGACCGAACCACGTCAGGTACCCCACGTTTCTCAACCTGTGTTGACTCTCTGACGTGTTGTTGGGACAACGTTTTGTCGTAAAGAGACACATAAGAAACAGAAGAGTCACTTAAAAGAGAACAAAAAGAAGAATAAGAATTAACTGATGAAAAATGATAAAAAGATAAAATCAAAGTGAAATATTTTAATAGAAAGGGAATGGGGGTTTATATTGATTCTTTAAAAATGGAAACAAGATGATACTTCTAAAATACAGAAATAATATAACGGAAAGTAGGTTTTTGTGTAACTAACAAAAAGGAAAATATCTTCTTTATCGGAGACGAAGGAAATATGGAAGGTCTAGAGAGACCTGACGAAGGCTAAACATAAAAAATTACATCTGGGTACACCTTTTCCCCAAGTCCCTAAACATCCAGGACTGGAGGGGAACTGTTACACTTTTCCTCGGGAGTCTTCCCTTAACCCCATCGATGGTTCAGTAAAAATCTATTAAGTCATGGACCCCATAGAAAGATACTACTTACTAAATCTCCTTATTGAGTGTATAAAAGAACTCATACTTAAAACCAGCGAACCAAACGATATCTATCGTAATTATGTAATGTTTTAGAAGTAAGATTAGAAATGAAGGTTTAAACGATTCCAAAAAAAAAAAATTAGTTTTTACTTACGACTTAATATGGTTTATAGAGGGAAGAACTTTGAGATAGGGACACCAATATTACTGAGATGAGAGAGGTAAAAGGATGAATAAAGAGTTAGGTAAGAAAGAGTGATAGAAAACGAACGAGAAGTAAGAAGTCAAAGGGAAAACACTAGTCACAACGGTTTCTCAGATGGAAACCAAACGAAAAGTTCATAAACGAGTGGCAATGATATCAAAACATAGTGATCGTGTCTAAATGACTTTATATTTGTATAAAGAGATAATTCGAAACAAAGTTTGACAGTGTCTTACTTCTGGTATAGAAAAAAAAAAAAAAAAAA